>JAGSMV010000275.1:0-40014 GCA_029286815.1 Troides helena | reverse complement strand
GTTGACCGTCGCGACTTTTAACGCGGGCGGCGTTCGGCGAAGGAAGAAAACAACGAATGACGCTTCTCTGTGCTTGCGAAACTCACCTCAGGGGGCGTCGCAGATGCCCACCAGCGAACTCTGCGGCCGGCAGTTTGAGTTCGACGCAATGCTGATCGATTTCACTGGGTTCAACGCTGTGGCTCGATAAAGTGTTGCTCGTGCCAGTGTTGCTCTGTGGCGCATCGCCCTTCGTGGCCGAGTCGCCTGCACGCGCGCGTGCGTAATAGTCTTGAGCCTGTGACTCCCGAAGGGCGCTCAAAGCCGCAATTGCTCAGACCATCACCGCGCTTCCCGATGACGGCGGTGTTCGCATCAGCGTTCCCGGAAATCTCATCGTCGAGACCCAAGAATCGCGACCACGGTGACCTGGTCGACCAACGTGGCACTGCAGACTGCCAAGGCGGCCAGCCGTGCACTTATCAGGACGATCGCCGCGCAGATCGCCGCTGGGTCTTGCAGACCACCCAGGAATCCCGCACACAGGCGAAGGTGGCTGGGCCCGGCTTCATCAACATCACGCTCGACGCCGGTGCGGCGGGGCGATTGCCGCCGACATCGTGGCTGCCGGCAGCGCCTACGGGCAGAATACGACGCTTGACCACGGGTGTCAACATGAGTTCGTGTCCGCCAATCCCACGGGGCCGCTTCACCTGGGGCACACGCTGGGCAGCCCTCGGTATTACCCGATCGCGCGCGTGCTGCAGACCCCTCGGGCGCCTGGGTGACGAGCGAGTACTACATCAACGACGCCGGTTCGCAGATGGACACGTTCACCAATTCCGTGCTCGCCAGGATGCGCGGCAAGGACGTGCCCGAAGGCGGATACCCGGGCCAGTACATCGCCGACATCGCCAAAGCTCTGCTCGAGACTCACCCCAGTGGGCGAACGCGGACGACGAATCCATTCGCGATCAGGTCAAGGCCGAAGCCTACGAACTCCAGTTGGCTGACATCAAGAGCACCCTGGAGTGACTTCGGCGTGCACTTCGACGTGTTCTTCTCCGAGCAGACCTCCACAGCAGCAATGCCATCGCGAGCAGCGCTGATCGCCTGCGCGAACAGGGCCGCGATCTTCAGACGAGGAGGGGCCGTGTGGCTGCGCACCGCACGCCGGCGATGACAAGGACCGCGTACTGGTGCGCCGACGGGAAACTCCATTACTTCGCCGCCGATGCCGCGTACTACCTGAACAGCGCGCGACCGCGGCTTCGAGCGCAAGATCTATCTCCTGGGGCCGACCACCACGGATACGTGGGCCGCCTCAAGGCCATAGCCTGAAGCTGCCGGCGATGACCCGAATGCTCCATCGAAGTCACTCATCGGCCAGGCTCATCAACGTCAACGGAGCCAAGCTGTCCAGCGCGCCCGGCAGCATCATCCCGGTACGTGACCTCATCAACTGGCTGAATACCGATGCACTGCGTTACTGTTGGCTCGCATTCCTGCCGACTCGCCGCTCACGCTCGATCCCGAGGTGCTGCGCAGTTCCAGCAGCGACAACCCCGTCTACTACGTCCAGTACGCGCACGCCAGGTCCAAGGGCGTGGAGCGCAATGCGCTGGCTGCTGGTGTCTCCGCAGATGCCTTCGACCCTGCGACCCTCACCGATCAAGTGAGTCTGTCCTGATCAGCGCACTGGCTGACTACCCGCGAGTGGTGGCGCAGGCCGCCGAGCCTGCGTGAACCCCACCGAATTGCCCGCTACCTCGAGGCGCTGGCCGGCACATTCCACAAGTGGTATGACTCCTGCCGCGTCACGCCGCTGGGCGATGACCCGATCACCGCTGTGCACTCTTCACGGCTGGTGCCCCGATCGTGCCACGGCTCAGGTGCTCAAGAACGGTCTGAACCTGCTGGGCGTCCAGCTCCGGGCGCATGTAATGCCCGCCCACATTTCCGGCGTCCTGCACGCGGGCCCGTCGCCGGTGTGGTTCCAACCGGGTGACGTCAACGCGCTCATGCCCAGCCTGTGGTCATCCACCGTGAAGAAGTCAGACGGCGGGCCCGAGCGTCGGAGGGCTGGGCGCCCGCAATTTCGCCGCGAAGTTCGGCACGCCCGCGTACTTCCTGGACGTGGCCGATCTCAAAGGCGCGGGCGTGGACTTCCGTGACTCGTTCGCACGTGCGGCTTCGCGAACATCGGCGGCAGTGCACGAGCCTTCTATGCCGGAAAGGCGCTTCACCACCGCGATTGCTCGCTGGGTCCACGAGTCCGGTCTGGGAGTCGACACCTGCAGCCTGGGCGAGATGATGATCGCCAAGCAGGCGGGCGTCCCTGCCGCCGACGTGGGACTGCACGGCAACAACAAGTCCGGATGCGGGTTGAACTTCGCACTGGACTGGGGATCGGACGCATTGTCATCGACTCCCTCGACGAAATCGAGCGGCTCGAGGCTCTCGCTGCCGCACGTGGAGTGCGCGTGCCGGTCATGGTGCGCGTGACCGTGGGCGTCGAGGCGCACACTCACGACTTCATCGCCACCGCCCACGAAGACCAGAAGTTCGGACTGTCGCTGACCTCGGGTGCTGCTCGTCAGGCCGCCGATGCGGTGATCGCGGCGGACCATGTGGATCTCATCGGTCTGCACAGCCACATCGGCTCGCAGATCTTCGAAGGCGAGGCTTCGATGTGGCGGCGCGCAGGCTCCTGGGGCTGCGGGCAGAACTGCAGGCCGCCCACCAGATCGACATTCCCGAGGCTGATCTGGGCGGCGGTTTCGGCATCCAGTACACCTCGCAGGACACCCCGCAGACCTCTGCGCAGATGGCGACTCGGCTGGCAGCCTCCGTGCAGCGCGCCTGCGCGGACACTCCACCGAGGTCCCGGCGATCTCGTTCGAGCCGGGACGCTCCATTGTGGGACCAGCGGTCTTCACCCCTACCACCGAACGGTCAAAGAAGTGCAGACCGACGCCGGAATTCGCACCTATGTCAGCCGATGGCGGCATGAGCGACAACATTCGCACCGCACTCTCACGATGCTGACTACTCCTGCACTCTGGCCAACAGGGAGTCGGATCAGGCACCCGTGGTGGTCAGGGTGGTGGGCAAGCACTGCGAAAGCGGGGACATCGTGGTTCGCGACGAGTACCTGCCTGCCGATATCACATGCGGAGATTTGATCAAGAGGGTGCCCGGCACCGGCGCGTACTGTAGGCCCTGGCGTCGAACTACAATGCCGTGCCACGCCCCGGCATCGTGGCCGTGGACGGCGCAGAGGCGAACTGGATCCTGCATCCGGAGAGCTTGAGACGATGCTCGCCGCCGACCCGGCTTTGCGCGCAGGTCTGAAGCCTTCTGCACACGTCTTTTCAAGTCCACGACTGCACGCCTGCACACGATGCTGACCATCCACACAACTGAGGAACACATGGATTCACCCACCTTGAAAGTCGCTCTGCTGGGCAGCGGGAACGTCGAGTCCGGAAGTCGCCAAGCGACTCCTGGAGCGATCCGACTATTTTGCCGATCGCACGGGCGCCAGGCTGGAACTCAGCGCGGTGGCAGTGCGTGACGCCTCCCCGCGAGCGTCCGGGAATTCCGCCGAACTGCTCACCACGGACATCGACGAGGCGATGGCTGGCGCGGACATCGTCATTGAACTCATGGGCGGCATCGAGCCCGCACGCACCGCGATCATCGTCAATTCCTGAAGTCCGGCGCCTCGGTCGTGACGGTGGCGAACAAGGCGCTGCTCGCCGCGAACTTCACCGGAACTCATGGCTGCGGCCGATGAGGCCTCAGTGCGCCTCGAGCACGGCCGCCGTCGCGGGCGCCATCCCCATCATCCGCCCGTGGGCGATTCGCTGGCAGGCGACGAGATCACCCGCATCATGGGCATCGTCAACGGCACTACGAACTACATCCTCGACCAGATGTGGACCGCGAGGGTTGGGACTTCGACCAGGCACTGTCCACCGCGCAGGAACTCGGTTTCGCAGAAGCCGACCCCACCGCTGACATCGGTGGTCACGACGCGGTGCGGCGAAGGCCGCGATCCTTGCCCTCCCGCCTTCCACACTCCCGTGTCCATTGACGACGTGCACGTGGAGGGCATCACCGGGGTGACGCGGACATGATCGAGACCGCGCGAGCACAGGGCTTCTCACCCCATCGCTGCTGGCAATATGTGAGCGCATCGAGTCAGACGGCAGTGAGGGCGTTTCCGCCCGCGTACCCGGCACCTCGTTCAAAGACCACGTGCCGCAGTGGCGGTGCCTACAACGCCGCCCTTCGTCGACGCCGAAGCAGCAGGCTCTCTCATGTTCTACGGATTGGAGCAGGCGGCGCCCCCATCGGCATCGGCGGTGCTGGGCGACGTCGTCTCCGTTGCCCGCCGCAAGGCGTTGGCGCACGCCAGGTAGACCGGGCGACCGGACACGCTCCCGTCTGTGCTGCCCGTCAGTGCCATCACCACGCCACCAGATCATTATTGACGTTCGACCGCCCCGGCGTCCTCAATGCTGTGACGGAGGTGTTCTCCAAGCACGGCGCGTTCCATCGAACTGGTGTAGCAGACCCAGTTGGTGAAACCGGACAACGGCGAGGAGCGCCACGCGAAGCTGGTCGTCGCCACGCACGCCGGCATTCGACGCCGACTGTGCCACGGTGGCAGAGATCGAAGAGCCTGTCCGTCGTGAACGAACTGTCCTCGGTCCTTCGCATCGAAGGGTTGTGACTCATCAGCGTAGTGGGGTCTCTCACGGCACTGCTCGCCTGACATGAACTTCGACTGACTCCGCCCCGCTTTGACTGACCTGTACTACTTTGCACCTGAAGACTCTGAAGGAGACCCGATGGCTTCCGCACACCGCCACCAGTGGCAGGGCGTGATCAACGAGTACCGAGAACTGTTGACATCGCCCCCGATGTCCCGGGTTGCACTGGGAGGAAGCGGAACCCGCTCATCCACGCCGAGGCGCTGTCGGATCGCGTGGGCGAACGCACGTGAAGTACGAGGGCATGAATCCCACCGGCTCCTTCAAGGACCGTGGAATGACGATGGCGATCACCAAGGCCAAGGCTCACGGAGCGAAAGCAGTGATCTGCGCGTCGACGGCAACACCTCGGTTTCGGCCGCCGCCTACGCCACCAAGGCGGGTCTGACGTGCGCGGTGCTTCGTTCCCGCGGCAAGATCGCAATGGGAAAGATGAGTCAGGCAGTGGCGCACGGTGCAACCCTGTTGGAGGTCGACGGAAATCCGACGACTGCCTCACTTAAAGCCGCAAGTTTCCGAGTCCTACTCGTGCACCTGTGAACTCGGTGAACCCTGACCCGCATCGAGGGCCAGAAGACCGGCTCTTTCGAGATCGTCGACGCTCTGGGACAGGCCCCGATGTGCACATTCTTCCGGTGGGCAATGCCGGAAACATCACCGCGTACTGAAGGGCTAAGGAGTACCAGGCTGTGGGCTGGGCCGAATGACTCCAGCGATGTAATTCCGGCCGCAGGTGCTGCCCCTATTGTGCTGGGCCACCCCGTGGACGAACCCGACACCATCGCCACCGCGATCCGCATTGGCAACCCAGCGTCCTGACACAGGCGATTGCAGCCCGCGATGCCGAGTCGGGCGGGCTCATCGACCTGGTACTGACGAGGAGATTCTCGAGGCGCACCGCCTGCTGTCACAATGGAGGGCATCTTTCGTGGAACCGGGCTCGGTGAAGCGTCGATTGCCGGTCTGCTCAAGCAGTCCGGCGGCGGTCGAGTGACCGACGGGGCGACCATCGTGTGCACCGTGACGGACATGGATCAAGGACCCGCAGTGGCCCTGCGCACCGCCGACGGCAGACGTGACACCCACGCGTGTGTCGTCGACGCAGTCTCCGCGCCAGAGCGCTCGAACTCTCGAGAACGATGCCGGCAGCATTCACCGTCCAGGTCTGGTGACTTCGGCGAACCCGGACCCGGATACGACTTTCCGGGCTTGCCTTCGACATCTTCGACGAGGTCACTGCAGAGTTGCCGATCACCTCCGTCGATCCCGACCACTGCGTGTCGATCTTCGGCGAGGGGCGGGGCGCTCGCTCACGGACCGGTCGCAATCGCACCGACTGCCACGACCGTGCTGGCAGAGCGCGGACTGTCGAAACTGGCCGACCGGTTGCACCTGACGTGCTGCAATGTGATCCCGCAGTCACGTGGCTTGGGGATCTCGGCGTCGGCCATCGTGGCGGAATCGCCATCGCCGATGCGCGCTGAGTGCGTATGTCGGTGGCCGAGCCCGATGTGGGAGAGAAGCTCGCGTGGGCGACGCACTTCGAAGGTCATCCCGAATGCGGCCCCAGCGTTGTTCTGGTGGCGTGTCGGTGAACTTCATCGACACGCACGGAAATGCCCAGTCCGTCTGTGCCGACACACCGTGACTTGCGGGCCGCAATAGTGATCCCCGACGTCACTCTGGACACGCACACACGGCACGTGGGACTCCTGCCACTGACCGTGCCGCACGCGACGCTGCAGCGAACAGTGCCGCAGCGGGACTCTTTCGTGCATGCGATCGCCAATGACCCCGATCTGCTCTTCGAGGGAACAGTCGATCGTCTGCACCAGGAGTACCGGAGACCGGCGATGAGCGACAACGCTGCGCCGCGTTGATGCTCGCGTGCTGCGGCCTACGCAGTGGTGTCCGGAGCAGGCCCCACTGTACTGGTGCTGGGGCGTGGCGTGCGGATCTCAGTGACCGAGTCGCCCGTGTGCTGGGCGCCGACGAGGCAGTCGTGCGGTCCGTGGGAATCAGTGAAGCGGGAGTGACGATAACTGCGGTCGTCGACACGTCGACCGCGAGTGATTTCCCCACCAGCCGCACGGAGTAGAGTTGTGACCGTTCTGTGCGTATGCACGTCATCGGCACCGCCGCCTCAGGCTGCAGCAAATGGGCCATACTCAGCGTTTCCTCCAACCGAGATGAAATCACAAGAATGAATTTCGCTCTGGCCCACTCGCCCGCAGATTTATTTCCGAAGCACGCAAGTTCGTGACGTCCGCTGCCGTCACTAACTGTTGAGAACGTGGTGCTGCAGCGCAACGAGGAGAAGGACCCTTCGTGTCAGAAACCACCTCCACCGACTCGCCCCTCGCTCGGAAGTGCCTCACTGCGATGCGCTTTCTGTCTCCAGCTCTCCAGGAACTGGTTGCCGGTCTGGGAATCAAAGGCTACCGTCGCCTTCGCAAGGGCGAACTGATTGGCTTTCATTCAGTCAGGTGGCGTTTCTTTCGCCTGCACCGCAGGTAGCCCCAAGAACTCCACCACTTCGCGCGTCGCAGCAGAGAGTCAGCAGCCCGCTGCTGACACTGCTGCAGCCACGTCAAGGCGCCGCTGCCGAGGAGCCTTCGGTGCAACCAGCGCCAGGGCGAATCCGCGGTTCCGCTGACGAGTCGTCGCGCGAGACCCGTGAACCTCGCCGCGGATCGCGGTCGCACCGCAGCGCGACGACAGCCAGAGCACCAACGATCGCCAGAGCACCAACGATCGCCAGAGCAACGAGGCAGCGGGCAACGACGGCCAGGGCGCCGAGGCGCAGCGATGATCGCGACGACCGCGCAATCGCCGAAGGTCGTAATGGACGCGACCGTCAGCGGCAAACCGCAACGATCGCGGCAACGACAACCGCGCAATGACCGCGCAACAACGACGGCCGCAACGAACGCAACGAACGCAACGAACGCAACGAACGCAACGAACGCAACGAACGCAACGATCGCAACGATCGCGGCAACGACAACCGCGGCAACCGCAACAACGACGACGGCGCGGCCGCAACCGCCGTGACCGCAAGCGTCGGGCAACAACAACGACCGCGGCGACGATCAGATCTGCGCCCCGACGACGCTGATCCCCTGTGGCGGCATCCTCGGACGCACGACAACCATGCTTCCTTGCGCACCTCGGGCTACCTGCTCGCACCAACGACGTAAATGTCTCGGCGAACATGGTCAAACGCAACGGGCTGCGCAAGGGCGACGCCATCGTGGGTGCAATTCGTCAGCCACGCGAGGGCGAGAAGAACAACCGAGAAGCTCGATGCGCCTGTTCGCGTGAACGGACTGGCTCCCGACGATGCCAAGCGGCGTGTGGATTTTCGAAGCTCACCCCCCCACCCGCAGGAGCGTCTGCGCTCGAGACGGACCCCGCATCGTCGCGATGCGCATGGTCGACCTGGTCACCCGACTGGCAAGGCACCATCGTCGCGCCGCCCAAGGCCGGCAAGACGACCGTCATGCAGCAGATCGCCAACGCGATCACCACGAACAGCCCCGAGGTTCACCTCATGGTCGTGCTGATCGACGAGCGTCCGGAAGAAGTGACCGACATGCAGCGCGCAGTCAGCGGGCGAAGTCATCGCTTCGACCTTCGACCGCCCCGCTGACGATCACACCACCATCGCTGGTTCGCGATTTTGAAAGCGCGAAGCGTCTCGTCGAAATGGGCCAGGACGTCGTGGTGTTGCTGATCACTATCACCTGCCTGGGCCGCGCCTAACCTGGCGCAGCCGCCTCCGGCGGATCCTGTCCGGCGGTGTGGACGCCAATGCGCTCTACCCGCCCAAGAAGTTCTTCGGAGCAGCGCGCAACATATCGAGGCGGCGGCCGCTGACTATCCTCGCCACCGCGCTGGTGGAGACCGGGTCCAAGATGGACGAGGTCATCTACGAAGAATTCAAGGGAACTGGCGCAACATGGGAGCCTGCACTTGTCGCGCTCTCTGGCCGCCAGCGCATCTTCCCGGCCGTGGACGTCAACTCGTCGAGCACTCGCCGCGAAGAGAACCCCGCTGAGCCCGCCGGACGAGCAGAAGATCATGTGGCGCCTGCGCAGGCTGCTGGCTGGTCTCGAGCAGCAGCAGGCCGTTGGTTCTCCTGCTCACCAAGTTGAAGGAAACCGGCTCGAACGCCGAATTCTCATGCAGGTCCAGAAGTCCACCCCGCTGCCCAAGTCGGCGGCTGACGACATCTGATGAGTGCCACAACCGGTGACTTCGAGTCGCTGGTCAGCAGCGTGCGCCTCTGCTCGACGAGCACGGCAGGATCGGCGAACTCGCTGACTTGCAGCACGCCGATGCCGCGCGCGTCGTTTGAACCGCCGCTACGCTGAACTCAACGCTGTGGCGCAGACCCGGGATCGCCTCGAACACGTCGAATCCGACCTCGAGGCCGCCTGTGAACCAGTGCCGAAGACCCCGCATTCGCCGCGGAGGCCAGCGAACTCGGAAGCCGAACAGGGTGACACTGGGCGATCACCTGCGCGAACTGCCGTCCTCAAGGACCCCGACGACGCCGACGCGATCATCGAGATCAAGGCCGGCGAGGGCGGCGAGGAGTCAAAGGCTCTTCGCCTCCGACCTGGCTCTCTCGCATGTACCAGCGGTGGGCGGAGTCCCGGGGATGGTCCACACAGATCCTGACGTCCGAATCTGCACTCGGCGGCTGGCTAAGTGACACGTACCCTGCCACATCAAGTCAGCAACGGGGAGTCTATGGCTGGGTGAAGTTCGAAGGCGGAGTGCACCGCGTCCAGCGTGTTCTCCCCGTCACTGACCCTTTCAAGGCCGATCCACACCTCGGCCACCGGTGTGCTCGTCTTCCCCGGAAGCCGACGAGCCTGAAGAAGTCACCATCGACGACAACGATCTGCGCATCGATGTTCACGATCATGGGCCCCGGCGGGCAGTCCGTGAACACGACGGATTCCGCCGTGCGCATCACCCACCTGCCCACCGGCATCCAGGCGAGCTCGTCAGAACGAGGAAGTCCCAGTTGCAGAACAAGGAAGCGGCGATGTAAGAGGCATGCTGCGTTCGAATCCGCTGCTGCTCCCGAGTGGCTGCTGCAGCCGAGGCCATGATGCGCGCCGCTCGCAGGTGCGCACGATGGATCGCTCCGAGCGCGTGCGAACGGCCAACTTCCCGGAGAACCGGATTGCAGACCACCGGACGGGATACAAGGCCTACAACCTCGATCAGGTGCTTGCCGGACGCCCGATGAGGTCGAATCACTGCGTGCAGCGCAGCGCGCCGAACGCCTTCGAGGAGATCGGGTGAGCGATGTCGCCGCGGTGCTCGCATCCGCGCAGCGCTCACTCGAGGCATCTCCGTCACCCGCGGCTGAGGCGCGCACACTGCTGCAGAGTGCGGGAGTCAGCGGGTCGTGCCGATCGAGCGCGCCTGCTGGGAGAGCGCGTACCCGCCGAGGTGCAGACAGCACTTGCGAAACTGGCCGCCAGCGCCTGGAGTCCCCTGCAGCACGTGATCGGCACCGCACCCTTTCGCACCCTGTTTCGCTCAGCCCAGGTCTTCATTCCACGCCTTACCGGTTCCTCCTCGTCGACGAAGTGATCAACCGTGTGGGGCGCATGACAGCACGTCCTTCCTCACCTTCGCCAGCCGCATTCTCGACCTGTGCGCCGGACGGGAGCTATCGTCTTCGCGCTGGCCACCGAGCCTGCCTGCTGCGCGCGTGGCCGGAGTAGGAGCGAGACCGCTGCACTGGGCTGGGCCACGCGCCGCCGCGCAAGTGCGGCCGATGATCGAACGCGCAGGCTCGACTTACTCCGTGCATCAGGCAGATGCACGTGATCCCCATGCTGTTGCCGAGGTCGTGCGAACGGCCCTGCTCGGCCGGGTTGATGTGGTTCGCTCAACCCTCCCTACGTCGTCGATGACGGGACGACTCGTGATGCAACGGTGCTCGACCACGATCCACACACCGCGCTGTGGGCGGAGAAGTGGGACTCCATACGCCATCGGCCATCGTTCGCACCGCAGCCAGCGTGCTTCGAGGCGGCGGCTTCTTCATCGTCGAGCACGCAAAGCACGCAGGGCAGTGCCCTTCGAGACCTGCTGAGCGCCTCCTCCGGGTTCGACGGGTGACCCCAAATCTTCTGCGCTCGACTACACTGGCCAAGAGCGATTCACCATGGGACAGCGGACAGGAGTGGTCACTAGATGTCGCGGAGTTTTGACCTGCGCAGCGAGGCTGTGCGGGTTCTCATCATCGACGAGAGCGCGCGCAACGCCTCTGACGGGCGTTTCATCCCCACGGACACGGTGTATGGGATCGCCGCCGATGCGTTCTCACGCCGGAGTTTTCCGCCAACCTGCTTCCGCCAAGTGGGCCGCGGACGCAACATGCCCCCACCCGTGCTGGTGGGCAAGAAAACCACTCTCCTGGGCCTCGCCGAGGCAGTGGATCAGCGGATCATGGAACTCACCGAACGCTTCTGGCCAGGAGCCTCACGATCATCTGCGCAGCGGTGCCATCACTGACTGGGACCTCGGCGACACGCACGGCACGGTGGTTATTGGCATTGACCATCCCCCACTCCGCCTGCTCGAGAAGACCGGACCGCTTGCAGTGTCCAGCGCGAACACCACGGTGCCGCTGCCGCCACCACGGCGCAGGACGCCGCAGACATGCTGGGGACTCCGTGAGATCGCCCTGTACGCCCGCCCCACCAACGCCCGCGCCATCCTGTTCCGCCCAGACTCGTGCGTGAGGGGCCGATCGGCTTCGATGAACTGCGCGACATCGTGCTCGACCTGCGGCGTGCGCCTGAGTGCGCGCCTACCTGTTCATCCTGCAGCTCGTTGCGGCAATCACCTGCTACCTGGTGACGCCCATGGTGCGGCGCATCGCCGAAAGAGGGCTCATCTACTCCCGCTGCGCGATCGCGACGTGCACTCCGCACCCACACCTCGACTCCGGGAGTGGCGATCTTCACGGGAGTCGTCGGGCCTCCGTGGTGGCCTCGGGAACACCGTTCCTGGAGAGGCTCTTCGGACGCGCCCGCCGATCATCGCATCACCGGGCGGCGGCGATGCCGTGCCTGCTGGGCGCGACCGACGACGTGTGGACCTCAACTGGATCACCAAACTGGCCGGGCAGACCATCGCCGCGATTCATGGCCCCTCACGGGGTCTTCTGCTCTCCATCCAGCCCCGACGGGTCATCATCGGCTCGCCTCTGCATGTCGATCGTGCTGGACATGCTGGTAGTGCTGGTGACCATCAACGCCGAATTTCGTTGACGGCCTCGACGGACTGGCTGTGGGAGTCGTGTCGATCGGCGGGATCGCCTTCGGATACCCTATCTTCGGCACGCGACACGAGCCCCGACAGCTATGCCAACCTCGCCTTCGCTCATCATCACACAGCCCTGGTGTGGGTGCCTGCCTGGGATTCCTGCCGCACAACTTCAATCCCGCACGGATCTTTCATGGTGACTCCGGGTCCATGCTCATCGGCTCGTTGCTGGCAGCATCGACCATTCGTGACCGGACAGGATCCTGCAGCGCTGAGCGATCAACGCGCTCTTGGCCACTTTCCTGCCCATCCTGCCTCGTGGCGGTGATGGACTGCCGCTCATCGACCTGCTGCTCGCGGTGGTGCGTCGCATGGCGGCGGGGAAGTCACCCTTCAGCGCCGATGCCACAAACACCTTCATCACCGCATGCTGCGACCAGCACTCCCACGCGCGCCGTGCTCATCATGTACCTGTGGGATCGCTGACTTCGCCTTTCGGCTCGGCTGCCTTCCTGCTCTTTCCCCACCGCCATCGTCCTGCCCGCGCTCATCGCCATGCTCAGTCACCCTGTTCACATTCCTGCCCGCATCATCTCGCACCGTCAGCGAGAGCCGCAGCATGACTGAGGACAACACCCCAGTGAGACCGCCGTCGAGGCTGCGTGAAGGGCGTGTGGCGCTTCGCTCCTGCGTGAGGTGCAGTTGATTGTGAGCATCGGTGTGGTTGCACTCATTCTCGGGTTCATCTTCGCTGACCTGTGGCTGGCAGGTGCCGATCGGCTTGCTGGCAGCCGTGTTCCTGCTCGTCAGCATGATGATCATGTACTTCGACGGAACATGAGCCTCACGATGCTCGGAGGCATGTTCGCCATCGGATTCCTCTTCAAGGCCTTCATCTTCATGATCATCGTGCGGGAACATTCGCAGCGAACCCTGGCTGTCCGGTCCCGTCTTTCACCGTCGCCGCAGCCGTTGTCGCAACCTCGGTGCTGGAGAGATCATGACGATCACTGCGCGCGGATCCCCTATGTGGATCTCGGACGCCCGCTGACGCTCTTGACTGCTCCGTGATCCGGGGCAGCCTCCCCGAGTTCCAGTGCTGGTGTGAAAGGGTGTCACAGGAATCACGAAGTCTTCGCCCAGAGATTTGTGAACCAATTCGACGGTTGGTAGAGGATGAAGTGCGCGATGGGGACCAGTTCGACGGTAAACACTTTCCGTGACACTTCGAGGATGCTTGCTCGCGCCCAATATACGTGCGGTCCAGCAACACCCGGAATGTGGGAGATTTACCGAAAACATGTCGATTGCGACCACAGTACTGGCCGGTGTGGCTTTTCACGCCCCGAGCATGCAAGAGCCTTTTCCCCGCGATCCTCTTCGCCGGAACTCCCTTCGGTTCTCAACCGCATCATGCTCATTCGTCTGCTGGCCACAGGTCCTCTGTGCGATCTTCATCGGTGCGCGGCGACTGAAACTGGTTCCGTCTCGCGGTCAGCTCACTTCTGGAGATGGCGCTTGATTTCGTGCGCGTGAACATCGCCGAAGACACGATGGGCAAGAAGCTCGCAGAGCGCTACCCGCCCCTCATCACCACGATCTTCTTCATGGTCCTGGCTTCAACATCACGGCATCGTGCCGTTCTTAACATTGCAGGCTCATCGGTGGTCGGCGTTCCCCTGGTGTCGCCCTCGTCACGTACTTCTCCTACCACGCCGCAGGTCAAAGAGCACGGGGTCTTCGGTTACATCAAGCAGTGCGCTGGTCCTGCCCGGCGTCCCCTGCCTCTGCAGTTCCTCACATATGGTGCCGGATTGAGGCCCTCACCAAATTCGTCGTCCAGCCCTTCAATTCACACTCTGCGACTCCTGTGCAACATGATCGTGGGCCACCTGCTGCTGGTGCTGTGCTTCTCGGCAACCTGGTTCTTCTTCTTCGACGCATCGCTGGGCTTCGCTCTTCGGTGTCGTCACTTGGCCGGCGGCTTCTTCGTCACGGCGCTGGAATAACTCCTGATCGCCTTCCTGCAGGCTCATTGCCTCACCTCCTTCTGGCGCGAGCGTCTACATCTTCGCAGTCGGCGTCGAAAGAGCACTGACCCACCACTCTCACACTGCAACTCATAATGACGCATTTCACGCGCCGGCAACAGCCGGCGACAACCGAAAGGAAACATCCAAAGTGGGATATTCTCGCAGAAATGACCGGCCTACCTGACTGGTGCCATGGCCTTCGCCGCTAATGGCCCCGGCATCGGTGTCGGCATTGTCATCGGCAAGCACTATCGAGGGGCAATCTCGCTATTTCGTCAGCCCGAGAGGCTTCAACCAGCCTGCGCGGACTGATGTTCATCGGCATCGCACTGGATCGAGTGCCCTGCACCATCGGCACGCTAATTCGTTCTTCCTTCAGTAAGAGATAGGTGAACACAATGACTCCAACGATCCTGGCTGAAGGGGAAAGCGTTAACCCCTCATTCCGCAGGTGTACGACATCGTGTGGAGCCTTCGTCGTATTCATCGTCTTTTTTCCTGCTCCTGGAAGCTGGTGTTCTGCCTGCTTTCAAGCGCACCCTGACGACCGCGCTGAGCGCACAGGGCGGCACGAAAAGGCTGAGCGAGTACAGGCAGAAGCCGACGAAGCTCTCCAGAAGTACCAGAAGCAGTTATTGACGGACGTGCCGAGGCTGCTCGCATGCGCGCGCTGAGGCTCAAGAAGAAGGTGCGCAGATCATCCATGAGATGAAGCAGCGCGCCTTCTTGAAGAGGCTGAGCGCATCACGGCTCAGGCCAAGTCACAGATCGAAGCGGAACGTCGGCGGCCATGGTGTCACTCCGCGGCGAAGTCGCACGCTTGCCACTGACCGCCGGACGCATCGTGGGCGAGATGCTGTCGGACGCTCGCGCATCTCTTTGCGGTGGTTGACCGCTTCATCGCTGACCTGAAGCGCCAGAGCCCGCCTGGCTCACACACTGTTAAGGCGATGCTCCAGTCACAGGAGCGCCTCGTTGGCACTTCCGAAGATGCCAACGAGGCATCGACGCGGGACTGGCAGGAAGCCCTGGGGAACGGGACTGCTGCAGATTGCCTCGGTTCTCGACGACAGTGCTCCACTGCGTCGCGCGCGCTGACTGATGCGGCGATTGACCTGTTGTGAAACGCGCACTGCTCAACGCAGTCCTCGGTGGCAAGGTGATCCCACTGCGCTGGAGGTTGTGACGAAGGCGGCAGGGTCGTTATGAAGGCACAAGACCTGGTGACTGCGGTGGAAACCGCCGGTGTCACCGCGCGTCGCAGCCGATGCAGGTCGCCGGCGTGGGCACGGTCGAGAAGAACTCTTCCGGTTCACACGCCTCATCGTCTCCGATCACGGCTCCGACCAGGCACTGGAGTCCACCGGGGCTTGAGGCCAAGGCGCGCCTGGTGTCGGACCTCCTGTCCAGCCGAGTCGCTGCGCAGACTCTGACTTCTCGCCACCCAGGCAGCCACGCACCCGCGCAGCAAGCGAGTCAGTGAAGCACTCCCCGAGCGCTACAGCGAGATCCCTGCGTTCCGCCAGCAGCGTTGGTGGTCGAAGTCACCGTGGCCAGATCTCTGACCCCGCAGCAGCTCGCAGCGCCTTCGCTGCAGTGCTCTCGGCGTCCTACGAAGGTAAAGCTCGTGCTCAACGTGCACATTGACCCCGAGGTAGTGGGAGGCGTGCGTGTGCAGGTGGGCGACGAAGTCATGAACTCGACCATCGCAGACCGCTCCTCCGACCTCCGCAGACGACCTGTCGGCTGATCGCCGGCATCATTAAACCACATGGCGCCCAACCGGCGCTGCGAGCAGAACAAGCGAGCAGGAAACCGCCATGGCGGAACTGACAATTCGTCCGGAGGAGATCCGCGACGCCCTGGGCCGATTCGTCGAGTCCTACCGCCGACCTCCGCTGACAAGACCGAAGTCGGCAAAGTCGTCACCGCAGGCGACGGCATCGCTCGGTGTCCGGCCTGCCCGGCACGATGGCCAACGAGATTCTTCGCTTCGAAGACGGCAGGCACGCTGGGCCCGCGCAGAACCTCGACGAGCGTGAAATCGGCGTCGTCGTGCTCGGGAGTTCTCCGGCATCGCCGAAGAGCAAAACGTCTACCGCACCGCGAGGTCCTCTCCGTGCCGGTGGGCGACGGGTACCTGGGTCGAGTCGTCGATCCGCTGGAAACCCCGATCCATCTGGGTCTGGGTGACATCGAATCTGTGGGCCGCCGCGAATCCCTCGAACTGCAGGCCGCCGGCGTCATGGACCGCAAAGAGGTCATGCAACCGCTGCAGACTACCTCAAGGCTATCGACGCGATGATTCCTGTGGGGCCGGCCAGCGCCGCCTCGATCATCGGCGACCGCAAGACCGGCAAGACCGCCATCGCCCTGGACACCATCATCAACCAGCGCGAGAACTGGGAATCCGGGACGTGAAGCGTCAGTGCGCTGCACTACGTGGCGTGGCCAGAAGGGCTCCACGATCGCGTCCGTGCGCAAGTCCTCGAGGACAATGGCGCACTGGAGTAATAATGACGATCGTCGCCGCCTCCGGCCTCCGGACCCTGCAGGCTTCAAGTACCTGGCTCCCTACACGGGTTCGGCGATCGGTCAGCACTGGATGTACGAGGGCAAGCATGTCCTCATCGTTCGATGACCTGGTCTCAAGCAGGCCGAGGCCTACCGTGCGATCTCCTTACAGCGTGCTGCCCGCCGGGCCGCGAGGCATACCCGGGCGACGTTCCTACCCACTGCTCCGCTCTCGAGGCTGCGCGAAGCTCTCCGATGACTCGGGCGGCGGTTCGATGACTGGTCTGCCGATCATCGAGACGAAGGCCAACGACGGGTGCGTTCATTCCCGCACCAACGTCATCTCGATCACCGACGGTCAGATCTTCCTGCAGTTCGACCTCTTCAACGCCAACCAGCGTCCAGCGGTTGACGTCGGCGTTTCCGTGTCGCGCGTGGGCGGTTCGGTTTCAGACTGCGAAGTTGCGCGGCGTAAGCCGGAACCTTGAAGCGACGCTTATTCAGTACCGTTCGCTGGAAGCCTTCGCAATGTTCGCCTCCGACCTGACCCGCCACTGCCGTCAGCTCGATTGCGGCGCGCGCATGACCGAACTGCTCGCTATGGGGTCAGTTCCAGCCGATGCCGCCGCCGAACAACGTGTCGATCTGGGCCGGCTCTCTGAGGGCTACTCGACGAGATCCCTTCGTCTCTGATGTGTGCTGCGGTTCGAGGCCGAGTACCACGACTACCTCAGCGCAAGACGAACCTGATCACCACCATCAGCGAACTCAAGGACAAGCTGGGCGGCGACATCCTGGCAGAGCCTGAAGAAGGCCACGGATGCCTTCGCAGCGGAGTTCCAGCCTTCTGACGAAGGTTCGCGCCGGCAGCGAGGACTTCGAGGCCACCGATGCAGGACGTCCAGCAAGAGAAGATCGTCACAGAAGCGCTGAGCGACTGCTGTTGACGACTACTGACGAAAGGAATCGCTGATGGGAGCCCAGCAAAGGGGTCTTCAAAGCGAAGATCAACTCCACGCAGTCCTTGAGGAAGTCTTCTCAAGGCGAGCGGGAGCCTCATTGCTGCGTCCCGAACCAGAAGGCCATTGACCGGGTGAAGGCGGCGAACCCGTACGCCAACGCACTCTCACCCGGGCAGTGTCGGCGGTTGCGACTCAGTCGAACGTCGAGCACACGCGACAATGGAGCCGGAGACGGCGCGACGCGCAGCGGTGCTCGTCATCGGCCCGACCGTGATTCGCGGGAAAGATATCAGCTAACCCTCATCCGCAATGCGGAAGAGTTGGTGACGCACCCGCACGAAGAGGTGGCGAAGCGGACGTCGCCCTCTTCACGGTGGGCGGCAAGGTGGAGACCTTATTACGCATTCCGCGAGCGCGAAGTTCGCAAGGTGTGTGGACCGGTTTTCTGAGTCTCCGCGTGCTGAGCACGCAGCAGCCGAGATCGGTGAAGCCCTGCTCGAAGCCTTCAATGCTGATTCCCGACAACGGCGGAGTCGAGAGATTCACCTCGTCGACCGCTTCGTGTCGAGCGTCTTCAGCAGCCAGAACGCACCGCGGCTGCTGCCACTGAAGTCGTCGACGAAGACGAGCCGGTGGCTCTTACCGACCGACGGCTCCCTGAGGTCTACCCTCGCTCTACGAATTCGAGCCCAGCGCTGAAGCTGCTGATGCGCTCCCCGCCCAAGTACGTGATTCGCGCATCCCCACCGCACTTCAACGCGGCAGCCAGCGAGCAGGCAAAATTGCCAGCAGGCGATGCACACCGCGGTGGACAACGCAGACGGTTCTCATCAAGACCTACACCCGTTTGCCAACACGGCTCGCCAGGCCGAAATCACGCAGGAAATCTCCGAAATCGTCGGCGGAGCTGATGCTCCCGCGGCATCCGGCGCTGAAGACTGACCGGCGAGAAGAGCAGAGAGAAGAGAACATGACTGCCACAGTTTCTGACACCCCACAGACGAGCAAGACGGTGGCCGCATCTCGCGGGTCATCGGTCCTGCCGTCGACATCGAGTTTCCTCGATGCCGTTCCTGCCGTCTGCCAACGCCTGAGCACGGAAGTCAGCCCGGAAGGAACCCGCAAGGTCACCTTCGAGGTTGAACTCCAGCCGGGCAACGGCACGTCCGCGGCTGCACCCACCGACGGTCTGGTCCGCGCCAGGAAGTGCTCGACTCCGGGGACCCATCACCGAAGCCCGTCGGCGACGTCACCAAGGGCAAGGTCTTCAACGTCACCGGTGACGTCAACACCCTCAATGCTCACCGAGCCCTACGAGATCACCGAACGGTGGCCCATTCACCGCGAGGCGCCGAACCTCGACCGCCTCGATCCAAGACCTCAGATGCTCGAGACCGGCATCAAGGTCATCGACCTGCTGACCCCTACGTGCTGGGCGGCAAAGATCGACTGTTCGGCGGTGCCGGTGTCGGCAAAGACCGTGCTCATCCAGGAGATGATCACGCGTGTGGCACAGGACCACGGCGGTGTCCGTTCGCCGAAGTGTGGGGCAGCGCACTGCGAGTGGCAACGACCTCATTCGAAATGGACGAGTCCGGCGTGCTGGACAAGACCGCGCTGGTCTTCGGCCAGATGGACGAGCCGCCAGGCACGCGTCTGCGCATCGCACTGACCGGTTTGACCATGGCGGAGTACTTCCTGCGATGTGCAGAACCAGGATGTGCTGCTCTTCATCGACAACATCTTTCCGGTTCACCCAGGCACTCGGGAAGTGTCGACTCTGCTACCGCATGCCTTCGGCTGTTGGTTACCAGCCAACCCTGGCTGACGAGATGGGTGTGCTCCAGGAGCGCATCACCCGACCCGCGGACTACCCTCGATCACCTCGATGCAGCCATCTACGTCCCCGCTGACGACTACACCGGCGCCGGCCACGACCTTCGCGCACCTCGACGCCACGACGGAGCCTCACGTGACATCGCATCGCGTGGTCTCTACCCGGCTGTGATCCGCTGTCCTCGACTCCTCACGCATCCTCGACCCGCTGTACGTGGGCCAGGAGCACTATGACGTCGCAGTGCGCGTGAAGCAGACCGCAGAAGAACAAGGAACTGCAGGACATCATCGCAACTTCGGTGTCGACGAACCTCCGAAGAGGACAAGCTCACCGTGCACCGCGCACGCCGCCGAGCAGTTCTTCGCAGAACACCTACACTGCTCTGCAGTTCACCGGTGTGGAAGGCTCAACCGTGCCGTGATCGCCGACACGATCGCCGGCTTCAAGGGGATCTGCGACGGCGAGTACGATCACATCCCCGAGCAGTGCTTCACGTCGGCCCCATCGAAGATGTGCTTTCGCCAACTACGACAAGCCTGAGAAGGAGAACTGAGTCATGGCACTTCCGACGTCACCGTGGTGGCTGCTGACCACGCAGTGTGGCGTCCGGCAGCGCCTTCGCGCGTGGTTGCCAAGACCTCGTGACGGCGAGATCGGTATCCTGTCCGGTCACGAGCCTCCGTGATGGCGCTCGTGTGGCCGGTGCGGCGGTCCGGATTCTCACCGAATCCGGTGAGACTGTCCGTGCGACTGCTGACGGGGCTTCCTGTCCGTGGAGACCGCGTGACCATCGTCGCCGACCAGGCTGCTCGCCCGGAGTCGCCGCATCAGTGACCGCGTCCATGTCCTCGCCCGCAGCAGCCCCGGTGCCATCGGTGTGGCATACGCGCTCAACGCCAGGCGCAGGCGTACGAACCGACCGCCCGGCATGTTCACCGTTTTCCTCGTGGGCGACGGATCCCGTCGCCCACGTTGGCGTATATGGAATGGCCATTCTTGCCGGGGACCTCACTGAACTGGTATCCGTTTCGAGCCAAGTGAAAGCCGATTGCCAGGTTCCCCCGCGATGACATGGAGATCGCGAAGCGCGAGCGACCCAGCGACGAGGATTGCAGCCCGCCGTGGGACGCGCGCAAGTCGTCACTCTGAGACTGGGCACCCACGTCGGAACGCCCAAAGACGTACCATCGCCCTGGACACTGAATCACTTTCACCCTGTCCTCGTGGCTCGAGTCAGCACCTCCGGCTACAACCTCACGATCGGATCGCTTCACCTGATGGAGATTCCCGCAGTCACAGGCCCCTCACGACTGGTGGGCGAGGTCGAGGTGCGAGGTGCCAAGAACAGTGCTCAAGCCCATGGTAGCCTCTCTGCTGGCTGTGGGGAAGTCACGCATCGAAAACGTCCCCGCCATTCTCTTCGACGTGGCCATCATGGCCCGGCTGCTCGAACGTCTGGGCTGTGCTGCCCACGACGGCGGGAACCGTCGACATCGACGTGCCACCGGCCCCGCAGATCAAGGCCGACTACGAATCCTGCAGGCGCCATGCGCGCTCATTTTCCGTGCTCGGCCCGCTGGTGGGACGCATGCACGCACCACGTCAAAAGCGCGTTCGGGGCGACGCCATTGGGTCCAGGGGGACTCGACATGCACGAGACGGCTCAGGCGAGCCTGGGCGCCGAGGTGCGCCTGAGCACGGTTACTATCGCCTCGGCCCCCAACGGCTCGACGGGTGCCGACACGTCTGCCTTCCCGTCCGTGGGCGCCACGGAGAACTCGTGATGGCCGTGCCTGGGTTCGCGGGACGACACGCACGAGAACGTCGCCAAAGAGCCTGAGATCGTCGACATCTGTTCCATGCTCGTGGGAGATGGGCGCGAAGATCAGCGGTATCGTGGACGTCCACCCTCGTCATCGAAGGCGTGGAGTCCATGCAGCCCGTCACGCACCGCTGTGTGGGCGATCGTACCAGGCCGGCACGCGGGCGTTCGCCGCTGCCATGACGGCAGGCGACATCAGCGTAGCGGCACGCCGCCGGAACTCCCGCCCATGGTGTTGGACAAAGTCGCGGTAGCGGGCGCCAGCGTGAGTCCGCTTGAGATCCCGCTGGCGGTTTTCGTGCAGGGTCCTGAGCGTCACGCAGCATTCGAGTCGACGCTGCCGTTCCCAGGTTCTTCAACCGATCTCCAGCGCCGTTCGTCATCAGCTCAACGCGATCGCTGACGGTGAAGGCCCGCTGACAGAGAACCTGTTCGGAGGCGCGCTGGCGATTGTCGCCGAACTCGCCCGGATTGGGGCTCGGGCGAGTGTGGACGGTACGCCCTCGTCACAGCAGTCGACCATCTGTCGGGGAGCCGAGGTCGAGGCATTGACATTTCGGGCCGGAGCGGCGCTCGTGCTGGTTGGGATTGCAGGCGCGGGACGCACCGAGGTGGCAGGCGTGAGTCACACGATCGTGGCTACGAAGGCTTCTGTTCCCCAAACTGCAGGCGCTCGGTGCGCAGATCGAAAGATGAACGGCCAGATATCCTGCAGATGGAGTGACCGTCGAGCGCAAGCAAGTCATTCCGTCACCCGGACGCTCGAAGGAGCCCGCAATGCTCCGAATCCTCCATCGCTTTCTGGTCAGAAGTGGGCAGGCTGCGCACGGGTCATGGTGTGCGCTCCGCCTCGCCCATCAGCGACCGACCCCCGCAAACGTGAAGAGCCTGCTGTTCGGACGAAGTGCTGTGGGTGCAGAAGGCGCGCTAGGACCACCAGGACTTCGCAACCTCATGCGAGAGCGCGACATTGAAGTTCTCGAAATGGACCAGATGCTCGCAGAGACCGTCGCTGACCCCACGGCCCGGAACTGGATCTTCGATCAAATGCAAGCTGACCCCCCGACTTCGTGGGACTGGGCGTGGGCGACGGTTTCGTGGTCGCTCGGCGAAATGGCGCCGGCAGAGTTCGCCGAGTACCTCATCGGCGGCCTTGCCTACGCTGATCTCGGTTCGCGACTTTCCCGGTCACGTCACGAAGGTCTCGCGGATTCGCGCATCGCCACCGATTTCCTCCTGCCCCCGCTGCCCAACACGCAGTTCACTCGTGACACCCCGCCTGGGCGTGGGATCTACGGCGGCGTGTCCCTCAACCCGATGTTCTGGCCCGTGCGACAGCAGGAGACGATGCTGGCGTCGGCCATCTACCGATTCCATCCGCGCTTCACCGGTGACCCCGCCGTCTGGTACGTGGGGACCCCCGATCGCCAGCACGGCCTGGCCAGCATCGAGGGCGGCGACATCATGCCCGTGGGCAACGGCGTCGTGCTTCGTCGGCATGGCAGCTGGACCTCATGGCAGGCCGTCTCCCGCTCGCCTCCAACCCGCAGCGGGCGCCGCCGAACAGGTCATCGTGGCTCGATGGGCCGCGCCCGCGCCTCGATGCACTTGGACACCGTGTTCTTTCTGCGATGTCGACCTTGTGACGGCGTTCGACGAGGTGGTCTCGGCGATCAAGCCGATCACCCTCTGCGGCCCGATGACCACCACCGAGGGTTCTCCGCGAAGCTGGAGGACGCGTCATTCATGGACGTCGCCGCGGCGGCGCTGGGTTCCGCTGCGCACGGTCCCCACCGGCGGCAATGCCTACCAGGCCGAACGTGAAAGCAGTGGGACGACGGCAACAACGTCGTGGCACTGGAACCCGGAGGGTGGTCGGCTATGACCGCACCAGTCCATACGAACGCGCTCCTGCGTGACGCGGGAGTCGAATCCCGAAGTGAACTCGGTTGAATTGCCGCTGCCGCGAGGCGGTCACTGCATGATCTGCCCGGATCGTGTGGGACGTTGTCGACTACTGAATCATTGCAGCCGACTGCCGAGTCATTGCGGTGTTCTACTCAGAAGAGGCGTGATTCCGTCGTCCATGCCGCGCATCGCGTCGTAGTCGAGCACGACGCAGCGAATGCCCCGGTCTTCGGCCAGGGTGCGCGCCTGCGGTTTGATCTCCTGGGCCGCGAAGACGCCGCCGTTGACCGGGGCGAGCAGGGGATCGCGGTTCATCGCCTCCAGATACCCGTGAAACCCGTTCGACTCCATCCACTCCGCCGCGTTTGATTCGACAGCGACCGAGGCGCCCTCGGGATCGCGGGCCAGGATGTCATCGGGGCCCACAAATGTCATGTATTCGCGACGCAACGGGAGAATCCCTCAACAGCCACTCGATGTACTGGAGAGCAGTTCCTGCAGGTGTGCCTCCACGCCGTCCTTGACGACCAGGGTCGACCCCAGATCCACACTGGTGTCCAGGATGACGTCGGCAATGGAGAGATGGAGTGTCGTCGGTCTTGGTCTGCCGCAATAGTCCAGACCTGTTCAATGCCGCTGATCTTCTGCTGGTCATCTGGCTGCGTCTCGCTCAGGGTGGCGTGGGGAGTCATCCAGTTCAAGGGTTAGGAGCCGCCGTCAGAGCGCACGAGCACGCCGCCGTCGGCTTTGAGCATTGCTGCGGAGGCTCATGGGCAGGAGCCGTGAGGCGACCCGCGTAGTCCACACCGCAGTTGGCTGCGACCAGGCGCACGATGCCTCTTCGGTGGGCGCCTTATCATAGTCACACATGCCCGTTCCTCATCTTCGCGCAGGCGCAAACAAGTGGCAACGCGAGCGTCCCGGATCTCTCCGTGTCGCTGAACTCATTGCCGCGCAGTCGCGACGAACCCGATGGCACGTGGGTCGTACAGCAGGTTCGCGGCAGCACCTCGGGTAAGGTCTACACCTGCCCCGGCTGCGGTCAGGAGCTCGCACCCTCACACCGTTGCTCATGCCCGGCCGGTGACTTCGGGGGCTATGGCACGGGGTGGGTGTCGACGCCACTGGCACACCTCGTGCTTCAACGCGTTCGCGGCGCAGCTGAGCCTAGTGGGGCCCTGGTTGTCTAATGACCCGAGCCCCCTGAGCCGCAGCGGTCAGCCGCGCTGAAGCTTCACGAGTCTTCGGCGTCCCTTGGCAGGTGGGAATGCCTGCGTCGAGACATCGTCGTTCGAGCTGTCGTCGACAGAAATTTCGTCGAGCGATTTCGTCGCAGGATGTCATCGCCGAGCCTGAGTCGTTGACCCCGGTGTTCGCCGGCTGAGAGCCCGTGCCGCCGCTGTTGTTCTTCGAGGTGTTCAGCGACAGGTTCTGCTTCGACGTGGAGCCCTCTTCGCAGAAAGAAATTCTTCGATGCCTCACCGCCGATGTTTCCAGTTCGTCAGCCGAGGCGATGCGCACGGTCTCGAACGAGGCCTTCTTTCGCCTGATCCGACTTTGTCGTCCTCGAAGTCGACGTTGTCAAAGACCCGGGTGCCGAGAACATCGAGCGCGCCTGCTGGAGCCTGAGCGGTGATGGTGCGACGCCGTTTGGTCAGCAGATCAACCTGCGACCGAGCGGTGCCCACGTGACGCTTGGCTTCGGTCGAGGCTTCCTCGATGGTGGCTTCGGCAGTGGCGCGCGGGCCTCCCGGCGATGAGGTCCCAGGCGCTGGCGGCCATCGGCGATGACGCCGGTTTTCTCCACTGCGTTCGCGCGCATTGGTCTGCTGGAGCCGTTGCCAGGCGTCGGCATCGGCTCCTGCGGCGCGAGCCTGCTTCGTCGTGCAGGCGTAAGTTTCCTTCGCTGCCGCAGCGAAGCGCTCCTGCTCTGCCTTCGTGTCTCTGGCGGCGCTGGGCGAGCCCGGAGATCGAGCGCATCGGCGGCATCCGCCTTTTGCGGTGGCTTCTGCCCGCTCAGCCGATCGGCCTCAGTCTGAGCCTCGAGGCGCAGAGCCTCGCCCGCCTTCTTGGCGTCGTTGGTGAGCTTCATGGCGGCACTGGCTGGTTTCGGCACGCAGCGTGGCGAGCCTCTCGTTTGAGGTTTCCTGTGGGCTTCGCTCGATCTTCCGGGCCCGGTCGCGCGCCTCTGCGCGGCTTCGCGTTCGGCGGTTGCGAGCGCCTCGGCAGCGCGGGTCTTCGGCGGCCTTCACCGTCTCCCGAGGCGCGCGTATCTGCCGGACTCGATGGTCGTATCGTGCCTCGAACGAGCGCTGGAGAGCGCACGTTGCTCGTGCATGCGCGCCCGTGCGCTTGCAGCATCGGCCCGGGCCTTGTTGCGGATGGTCTCAGCATCGGCGGTGGCCTGCGCAAGGGTCTCCTGGCCTGAGACTCCGCGATCTTGAGCAGGTGGTCGATGCGGCGCCGGGGGCACCCTGAGTCTCGGAGTCATCCGAACTGGATCTGCCTGGGCCGGACCCGGAAAGCTCCCTCGGCGATCTGAAGCTTGGCGATCGGCGGTGATCACCGCGAGCGAGCGTCGGTCAAGGCCTTGCGCAGCGATTCGGACCTCTTTGCTTGAGCCTGTCCAATGCGCGCTTCGACTTCGTTCTTCTCGTATCCGCGCATGGCAGTGCGGAATTCTTCGGGAGGCGTCATACCAATCTCCTCTTGCTGATTTTTCAGGCGCGGCATCGCCGCAGGAACTGGTCCATTCTACGTGCCAAAATCGCCGGTGGGGCCTTCTGCGCTCGTCCACGCAGACAACCAGGGGAGTGATCGGTCGCAGCGCTGGGACCCGACTACGCTTTTGAGGGAGCAGTTCGTGCACGCACAGAGCGCGCAGTCCCGAGTATGAAGAATAGACGCTTCGCGTGATGCGACGAAAGGAGTCGACGTGGAAGATGCAGTGATTGTTTCTGAGCCCGCACCCCACTGGGTCGGATGTCGGGCGCGTTGGGCTCCCTGAGCGCCCGGAGCCTGGGCGCCCATCGTCATCAAGAGCGCAGTCGAGCGCGCGGGTGACACCCCAGACGACGTGCAGTTCGTCGTCATGGGTGAAGTGCTGCCGGCCAGGGCCAGGGTCCCGCTCGCCAGGCGGCAGCGGCCGGGCGGTATTCCCATGAGCGTCCCCGCGAGACTCTCAACAGTTGTGCCTCCCCGCATCAGCGCGATCACCACGCGGCCATGCTGGTGCGCCCGGAGAGTATGACGTGGTGGTCGCCGGGGCCAGAGTCCATGACCAACGCGCCGCACTCCGCCAAGCACTCCTGCAGCCGGTTAGCTGGCATGGCACCATTGCCGTGCGCGATCACATGGACTACGACGGCTCAGGGGACGCCTTCACCGACCAGGCAATGGCGCGGTTGACGGAAGCCGCCAACGCAGATGATGACGAGTTCACCCGCGAGTAGCAGATCGCGTTCGCCGCGCAGTCGTACCAGCGAGCCGAAGCCGAGGCGTGGGCGCAGGGCCGCTTCGACGACGAGGTGGTTCCAGTGACGGTGAAGACCGCAAGGGCGACCACAGTGACGCAGGATGAAGGAATCCGTGCCGACACGAGTGTGGGAGACATTGAGCAGGCTGCGACCCGCCTTCCGCAATGACGGCACGATCACAGTGGGCTCCGCCTCGCAGACTTCCGATGGCGCGTCGGCAGTCGTGGTGATGAGCCGCACGAAGGCCTGAAGAGCCTCGGCGCACCGATTCTGGCCGATCCGCTCGCACGCGCGGGACGGCCGGACCGGACTCCACCCTCCAGCATCACCGTCGACCGCGATCAAGAAGGCAGCGCAGCGCGAAGCGGGTGGACCCCGGGCGGAGTTCGACCTCTACGAGATCAACGGCGTTTGCCGCAGTGTCCCTGGCCAGCATGAAGGCCGATCTGGGAATCGATGACTCGAAGGTCAACGTCAACGGCGGCGCCATTGCCCTGGGGCACCTGACGGCGCTCGGGCGCTCGAGTCGTCTTCGCGATCGTCAACGAACTGGGGACGCCGAGGCGGTGGTTTGGGAGCTGCCGCCCCGTGCGGCGGCGGTGGGCAGGGTGACGCGCTCGTGCTCAAAGTGAAGGGAAGTAAGTCATGCTCGCATTTTCAGTGTCACCCTCTGGTGGGAGTCGATGCCAGTGGTGAAGGGTCTGTTCACGATGCAGTTGCCGCGGCAGTGAAGGTCGTGTGCTGACTCCTGGCCTGCCGAATCCCTACCGATTCGATGTTCACCACGATCGAGTGGGCGAGTGGGATGAGGTCTTCGACGATCAAGCGCGCGACCGGAGGCCGTGGGGAAAGTTCGACCCCGGGTGTCCCTCGTCATCAAGGCCGACATTCGTCCCGGCCACACGGGAGAACTGACCGGCAAGGTCGAACGGCTGGAGAACGCGATCGCCACGTCGCAGTGACTCCTATTCGCGGCGTGAGAGCGAACCGCGACATCGGCTGATCCAAACCAGTTGATCACTGAGCGCTGCGCCTCTTCGAGTCCTGGTGAGGCCTCATCGGAGGTCCGCAGAGGTGGGGATTGAAGACTCAGCAAGCTTTCAGGTCTTTCAACTTCCGCGGAGTAATCTCGCCCTGTCAGAAGGAGATGATCGACGTGCTGTGTTCACGCTTTTCGGGATCGCACGTGGGTGGCGACCGCAGTCGCATTGGTTCTGTTCGTCTTCGGGGCTGCGAACATTCTGTTCGCCGACGCCGGGGATTGTTGTTGAGAGTGCAGCTGCTCACGCTTGCTTGTCGGATTCTCCTGGCGGGCGTGCACGCGCTTCGTCACATGAATGACGCGCCTTCGCGCACTCAGGCATCACTCGTGAGAGGTGTGAAGCGAGTATCAGCCGCAAGCACCCGGGTTGTAAGATCCAGTTCGTTTGTTTCGACATCGCCCGCCCTCATTGAGGGCGGGCGATGTTTCTGACTCGCGCAACGATCGATGAATTGCATGAACGGTGGCACGCCGCAATCAGCAGACCTGCCAGCGGCTCTGGAAGATGCCCGTCTGACTGAAAGTCTCAGCACCAGGGTGCGGCGGCGGTTCTGGGCGCGATGCTGACAGGCACATTCATCGGTGCACTTTGCCTGCTTGCCGTGGACGGCAGTCTGGCTGTTCAGACTGTCAGCAGGCCAGCCTGTGCGGGCGCGCCTGCGCTGGTTTGAGTGCCCGGTCAACAGCTGCCTGATGTGAATTGCCGCCGTGGGGTGGAACACGGGCACGCTGCAGTCCTCGCTGGAGATGAGCGCTCGATCTCCGTGCGCACCCCAGATGATTCCCCTGGGCACCTCGTGCGACGAGGCGCTCGATGATGCGCTGGTAGGCGACCCGCGACTCATCACTGACGACACCGCAGGTGAAAGTTCTTCGAAGATCACGCGGTGTATGACAGCGCGTTCGTTCGCATCAGGAATGATGACATTCAGCCCATGGCCGCAGATGCGGTCCTGTAGAAGTCCTGCTCCATGGTGAACGTGCGGTGCCGAGCAGTCCCACCGTGGACAGGCCGGTCTCGTGGGACGCGATCCGCCACTGTGTCGCCGATGTGGGATGAGTGGAACGGTGACGGCCGCCGCAATATCGTCGATCACCTTGTGCATGGTGTTGGTGCAGATGAGGATCATGTCGCCTCGCCTGCTCGAGGCCGGTGGCGCTGTGCGCGAGGCGTCAGTTGGCAGGTCCCACCGGCTGGCCTTCTCTGCAGGGAGCCCACCCTCGAAATTAATATCGAGTCCATGACGACGCGCAGAATTCAGGCCCCCGGCGATCACGGACCACCTGTTGGCTCTGGTAGTGTAGACAATCGTCGATTCCCACCATCCCGCCCAGGAGTCCACCCGCCCTGGTGTGCCTGTCCCTTCGTGCCCCTGGTCGCGGCCTCCTCCCGTCCAGAGGAACTGTGGGATACATTGGGACAAGACGATGCTTCAAGGCGTCTTATAATCGTAGCTTTGGTGTCGATGATCACGGAGAGAAAATGAGTGACGACTGCCATGAAATCGATCCGCGATCGCTGCTCGTCTTCGGAGGTGGCCCGCTGGATATCGCTGAGCGACGCGGCGCGGGCGCTTGGATGGACGCAGCCGGCGGTCAGCGCCCACGTGCGTCGACTCGAGAAGAGCGTGGGCGTTCCACTGGCTGTGCGGCGTGGCCGAGGCATCGAGATCACGGAAGCCGGTCGTCTCTCGCGAGTCACGCCGCGCAGGTGAAAAGCCGTTCGTGATGCTGCCCGAGACCTGGCAATAATTATCGAGACCGGCACGGTGCGCATTGTGGCTTTCCCCGCCAACGGCATCCTCACGTCCACGAGCATCGCCCTTTGCCTCAGCAGCACGCGGGCTGCGCTTGTACTGGAAGAATCCCTCGAGCTGCCTCTGCTAAGCGCTGCAGGCTCTGGCAACAGCGACCGCGACATCGCCGTGATGTTCGACTATGAGCCGCAGGTCTACCCCGACTGCATCGCACGGAACTGGGAGACGACAGGATGCGCGCAGTGCTTTCAGCAGCCACCGGCTTCCGGCGACCAAGCGCACTGTGCACCTGCGCGAACTGGCCGCTGATCGCTGGTGAGTGGCTGCCCGAGCCTGCCGGCGGCATCTGACAGACGGCCGCGAACGAGGCTGGATTCGAACTGATGCGTGGCACAGCACCGATGACTACGTCGCTGTGCGCAGTCACTCTCAGGCAGGGTCTGGGGAGTGGCGGTGTTCTGACCTCGCCTGGCGAAGCAGCCGCAACCCAGACGTGAGCGTGCACGAGATCGCCGGCCACGCCCCTCGGCAGATCTTCGCGTTGCGCGCCGGGCGCTGCGCGGATTCCGGCGATTGCGGCTGTCCTCAGTGTGTTGGTCGAGTCAGCCGGCGTGCAGCACCAGACTCACCTGGCTGAGGCATCCAGACTTCGGCTTCGCTGTCGGGCCCGGTAGTGGCGGCCCTGTGGAATCGTCTGCAGCCCGATGAGCATGCCCCAGGGGCGCGCACGTTAACGCTGCCGTTGCCGGGGAGAGTCCTCGTGACGGCTGTTTTATGGATGTCGCTGAGCCCGCCGCCGGCTGCGACGAGTCGATTCAGGCAGCCGGGCAGGTCATCGCAGTAGAGGCTGATGTGGTTGAAAGTCCGTAATCCGCCAGACCGTTATGGGCTGATGCGGCCGTCGATCTCGAAGACCCCGGAGCCCCGGGCCCGCCGATGACGAACATGCGCTGCCTGAGGATCTCGCTCCCCTGGGGAGCCCTAACTGTGTCTCGACCTCTGGCCCCTGCCTGGGGTCGTCGTCGAGCGTGAGGCCGTCATAGGCGACAGCCTGCGCCTGGCCGTTCGAAGAACTCAGTCGCAGCGTTTGAGGTCGGGGACGGTGACGCCGATGTGCTGGATTCCGCGCGGTGTGGGTTGAGGCTCATGTTCTCACCTTTCGTGATGTGCTCGTCGCTGCGAGCAGGTGCCGAGCCTGGGCTGATGCTCTGCTGCCTTGACTGTAGCCCCTGCCGGGAGGTCGAGTTGCCGAATCGTTCGCCCAGCCCCTGCTGATCAGCAGAGATGTCCAAGTCTTGCTACCGCCATGCCGCAGCGGCTGTGAGAGTTCTCACTCGAGGAGGGCGCTGGAGCGCCGGTGCGCCGCCGACAGTCGGGTTCTCCTGGGGTGGTTGGGTGAGCCCCGACGGAGCAATTCTCAGCCTCGCCGTGAGGCCTCGCCTGCGACAGCGCGCGTCTGGGAGGACAGCGTCTGCAGGCGACCGCTCAGGTTTCACGAATGGGCCTCGTTGTTCTGTGGATGTGCGCACCAGCGACCGGGGAACGGGGAGTCATCCCAGGGTTTTCCTGACGCCGCGTCTCGTGAGTCCGAGGTGCGGGGATTTATCGCGCGATATATCTGAGGCGTTCCCCGTCCCCAGTGGATCCGTGAGCGACCGCGCAGAACGCAGTTCGCGTGGTCGACCGTCTGGCGGAACGATCGTGCCAGAGGCGGCGCGAGCGATCGGCGTCTGCCCAGGAGCGGTCAAGCAATGGAGAGCAGACCGCCGAGGAGCCGTGGACTGGCACCATGGACCTTCCATGAACTGTGAACGATGCCCTGCGCGATGCTCTGGCCAACGGCAGGAAGCGGCGCGTGTGCACCGGATCGTTTTACCTGACGGCTGAAGGCCAGCCCAGGTAGTGTGGTGTGCGGTCTTCGTGTTTCGAAGGACGCCTTGTTCCACAACGTCGCTCCTACTGCACGCAAGCTCCTGCACGCGCCCTGCACGCGGGCCGGCAAACGCTTTTGCTGTGGTTCTCATCGAAGAGATCTGTGAAGCACCTCGGCTCCAACTCCTCGTCCGCCTCTCGCTCACCACCCGGCTGCTCGCCTGCCGCCCACGAAGGAAAGACGCACACATGCAACTTCTCGAGAACACCATCATCGCCGTCGTGGTGATCATCGCCATCCTCATCGTCGCCGCCGCCGTCATCGCCCCCTCATCATTGCTCGCTGCACGTGGATCGTGTGTCGCCCGCGCCGATGAAGCGCTTCGTCATTTCGGGCAAGAGTCAGAAGCGACGAACTGGCGATGCCCACGCAACAACCGTCGTGGTCAACGGCAAAGGCACTCGTCAATCCGATCAGCCAGCGCTTCGAAGTCATCTCTGCGGTCGCGCCAGGTCAACATGCGCGCCGAGGCGCAGTCCAATGACAACGTGACTCTCTTGCTGAAGCCGTGGCGCTCGTGAAGATCGGCTCCAAACCCCATGTTCGTGCGCAGAGCAGCCGAGCGCTTCTGCCAAAGTCAGGACGAGGCCATCGAGAACTTCACCCAGGACTGAAGGCGCACTGCGTGGTGTCATCGCACAGCAGAGCGTCATCTTCATGCGAGACCGCAAGGAGTTTCTCCGAGGAGACGCCCGGTCCGTCACTCCGGAGTTTGAAGAGCAGGGGCTCATCCTCGACTCGTTCCAGATTCGTGGCATCACTGACGCTGTGGGATACATCCAGTCCTCGGTGCACCGGAGATCGAAGCGAAGCGCCAGGTCAGCGGAGATCTTCGCAGACCAACGTACGCGAGCGATCGCCAAGGAGCAGATCACCAATCAGGAGGCCAACCTCGTCGAACAGACGCAGTTGATCGCAACACGGCGAACTCGAATGTCAGGTTGGTCGGGCACGCGCCGAGGCAGAGCAGGCTGAGGCCCTGGCTGGTGAGAAGGCCCACAGCAGGTTCTCCAGCAGCAGGCGGAGAACAGGCAGGCGCGTACCGACGCTGACGTCAAGCGCGCCGCCGATGTGAAGCGCCGTAAGCGCCAGCAGGAGTGCCGAAGCCAACGCGTTCCAGGAGGATCGCTGCATGCCGAAGCCGACGCGCGCAGCAGGAGAAGACGCGAGTTTGCGCGGGCATCCGTTGCGAAGAAGTCAGAGCCGAGGCCGCAAGCGACTGCGTGCGTGCAGAAGCCGACGCCGAGGCAGTCAGACTGCAGGGCGAGGCGCGAGCGTTCTCATCAAGGCAGAGGTGGCAGACGCTGCGCGAGAATCGAGGCACCGCTGGCCACCAAAGCTCTGGAGCAGTTGCCCGCCCTCATGTCGTCGTTTGCAGAAGGCTACGCATCGCATCGGCAAGGTCACCGCCATCAACAGTGGTGGCTCCGGTTCGGAAGGTCGCTGGTTCGAGCGGATCGGGCTCCCCTGTGGCTCGCAGTTCGCAGGTGAGAACGCGGGTTGCGATGTCTCACCTCTTCGAGTCGATTCACGCCGTCAGCGGCCTGGATCTTGCGGCACTCATCCAGGGCGAGCAGTGGGTCAGGCACAGGGAGAGGGCTTCGCTCAGGGGTCCGCGACAGACGATTCGCACGGGCACGCTGCTGATATTCCCACGCCGACGGGCCCGGACCGCGGCGAGCCAACCAGCACCGGGGAGTGAGCAGGTCTCGCTTGGTGATTGTGCGGTGTAAGTGCACGTTCCGGAGGGATGCACAGCCACGGGAGTCACCGTGTGGGGCACGTCTTCTGCCGGAGAGCACGGCGACGGCGCGGGGCAGTGCGTTCTCGCCTCGTGGGTGCATGCGAAGCGACTGGGATGTGGACTGGCCACAGTGCACACCTCTGGCCAGCCCATGAAGCGAACTCCTGAAGACGTTCATGCTTCGCCCGGCCAGTGCCTCGACAGCGGGCGCCTCGCGCTTCGCCTGGCCAGCGCCTGACAGCGGGCGCCTGCGCGCCGATAAGACAGTGCTAATACGCTGTTCACCGTGTCGACGGCTCGGTCAGCGATCGGTCAGCCTTTCCAAGCGGTTCGACTAATGCGCAGGCAACGCACGAAGTCGCCCTGCGTCGTGCCGGCGGTGAAGTGCGCAGATGAGCCTGGGCCGACACGGACATCCGTGAGGTGCTCAGTATCCCGACTCGCTGACGCTGAATGTGAGCGACTCCATCGAAGCTCTGCGATCAGGAGTTCATCGACCCTGGGGCATGTTCACGAACGCGAAGCGTCATTGGTGCCCCACCGACTCGAACCGGAACCTACGGATTAGCGCTTAGTTACCGTTGAATTCTAGGGGATCGCTGCCCATCAGTACCACGAAAGTACCACTCTTGCTTACAGCGCTTCCACGCCGGTAGTTTCGGAACAGGTTTGTGAGCTTGTCGCGACCCGCCGTGAAGGTCTTTGCTGAATAGGTGCGAGTAATGCGTCGAGGGTCTGGCTTGCGGCCCTGTGCCCAGCGAAAGCCTGTACCACTTTGATGTTCGTTCCTGCTTGCACTGCCAGTGACACAGCCGTGTGCCGTAGTCCGTGGAACGTGAGGCGGTGGAAGTCTGTGTCACCGTCGCGCAGGGTGTAGGGGAACACGGTCGTTTGCTCGGCTTGTGTTCCGGTGAGTGCTGATCCCAGCACTGCATCGTCTCGCGGGTCTCGGGTCTGCTTCCTGTGACGGTGGAGGTCATTGATTGTTGGTTCTCGACGGCTTCCTCGGCTGGTCTGTAGTAGGCCAGCCCTCTGGTCATGCCTGCTGACCGCGAGCGCGGTTTGAAGTCGCTTGTACCGCGTCGTGTGCTAAGGCGTCTACTGCGCGGCGGAAGTGGTCGCCGGTGAAGTTGGAGTGGTTCAGTGCGTGGCCAAGCGGTGACGTGGAAGATGAGGTCATCGGGTTTGCGTGCTACGTGGTTGCCGTTTGGGGCCGCGGTGCAGTCGGTTGGTTGCCATGTCGAGTGCTGGCTTTGCCAGTGGGACGGTGCGGGTCGGTTGGTCTTGGTGCGTTTGCGGTAGAGCTTCCGTGGTCGGTGGAGGGCGAACTCGACTCGCAGTTCTTTGCGTCGCGTGTCTATGTCGCGGATTCGCAGGGCGGAGACTGCCGAACCGTAGTCCGGTGAGTCCGGTGAATGATGAGGTCGCCGTACTGTATCGAGTAGCCCAGAGTCGACGAGCTGGCGGGGTGAGGTGTATGCACTGTCTCGGGTGGTTTGCGGCCCGTCTACTGCATCGGCTGGGTTGTTTGGCAGGTAGTCGTGTTTCACTGCGAACGCGAGGATCATGCGCAGCAGGGTGAGTGCTTTGCGCTTCTTATCCGCCGATGCGGGTTGTCCCTTGGTGTCGAGGAGGTTACGTTCCACTCCTGGATTCTTCTGTTCGAGTGGGATGTCACCAGCCGTGTCTTTGACCAGGAGGGTTCGATAGCCGTTTGCGCTACGCTGCAGCCATTGAGGGTGCGGGGTTCTGCGCCGGTTCCTTGGCGGCCTGCTCGTGCGGTGGCCCGGATAGAAGGTCGTCCACACCGTCTCAAACGAAGATCTTCTTGATGCTTCGAGGTGGAAATGCGTCCCGTTTCCTGTTCGGGCCAGGTTTGCGTATGAACCGATGTGCGTCTTGTCGATTTGTGAAGCGTTTGTGTTGTCTGGGGCCGTTGCTGTCGGGCCAGTATCGGACTTCCCATTGAGCTTCGCTGGGCTGAATTCTCGTTCTGGCTGCCGCCTTTTGCTTGGTGGTTGATGATGGGGGCGCGCATGCTGGCAGCAGATTACCACGAAAACCGTTGGTGCAAAAGATTGTAACCACTTGGACCTGCGGTGATGGACGATGTTGAAAACCCGTTTGCGAAGTACCACTTTTCGGCGCGTTTGCAACCGCCTTATATAGATGAGGAAGCAAAACACGGGGAAGGTGCCTCACATGGATGATGAAATTCAATACTTAACGCGGCAACAGGCAGCCGCTCATCTCAACGTCACGGTTGGCTGGTTGGCGAACAACGCAGGAAGCGCCGATAGCGCCGACACTGCAAGTTCGGGGTGCGGTTCGATACATCAGAGCCGACCAGATAGCTTAAAGGAAAGCAGCAGCGTGTGGCCGCTTGACGGGCTGTGCCTCGGATGGGTTGCGAGCGCACCGTGAAGCTGACGCGGGTAGCCGGTCACCGCGTTACTGGGTGGTTCCCACCTTCAACACGCCTATACGCTTCGGCTCGCACCGGTGACGATAGCGGGCAGTGCCGCCCCGCAGATACAGCAGATGGAGCGAGCTACGCGGGATGGAACGGTCTCGTTCCACCAGCGACTACCTGCTCAGCATTCCTCCGTCCAAACTCGCCGATGATGTTGCGCGCTTCGTGGCATCGCTTCGGAGGTTGACCGTGTGACGGGTGCTGGCACTGAACGTTCCGGCTACTCCTGGCTGGCGGGGCCGCTTTTGTTGGCGGGCCACGCCCAGTGGCTGCCATGCTGGCGATTCGCCCGGCGCCCCGTTATCGGTGGGGCACGCGAACCACCACAGGCTCAACCATCTGTGCGGTGGCGGTGTTCCGGGGAGGGCGAGTACTGCTGCAACCCTCTCCACCTGGAGCCTGTGACGCAGGCGGCGAATCGCGATTACGTGCCTCGCGGATGGGTCACCGAGGCGGTTGAGTGTGGTCGTGGGTCGCGTGTGGCGGAGTTCGCGGCGGCGAACGGCTGCTCCTCGGGTTTGATGTTTCAGAGATAGTTCAACCTTGAACCAGTCAAGAAGATTCTTCCAGTCTGCGGCGTTCGTGGTTTGCCGTCCTCGTGCGTGGCGGGCGAGCGCGGTGCGTTTCAAGCTTCTGCGGTGGAGTGGGTTTCTCTTATACGGGTGTTCTTCGGTTTGTTCTTTTGGTTTGGTCGGCCCTTGTGGGGCCGGTGGGTGGTGGTTGTTTTGACGACGAGGTGGGTCTCGGATTGCCCGAGGTTCGATCCGGGTGTTCGCCATCGGTGGTGCAACGGTTGCGAGCGGACGCCGTTGACGGCGTTCGCGGTGAACCGGGCGCAGTCGGGTGGGCGTGGTTATTCGTGTTCGGATTGTCGGTGGCGTTTGAGGGAGCGGGTGCGTGCGCGTGATCGGGATGTGAATTTGGCGAGGAATTATCGGAAAGCGTGTTCGGGCCTTTTTGGTCTGGTGTGCGGGTGTTTCCGTCGGCTGGTTGAGGTGGTTGCGCGTGATGGGGATGGGTGCGGAGTGTGGCGGAGGGTGTGGCTCTCGAATTGATCATGTGATTCCTGTGTGGCTGGTGGGTCGCACAGTTTGTGGAATGTGCGTCTGTTTTCGTGCAAGGGGCGTCATGTCGTGAAGTCGGCTGAGGATCGTCGGTTGATGAGGGAGAAACGCTTCTGTTACAGGGTGATGGTGTGACGGCGGCTGGATTTGCCGCCTGGAAGCGGGTGGGTTCAGGTCGGGAAATGACCGGTGCGTACAGGTCTCTTTGTCGCGGGCCAGTGGTGCCTGGCTGTGGCGGAAGCCGCGACTGTGGATGCGTCGAGGTGTGGGGTGCGACCAGGGATGGTCGAGGTTTGCGTGGTCGGAGGCGTGCAGGGGAGGTGGTGCCGTTGTTCGCGGTTGCAGGTGGCGGCCCGAGCATCTTTGGGCGGTGTCGGCGTGATCGCGGAGTTGGAGCGTTATGATGAATCGCCGGCGGCCTCACCACAGGGCGGCGATGTGTCGTATGGCGCAGCTCGCCCTTTGGAAGCGTGGTAATTTTCGCAGAGGCTCTGCCGAGATGACCTGCACACGGCTCTGATCCATCTGATCAAGTCACTCGCGGCTAGTGCACTCTAATGTCTTCGACCAATCGCACGGTGCGCCGAAAGGTAGAAAATTAGGGGCGATGCGTTCTGAGGTACCTCGCACTACGTCCTGCTCAATACTAGCTGGGACTCTATCTCGCTGCCAACTTTGGAGCCCAAGAACGTCCGGGGTGCAACGTGTCCCCAGCGAGGACGCATTCCTTTTCCGCCGACCTGCGCCTGATCGTGATTTCCAGTCCGTCGACTATCACATTCCACACTGATTGCGCGCTTATCGCCACGACTTCGGCGGGCGGCATCCGCGGCGCAACAGTCAGCACTCGCACCTGGAAGCCGTGGATGTCCAGATTTGTAGCTAACTCGATCGAAGTTCGATGGTTTCACCCGACTAAACAAATTGGCACCCACTGGCTTGTTTGCCTGTTCAGGTCACCTTTCGCGCATTTTCAGCGTCGGCTTTTCCAATGTAGAGAGCCCAAATGGTCCAGTTTTTCTAGGCTTTGTTTGTACTCGATAGTTCGGTAAGGCGGTGTAATACCCGTATGAGGGCGTAGATTCGGCTCCATCGAAGTTTCCAGGCCGGCTAACGATTCAACGGGCTCTGCCTGTGCCTGGGCTATCGACGCACCGAGATTCGTCAAGTAATCGAGAGGATCGGAAATATTTGGTCATGCTGTCACCATCTGACTGGCGAGGAAGCGCTGGCCGTGTCAGCCACACCTTTTCTCGCGGTGTCGAGTTCCATGCGTTCGACTACTGACATCACAGTCTCGGCGAGCCGTACGGAACGGTACGCCGATTTCGACGCATATCAGTCCACGCCTCCCATGGAAGCGGCTAGCGATCCGGAAAGGTCTGAATGCGAGCAGCTTCGCGGGTGGAATAGTACCTCAAGGTGATCCATCAGGGAATCTGATCAGCAGTTCTCGCCTCCAGGCACGCCGGACACTCTGCCTTCAGCGCCTTGCTTGGCTCATCGAGTGGCGATCCCGTGGCTCTGGATGACGAACGGGCGCCCGGACTGAAGACGCAGACTAAGCCAGCCTGCGCCGTGTGCCGGCTGGAACCCGGCTTCAAGTAATCCAACCAAAGCATCTTCGCACAGTTCGCCGCGCTTTCCGTCATCATTCTGGGATGGTACCGCGAACCGGAATCCGGTCGGCGAGACGCACCGATGACGTTGCCAGTAGTCGCCGTTGACCTGATCGTTCAACAGAGCTGTCGCAGAATACCAGCTTCGAAAAGACCATTCCGCGTCGACATCGGAAAGCGGAAACCTACCATGAAGACCCGGTGTCGACGCTGTGGAACTCCGTAGCTGGGCCGCATCAACCAGAATGTGACTAATCGATAGCTGAGATCAGAGCGCACGGAGGTGTGTTCACGCTGAAGTCGTCCAAAGTGTTCAACCCAAGTTTCTCCGCCCTGGATCGAATCTCAGGGTGCTGAAGTCTAAGTTTACGAACTCTCGAAGTAGTCCGGAGATGATGACCGTCAGCCCTTCACGTTCTCTACAACGAACGCACGCGGGACGGCAGATTCTCGATCACCGCAGTGGTAGCCGGGAACATGTCACGACTGTCGTCAGCATTTCGGCCATACCGCCGAGTGAACGGCTGGCAGCGGCCACCAGTAACGATATCGACGCTGTCCGCACTCGCCACCTGCGACCAGTCAATCGAACGACGTCACCCCTGCTAACGTTAAGGTCGCGAACCGAAGCGGATAGTCGACAGCGGCATTCTCACGCATCGTGGTGCAGGCCCACTTGTTCCATTCTTACCGCAGCGACGTGTTTGACTCCGCTGCGTGGAAATTCCAACAAGAGGCCTCCGCCCCGGCGGCAATAAGTTCAACTCCAAGCACTGGCAAAACCACACTCTTACGCAACTCTGATTCTCCATCGGTCGTTTGGACTTGCCGCGCGAAGCCGCCGACCAGCAGCGCATCGCCAGGGAATCGCCCGTCGTCAACGATCCGTTCAGAACCGCCACGCGATCAGCGATTGGTCAATTTGCCGATTCGAGTTCGCTGCCCCTGTTGAATGAAACTGGCGCTGGCGCTCTCTTTAGGCCGACCGCTAGTCACCAGAACTTGCGTACTTCCCGGTGCCGTTCAGCGCGGCGTACAGCGTGGTTCGTATTGACTCGAGTTCGCGTGCGATGCGTGCGACGGGCACGCCTGCGTCATGTTGTTCCCGTGCCTGGTCGTGATCTGTCGGGAGAGAGCTTGACGGGTTTGTCGTAACGCACCCCGGCTCTTTCGCTATGGCGATGCCTTCTGGCCTGTCGCTCTTTGATGGTGGCGTTCCAATCCTGCGACGGCGGCGAGCACCGTAAGCATGAACTCTCCCTGTGGAGTAACCGTGTTCAGATTCGCTGTCTACGAACTCAACTGGTACCCGGCGCTCTTTTAGGTCTTTGACGATCCCCAGCAGATCGGTGGTTGATCGCGCGAGGCGGTCAGGATTTCACCCCACTGCCCCTTCGCGGACATGGGCCAGCATGGCTCGCAGCTGCGAGCGTCGCTGGTGTTCTTCCCTGCTGGCCTTGTCGGTGAAAGTCTTGTAGACCCCACCGATTGCTTCTGACTGGCGGGTTGTGTTCTGTCGGCTGCGCTGACTCGGACGTAGCCGATAATCTGTCCACTCACGTCTTAGCCTCGTTTCATATGTGTTCATCATTTCGTTTCTGATGTCATTGAACACGAGGTGACGTGGAACTGTCAAGGAGTTTGTGGGTGCGCCTCGCTGGACAGTCCGGGTGACAGGGCGGCGGTGCGGCTTATCCTGGTGCCACCTGGGGGTTAGATTTGAAGCCGTGCCGCAACCATGAGGGGTGCGCTTTAGATGTGCAGGAGT
>JAGSMV010000274.1:0-10562 GCA_029286815.1 Troides helena | reverse complement strand
GGTGTTCTTCCCTGCTGGCCTTGTCGGTGAAAGTCTTGTAGACCCCACCGATTGCTTCTGACTGGCGGGTTGTGTTCTGTCGGCTGCGCTGACTCGGACGTAGCCGATAATCTGTCCACTCACGTCTTAGCCTCGTTTCATATGTGTTCATCATTTCGTTTCTGATGTCATTGAACACGAGGTGACGTGGAACTGTCAAGGAGTTTGTGGGTGCGCCTCGCTGGACAGTCCGGGTGACAGGGCGGCGGTGCGGCTTATCCTGGTGCCACCTGGGGGTTAGATTTGAAGCCGTGCCGCAACCATGAGGGGTGCGCTTTAGATGTGCAGGAGTTGCCCTCGTGAGACACCCCGCCAGGAACGTAAGTCGTTCACAGACCATTCAGCCCGACATCGAACCGAGGTTAGTTTGCACTTTCGCGCCGTGGGAAAATGTTAAAGTTCCTGATAGCACCGATTCAGATCCAAATCTCGACGTCGCACCGCACTAGTGCAGCGCGATCTGCAGTCACATTGTTTAGAGCTTCCCTGACCTCGAGCTCCACAGTTAGTATATCCTTGCTGATTCAAGGCTGGCTGCCTGGCCTTAGAGGCGTTCACAAAAGCAATCCTGCGGGATAGGCTGCACCACCGGCCGCTCGGCTTGTTTTAAGAACCAAAATGTCCGAAACTTATTCCTCACCTCGAGCAGTATTTACTGGATCGCAACGACAAAGCCACCGTAGGTAAACAGTCCAACCCACGACGGTTCAAACCCAGCTCACGTTCCCTTTTGATGGGTGAACAATCCAACGTTATGAATTTTGTTTCAAAATGATAGAAGAGCCGACATCGAAGGATCAAAAGCAACGTCGCTATGAACGCTTGGCTTACACAGTTATCCCTGTGGTAACTTTTCTGGCACCTCTTTGCTAAAAACTCTTTATACTAAAGGATCGATAGGCCGTGCTTTCGCAGTCCCTATGCGTACTGAACATCTGGATCAAGCTAGCTTTTGGTTCTTGTCTATCATGAGGTTTCTTGTCCCTGCTGAGTTGGCCTTCCAGGTTGCCTTTGACAGATGTACCGCCCCAGTCAAACTCCCCGCCTGGCGGTGTCCTCGAACCGGATCACGCGGGAATGGCGACGGGCGTTTCCGCCACGCCGCCACTCTGCATCGCTTGAACGAAACACCGTACGCCCGCCGATAAAATCGACCGCGCACCGCTTCCGCCCAACCGAGGTAATGAAACAATGAAAGTAGTGGTTTTTCAGCGACGACCGCGCGAACGATCTCCCACTTATGCTACACCTCTCATGTCTCCTTACAATGCCAGACTAGAGTCAAGCTCAACAGGGTCTTCTTTCCCCGCTGATTCTCCCAAGCCCGTTCCCTTGGCTGTGGTTTCGCTAGATGGTAGATAGGGACAGTGGGAATCTCGTTAATCCATTCATGCGCGTCACTAATTAGATGACGAGGCATTGGCTACCTTAAGAGAGTCATAGTTACTCCCGCCGTTTACCCGCGCTTGCTTGAATTTCTTCACGTTGACATTCAGAGCACTGGGCAGAAATCACATTGCGTCAACACCCGCGAGGGCCATCGCAATGCTTTGTTTTAATTAGACAGTCGGATTCCCCTTGTCCGTGCCAGTTCTGAGCTGACCGTTGAACGGCGGTCGTACAGGCGCGCGCCGATCGCGCACGAGACGAAACCGACGCGACCTTACGGCTAGGAAGATCCGCGGAAGGCCGGAACGCGGGTCCGGATTCAGCCCGCGCGCCCCGAGAGACGCACGAGCATCGACCAGGCCCGGCACCGGCCGCATCCGCTTCCCGTCCAAACCCGACACGCCCCGGTCCTCAGAGCCAATCCTTATTCCGAAGTTACGGATCCAATTTGCCGACTTCCCTTACCTACATTATTCTATCGACTAGAGGCTCTTCACCTTGGAGACCTGCTGCGGATATGGGTACGAACCGGCGCGACATCTCCACGTACATCCCTCACCTGAATTTTCAAGGTCCGCAGAGAGTATCCGGACACCGCCGCAAATGCGGTGCTCTTCGCGTTCCGAACCATATCTCCCTTCTATAGGATTCCATGGAACTCGAACGCTCAGGCAGAAAAGAAAACTCTTCCCGGACCCCTCGGCGGCGTCTTCAGGCCACTTTGGGTTGCCCGTCGAACACTCGCTTTGAAACGAGGGAACGATTATTGAAACGGTTCCGCTGCCGGGTTCCGGAATAGGAACCGGATTCCCTTTCGCTCAAAGGGCGTTATTTATCGATTGAAAATTAAATCAAATGCAAATAACACGCCGCATCGACATAAGATCTCTCCTTGAGCTTAGGATCGACTGACTCGCGAGCAACTACTGTTCACGCGAAACCCTTCTCCACGTCAGTCCTCCAGGGCCTCGCTGGAGTATTTGCTACTACCACCAAGATCTGCACCGACGGAGGCTCCAGGCGGGCTCGCGCCCAGACCCTTCTGCGCTCTCCGCCGCGCACGTCCTACTCGTTACGGCTTAATGACGACTCGCGCTATTAACGCGCGTCGCTCTTGCCCGTAACGGTAGTGTATAGGCAAAACGCTTCAGCGCCATCCATTTTCAGGGCTGGTTGCTTCGGCAGGTGAGTCGTTGCACACTCCTTAGCGGATTCCGACTTCCATGGCCACCGTCCTGCTGTCATGAGCGACCAACGCCTTTCATGGTGTCCCATGAGCGTTTTTTAGGCGCCTTAACACTACGTTTGGTTCATCCCACAGCGCCAGTTCTGCTTACCAAAATTGGCCCACTTGGCACCGTCATCAGATCTCCGGCTTCATCGTTCGAGTAAGCCGGAGCTCTCACCCATTTAAAGTTTGAGAATAGGTTGAGGTCGTTTCGGCCCCAATGCCTCTAATCATTCGCTTTACCGGATGAGACTGTTCGTCATCGACGCCAGCTATCCTGAGGGAAACTTCGGACGGAACCAGCTACTAGATGGTTCGATTAGTCTTTCGCCCCTATACCCAGTTCCGACGATCGATTTGCACGTCAGAATCGCTACGGTCCTCCATCAGGGTTTCCCCTGACTTCGACCTGACCAGGCATAGTTCACCATCTTTCGGGTCCCAGCATATCTGCTCAGAGCGCGCCTGCATTCACGGATTGGAAACGAGACGCCTGGAGTGCGAGAGGTCGATCGAGACCGACGCTCCATCCTCCCTGAGCGCGCGGCGAGCGCGCGCCTTCACTTTCGTTGAGCCTTTCAGTTTATACACAACTCAATGACTCGCACACATGCTAGACTCCTTGGTCCGTGTTTCAAGACGGGTCCTGCGAGTGCCCGAAACTGAATCATCGCAGACCGAGACGCGCACGGTCCGAGACTGCACGGCTGCGACGACAGACGCGCCGCATCGACGTCCGCGCACGGGCAGGACGACTATGACGACGTTGTCTTGCGTCGGGCCGGACGCGCTTAAATTTGCGCGTGCGCGAATCACGTCCTCTACCGTCCGACTGCCGGTCGGCGACCGTCACGGTCCAAACGTTCGCCCGTTAGGGCGACGTCTGGTCTCCCGGACGGCGCTTAGGCCGACGTCGAACGGGTCGCGATGTATTACTGAGAGAGAAGTGCACGCCGTCCTCGGGCGTCGACGCTCGCGTCCCGTGAACACCGCTGGACCCGATTAAGGGGACGGTGAACATCGGAGCGCGCGAGCGTACGCCGAGGAGTGACGATGAATCTCTCCGTTCGTTCATTCGAGTTTCGCAGGTTTACCCCTGAACGGTTTCACGTACTCTTGAACTCTCTCTTCAAAGTTCTTTTCAACTTTCCCTCACGGTACTTGTTCGCTATCGGTCTCGCGGTAATATTTAGCCTTAGATGGAGTTTACCACCCACTTAGGCTGCACTCTCAAGCAACCCGACTCTTAGGAGAGTCCCTCTCGCCGCCGCCCTCCGTCGCTACGGGCCTGGCACCCTCTGCGGGAAAACGGCCCCGTTCAAGACGAACTTGGACAGGAGTATCGACGACGAGAAAGCGGAACCTCCCGAACACCACATCTCCCGCGTTCGAAGCGATCGCGTGATTCAGCGCTGGGCTATTTCCTGTTCGCTCGCCGCTACTGAGGAAATCCTGGTTAGTTTCTTTTCCTCCGCTTACTAATATGCTTAAATTCGGCGGGTGATCCTCCTGATCCGAGGCCAACGATAAAAACGAGGCAGACGCGATATCCGTCAGCGCTACGACGACGACGGTCGAGGCGAACGCGCGAGAACGCGACGAGCGACACCCGGTGCGGGACGACGGGGTAAGCAGAGGGGTGGGATCAAGCGAGTCGCTTTCGTTCTCCTCTCATCCGCCAAAATTTCCCCACCCGGAAGCCCACCGCATCACCCCTGGCGCGTCTACGCCGAGAGTCTCGCTCTTCGCCGGTCACCGACCGGTCGTCGATGCGCCCTTCGGACGTCGAGTCCGCCTACCTACTCTGATTCGAACGCGTTGCTGCGCCCAGTCCGCTCGGTCGGTTCGCTTCGGCGCGCGCCCCTCTGTCGGTGCGTTAATATAAAACTCTACCCGAAGAGTAGCGCGCGCGTCGCGTATACCGCGCGACGCCGCACGGACGCGCCGCAAGGCGAACAGGGTGCCGACCGCGTCTAAATCACGACGCCGTCGGTCCTCTCGCCGAGCAACGGAATCCGAGCGCGTCCGAATGACCGTTCAACACTCGGTCGAACACGTCCTTTTTCTCATATTTGAACGGACCTCCGATGAGCGCTCGTCGTACCCATCGGTCGCCTGGTGGCGCCCGACGAGACTCGCCGCGCAAGCGGACGGAGCCGTCACGTGCACGCGCCGCCGGCCCGAGGAGCGCGGTCGATAACGACAGATCACAAGGACGCGATCCGTTGTTAATGAAAGACCGCGACAACTCGCGATCGGCGCACGGACAGTGTGGCAGTTGTATTTTAACAGCCGGCCCTCGGACAGGAGTGGTCCTGGATATTTCTCCACGGACCGCAATGTGCGTCTGAAATGTCGATGTTCAAATGTGTCCTGCAGTTCACACTATGACGCGCAGTTAACTGCGTTCTTCATCGACCCGCGAGCCAAGTGATCCACCGTCCAGGGTAATGGTTTTTATGTATATGATTTTTCATTTGAAATAAAATAACATACGCCGGAGGGCGAGCATTAACGAACGCAGTTCTGGCGCAGGGTGTGCCCGTGAATGAGAGCCCTCTCTCGAGGCGCCGCCGCAACTTAACCGCATCGCGTCACACTGCGACGCGATTTTATTTAATTTCTTTTTGTATAGCGCCGAACATCTCGCGCACCTGCGTGGCAATCGGGATCGCAGCGGCGCGGATTCTAACCGCGACCCGTTATTTCCCCGTTCAGCGCTCGAGATCACCGCCTGAGCGTAGCACGAGAGTTCGACGGCGGCCGCGGCGGCGGCGTCGTCGTCGTCGTCGTCGCACCTCCGGTTCTCCAGTTGGCCGTACGAAGACGACGTGCGGATTAGCTTTGCTTATGCAATATCGTCACGCTGATTCCTTCAGTGTAGCGCGTGCGGCCCAGACATCCGGGCGGGCAATTCAGACCTGTTATTGACCTCGCGCCTGCCGGTCCCTTCTGGGAAGACTTTAATGCCGTTATAGAGGTTACGCGCACAATTCCAAATGACGGACGCCTATTTAGCAGGCTAGAGTCTCGTTCGTTACCGGAATTAACCAGACAAATCGCTCCACCAACTAAGAACGGCCATGCACCACCACCCACCGAATCAAGAAAGAGCTGTTAATCTGTCAATCCTTCCGGTGTCCGGGCCTGGTGAGATTTCCCGTGTTGAGTCACCAAGCCGCAGGCTCCACTCCTGGTGGTGCCCTTCCACCTTTGGCCAGCTGGTAACCATACTTCCGAAAAATTCCCGGTTTCCTGGAAGCTGCCCGCCGAGCCATCGTAGTAACGTCGGCGGATCGCTAGATGACATATTTACGGTTAGAACTAGGCGGTATCTAATCGCCTCGAACCTCTAACTTTCGTTCTTGATTGATGAAAACACCTTTGGCAAATGTTATTGATGTTCGTCTTGCGACGATCCAAGAATTTCACCCTAACGTCGCAATACGAATGCCCCCAGTTATCCCTATTAATCATTACCTCGGAGTTCTGAAACCAACAAAATAGAACCGAGATCATATTCTATTATTCCATGCATCGAAATATTCGAGCGGCATTTTGAGCCCGCTTTGAGCACTCTAATTTGTTCAAAGTAAATTGTCGGCCCATCTCGACACTCACCGAAGAGCACCGCGATAGATTTTGATATTGAACCGCCGTTTCACTGACGTGTCTACTGACGATAATTCCGCAGATGTCAGTATCACCAGGATACACAAAGTGTGCACAAATGCAACTACGAGCTTTTTAACCGCAACAATTTTAGTATACGCTATTGGAGCTGGAGTTACCGCGGCTGGCACCAGACTTGCCCTCCAATTGTTCCTCGTTAAAATATTTAAAGTGTAATCATTCCGATTACGAGGCCTCGTAAGAGTCCTGTATCGTTATTTTTCATCACTACCTCCCCGTGCCGGGAGTGGGTAATTTGCGCGCCTGTTGCCTCCCTTGGATGTGGTGTCGCTCAGGGCTCCCTCCGGAATCGAACCCCGATTCCTCGTTACTCAGACAACCATGGTAGTCGCAGAAACCACCATCGAAAGTTGATAAGGCAGACATTTGAAAGATGCGTCGCCGGTGCTGGACCATGACGGCAAAGTTAATCCAGAAATTAACGACTCGGGGATGGGCCTCCAATTGGTTTTGATCTAATAAAAGCACTCGTCCCATCACTGGTCAGAGTTCTGATTGCATGCATATTCTAGAATTACCACAGTTATCCGCAACCGAGGTAAGATCTAAGGAACCAAAACTGATATATTGAGCCATTCGCGGTAGCTCTTAATACGGCTTGCACCGGAGACATGTAATGGCTTAATCTTTGAGACAAGCATATAACTACTGGCAGGATCAACCAGGGATGACCGAGATGACGGAACCACCGCACTGGCACTGATTCTAACCAACTGCGGTGGGAAGTCGCTACTGAAAGGTTGAGGAAGGTACACCACACGATGCGTCCGCTGAGCGTGTTGCCGGGGTTGACGTTATCGACGTAACGGTGTCCGGTGCTCTGTGGAGAGTTCTCCTCTCACTAGTCAGTAGACGAGATCCCAACCGACGCGGCGCTGCCGCCGTCCAAAAGTGAACGAGGTAAATGAAAGAGTCCCTTTAAATCTGAACGTTCGAAAACGAGACATTAAAAATGTTTCACTCTATATAATGCATTCTATCATATTTAACATTGCCACATCGATAACGCGGCAACGCTCGATAAGATCGTGAGAGCCCGGTGTCGGTGAGATTGCCATCCGCGATCTGTATTGCGTTAAACACAATCGATCTCATACGGTGCGCTAAAAGCACAAACGAATCCGCCGTTTACGGCAACATTCGTAGCGAGACCAGTTAACGGCGCACGCGAAGTTTACTCGCGGGTCGAGAACCAGTCAGGCTTCAATTTAAACGGACGATTGTAACAGAGTCTACCGCGTCAAAGAGCGGAGACTCCGTCCGGCACAGTTTTATTTATTTATAATGAAGCTCCCCATTACCAGCCAGACACCACCGCCGCGCGACTAAGCGCGCCGCCGTCGTCGTCGTCGTCGTACACCGATCGCAGCGAAACAAACCACTTTCATCTAAAACGCAGCAACAAACAACCAGACCGGCGCGTCTCAGGTCCAGTCCACGGTATGCGCATGCCTCCGCCGACTGGTGGCTGCAGGTTCGTGTATCATTCATTAGCCTTTCATTTTTTTATGGACGGTGCAAATGCATGTACATACATATGAGTGTGTAAATATTTTTTTTTTTTCTACCGCAATATTCGCTTTCTACCGCTTCGAAATGCGATAAAATTTATAATAAAACAAAAGTTTAAATATAAGATTGTTTATAAAAAAAATGCTCATTACCTGGTTCAAAGTGCTGGCGCCCCTAAAAATGGGTTAATTAGATTTTAATTGGCGCAATGGTGCACCCCTAACTACACCCGTACCGAGACGGGCTTTAGTAGCCGCTCACAGGCACTGCCTGGCGCGGCATACCCGCCCGGGAAGACCGTTCATTCCTTCGGGGAAATACCATCTACGACGATGGGTCCTCCAATTTATTACCAGTGGAGGTGGGCAGTGCCGGCCTTCGATTTGGAACCGCCGAAGGATAGGAACGCCACCAACCTCGACGGGGCCGCCGCGAAAAGAACAGTTCCAGGGAGGCGACCGTTCAGTGACGTCACGCGGAGTACCACCACTCGCCACGCCCACTCCGCAGAACACCGAGTACAACATCAGCTCGTACTTCGTATCAGACTACGTGTTCCTCTGATAAGCAGCATCCAGGCTACGATGACGAGGAGGCGGAGACCTCCTTCCGCGTGAGGATCTCGAGGCCGGGCAGAGCCAGCTTCGGCGAGAACGAGAAATGTCCGCAATGTCACCCGGCGTACCTGAAGCCGGGAACATGTGAGCCATGCATCGTCAGGCGGTAAATAGCTTAGTCTGAAACTTTGTCCGTTCCGTTTTATAAGTTAACATCGAAGGTATGTCAACTGGGCAAGCCTATTAAATTCCAATCAGTTTATATGGATTAATTAGTTGCAAATTGTTGCAATGCGACCGACAAGCAGCACTTCGTTTTGAAAGAGTTATGAACCAATATTTGTTTTAATATAGGTCTCTTATGTATACGATTTCCTAAAATTACTTTGATATGTTACTTACGACAATCATACGTAACAGGTTCAATAAATCGTAACAGGTTAAATTTTCTCAACTAATAGATAGAAATATAATGATCAAATCAAACCATCCCGTTGGATCAAGTTTGGCAATTCGCAATTAATGTTAATAATCGAAAATTTTCGTTTTCCCTTTACTACTGCTAGTAGTTGGGACAGTTGTTGCTATGGGCACACAATCGTACTCCTACTATTTAAACAACAAATATTTTGGCGCTCATTTTGACAGCATGGTCAACATGATGTAATATAAAAATTTGTATTTTTTTTTTTTATGTGAAGCAAACGTGTAGAGACTATACAGCCAAATATATATGTGCAAGAAAGTTGTTTTTTGAATTAATTTTATGAGAATCGGTGTCAAGTATTGTTTAAATATAATATTAAACTTGTTCTTAAAAGATGAGCTTGTTGTAATTTATTGTTATTCGCCTCAGTACAAAGTGAACTAAATTAGTTGCTCACGTTGGACTCCACGTAATTGATATTATTTAATTACTTTACAATACCTAGCAATATACGCCAATTAATACATGAATGTCATTAACAAATAATTTATGATACACGAACCCCCTCAAGCCAATGTTAATTTTATTTTAGAGTAAGAATTTTTATAAGAATAGAAACGTGAGACATGCGACATGAATGTTTATTATGTAGATATTTATGATTTGTATAGTTTTGTATTCAAATGATATAATGTTAATAAATAATTTAAGTTTCCATTGCCTCTATTTATTTCAAGATTTCGTATGAACATGCCGACAAGACAAGCAAGTCTCCGCCGACTGGTGGGCCGCAGGCGGGGGAGTTCGCGTATCGATCGATGGACTTTTTTTTTTATAGATTTTTTTTTTTTTTTTTTTTATTAATTTCTTGTAAATGTATGTATACGTATGTATTGATACATGTATATATATGTGTGTGTAAATATTTTTTTTTTTTTTTTTCCTGTTCAAGGCCCTCGAAAACCGAGCCGAGGAGAAAGTGCGAGCCCGTGGGACGTTTTCGGTGTGTGAGAGAGAGAGAGAGAGAGAGAGAGAAAAGAAAAAAAATTTTTTGTTTTTTCCCAAAGTTTCGAGCGTCCACTTCGTAAAGAGATAGTCCGCGAGGCGGGCGTTCGCGTATCGATCTGCGCCCGTGCCGTGATCGTCGTCGTCGCGCGCGCACATCACCCTGTGCGCAAATCGCCGAGAGTGGAGCGAGTGTTCGCGTATCGAGACATGTCGTGTTTTTGCAATTATCTTTACTAAACTTGGTACACACGATCATCGTCTCTCATCACATAAAATAGTGAAGATAAAAAAAAAAAAAAAAAAAATAATCTACTCTAAGGCGAGCGTTCGCGTATAGAAATATAGCAGCGCGGTAAAACGATACGACGATCGTTTCTGTTCGTCCGTCCCCGTCCGTCACTTCGCGCGCGCTCGACGAGCACGAGCGCTCTTCGTTTACATCGTCCGCGGACGAATCACCTGGCGTAGGGCTGAGTCTCAACAGATCGCAGCACGACGCTGCTCTACCGAGCACAACACCCCGCCAGGAACGTAAGTCGTCTACAGACTATTCCGAGCTCCGACATCGAACTGAGGTTAGTTTGGACCCTCGGTGCCGTGGTGCACGTGTTAAAACCGATAGCACCGATCTCACCTAGATCCAAATGGCCTCGACGTCGCACCGCACTAGTGCAGCGCGACTAGTAAAGTCACATTGTTTAGAGCCTCC
>JAGSMV010000005.1:13705000-13992276 GCA_029286815.1 Troides helena | reverse complement strand
GATGTCAGGTTTTACGACTGTCTCAGGGCGGACCTCGAGTCGCTGAACGGCGCACGGGTGCGCCGACCCATTGCGTATCCTGTCGCTTTCACCGGGCCAGCAGCTCTGCCTGGTATACGGTGCAGAAGTTGCCCAGCAGGCTTTTTTGTTCGATACCTCTGCGGCGTCCACATGACGCAGAACGCCGCACCACCTTGTCGTCGATGCGGCTGCCGTCGGTGTAAATGGCCAGTCGGCAGCCGGGTGTAGGGTGGACATCTTCCCCAGGCAGGAACTCCACATAGCTGCTCAGACGGGTGTGAGTGATCTCAAAGTAATGACTGGAACCTCCAGCTCTCGGTCTCTCCAGTACTCGCCGGGTGTGGCCCGCGCTTTACACCTTGCATTTTCAGTACTTGCCGGGCTGCTTCCTCTAGACCTTCGGGTCCAAGAAGCGGCCACTTTATTTGAGGTAAAGCGCCACACCCGGCAAGTACTGGGTGACCGAGAGCCGGAGGCTCGGCCGCGGCCGAGACTCCTACACCCGTCTGTGCAGCTTGGTGTGGAATCTCCTGTCTGGGCGAAAGTGCGGAAGAAGTTCGTCCAATCTGGCCACCTCGGCTGCCGACTCGGTGATCTACACCGACGGCAGCCGCATCGACGACAAGGTGGGTGCGGCGTTCTTGCGTTCTGCGGACGCCGCAGAGGTTACCAACAAAAACTCGCTGGGCAACTTCTGCACCGTATACCAGGCAGAGCTGCTGGTTTTGGCGAAAGCGACAGGGCACGCGGTAGCGGATCGGCGCATTCGTGCGCCGTATTCAGCGATTCGAGGTCCGCCCTGAGTACCCCGTCAAACCCTGACACCCTCCATCCCCTGGCGATCGCAGTAAAAGAGAATATAATGAAAGCGCGTGAGAAAGGGACGAACGTAAGGTTGTATTGGGTGAAGGCGCATGTGGGGTTGGAGGGGAACGAAAGGGCGGACCAACTGGCCAAGGATGCGGCCCTGGAAGAGCAAGAGAAGACCGAGCATGAGGATTACCAGCTATCGCGTCAAGCGTCAGCTAAGGCTGGAGACGCTTGACGAATGGAACAGGAGGTATGTGCAAGGTACGACGGCTTCAACAACGAGGATGTTCTTCCGGAACGCTCGGTTCAAGTATCATCGCGTGACTCGCCAGATCGAGCTCGACACGGTCTTGGTCCAGATGTTCACCGGGCACGGGGATTCTCCGAGTACCTCCACAGGTTCAAACTCAAGGAGAGTCCCGCGTGTGCCCCTGTGGACTCCGGAGTGTGGACCTCAGATCAGAGTGCACATCCTGCTCTCCTGTCCCTTATTCGGCGTGGAGAGAGCAGCCCTGGAAATACTAACGGGCGTTAAACTGATATGAGTCGGTAGCCTCTCTGATGAGTGAGGACGAAAACGCTAAAGTTCTTGGACTACTGCAAAGCAGTAGTCCAAAAGGTACTAAGTACAAATATACGTTAAAACTGTAATAGCCAAAAATGTAAAACTTAAAAATCTGTAAAATAAAATAAATTGTAAATAGAAAATAATAATAAAAATAGAAAAAATTAAAACAGATGTTGAAAAAAATGTAAAATAAAAAGGAATGACTTTATTACAGGCTATTGGCATGAAAATGACGCGGCGACCAAAATCCACACACATCTTGCGAGAGGTATGGAAGAAGGAATGGAATGGAGAGCGAAAGAAAAGAGGAGGAGAATATAAAAAGGAAGAAAGATAAGTTTTGAGCGAAAGATAGAAGTATGAAAGAAAGGAAAGAGAAAACTAATTATAACAAATTTGATGTAAAGTGATTAGAAAGAAAAGGCCCTGACCCGCCATACGCAGGGGAATGACGTTTAAAAAAAAAAAAAAAAAAAAAAAAAAAAAAAAAACCTAACCTAACCTAACCTAACCTAACCTAACCTAACCTAACCTAACCTAACCTAACCTAACCTAACCTAACCTAACCTAACCTAACCTAACCTAACCTAACCTAACCTAACCTAACCTAACCTAACCTAACCTAACCCATCCTGCTTTCTTGTCCCTTATTCGGGCGGGAGAGGGCAGAGACTGAAATAGTCCTGAGAAGGAAGCTGGATATGGTGTCGGTTGCCTCTCTGATGAGTGAGGACGAAAGTCGCCAGATATTTCTGACATACTGCAGAAAAGCAATAGAAGAGACAATGAAGAAAAATAAAGTGCAATAAATAAATGTATAAAATTAAAAACACCAAAAAATGTAAAATAAAAATTAACAAAAAACCTAAAAATGTAAAATTGAAAATGGAAATATAGGACAGGATGATCTCTTTCAGGGTACGAGAATGCCCAGTTAAAAATGGACGAGGCGACGGTGTCTTCACTCAGCGAGAGGTATGAAAGAAGGAAATGGAATGGATAGCGATAGAAAAGAGGAGGAGATATAAAGGAAGGCAGAGGAATGAGTGAAAGATAGGACAGTATGAAAGAAAGGAATGAGGAAATTAGTCTTAAGATAAAGATGATAAGTGTGGAAACGATGCTTAAAAGTGCAAGCAAAGGCCCTGACCCACAATACGCAGGGGAACAATTAAAATAAAACCTAACCTAACCTAACCTAACCTAACCTAACCTAACCTAACCTAACCTTAACCTAACCTTTTTTTTTTTTTTTTTGATATCGGTGGTGGAAATGCTGTTACCGCATACCCAGCGTCCTTTCAGGGGACGCTGGTTATGGGGCTCGGGGCCACTGAGATGTTGTGCGTGACCCCCATACCCACTAAAACCACCACCGCTTGTCCCGCAATACGCGTACTGGAGACGCCCGGTTTCAGCCAAGCAACTCTCCGGGCGCCTCCGCGTATAAACCTCCTCCTGGTGGATGCCCGCGGGGAGCAAAGGCACCCACCTGCCGTGTCCTGCACTGTTCCCTCGCGGGACCGAAACGTTGGGGCCCCTGACCCTCAGGACGACCGCGCGCGCCCAAGACGGAGGCACGCCCGGCCACCGCCTTCCCGTGAAGGAATTGGGCGGCGGCCTCCTCCTCCAGAGACTCCCCACTTCGACGAGGGAGGGGGACAAAACCAAGACTCCCCGGGGACGCACCCCAGGGGAAACACGACAAAGGCCCAAAGGGCCACGCCCATGGCCCGAAGGCCCCTCACACCGTGCCCGGCTAGGGGCCCGTCGCTCACGGCGGGAGGAAGCGGACGGCGTGGTTCTGCCGCCGCGCTCTCCCGCCGGCCCGCCGCCGCCTGCAGTGATGCCGGCCTTCCCCGTGCTCGGCGGCCTCCTTCTGACGCATCACTGCGCCGCAGAAGGAGACCACCGCCCTCCAAGACCTCTCGCTGCTCAACATATGATCGATTACAGTCGGCAGCGAGAGGTCACTGCCGACTTGCGCGACGAGGGCGTGGCGCTGCGGCCCCCATGCCGGGCATCTTCGTTAGAGGTGGTGCGCCGTGTCAATCGGCGCACCACACTCGACGCATTCTTGTGTCATCTCTACGAGCCACCTGGTGCAGGTACTTGCCGAAACATCCATGGCCTGTCAGCACCTGCACCAGGTGGAACGTCAAGGCCCCTGCGCCGGTTATCCACCGACAGGTGGGGCCTGATGGCCTCCACCGTGTCCCGGCCGGCGGCAGGGTTACCTAAATGCCACCGCCGGATCAGGGCGTCATGGGCAACGCGCCTGATCCGGCGGACCGTGGCCGGGTCCGGCCGACGCTCTCCGGCATCCCGCAGGAAGAGGTACACTTCCGCGAGCGACTGCGCCTGTAGATGCCAAGGCGCATCGGCCGCGAGAAGCGCACCTGCCGTCCAGGACACCGTACGGTACGCTCCGACAGGCTCGGACCGCCAGGATACGTTGGGCCCTCTTCAACACGGGCCCGTTCCTGGCGGTCTCGCACCTATCCACCCATACGGGCGCACCGCCAGTGCCATACCCGCAGGATGCCAGAGTATAGGCGCCGACACAAATGACCCGGCTCCCCGACATTGGGCAGCAATCTGCCCAGCGCAGCGGCGGTGGCGGTGAGCTGGCGGCTGCCCGGAAGTGCTCTCCGAAGCTCCATCGCCCGTCCAGAGTGAGCCCTAAATACTTGAGGGCTCCCCGCACTGGGACCCTCTCGCCCCGGACGGGGATGATCGCGCCTGGGCATGGACTTCGCGGGGTCTGTGGAAGAGGAGGGCCTCCGTCTTCGTGACGGAGACCCTCAGACCCAGCTGCTCGATCCGGTCTACCACCAGCGACGTGCTAGTGGCGGCCAGACGAGCAGCCTCGTCGTAACTCCTTCCCCGGCCGAGACGAGGGTGTCGTCCGCGTAGCATAGTACCCTCGTCCCGGGAGACCAATGCCGCAGAAGAAAGTCGTACGCGAGGTTCCACAGCAAGGGCCCAAGACCGACCCCTGTGGAACCTCAGCTCTCCACGCGCCGCCGATGTAAGTCGCCGCTGCCATCAACCCAGACGATCGTCCTGTCTCTGGCATGCCAACAGCCTTAGATCCCACGTAGGGGAAGCCGGAAAACTCCAGCGCCCCTGATCGTCGCGAATGGCAGGCTGTTGAAGGCGTTCTCGATATCTAAGGATACCCCCAGGACCACCTCGCCGTCACCGAAGGCCTCCAGACAGAGGCCCTTCAGGTCGAGCAGGGCGTCCAAAGTGGATCGCCCTGCCCGAAATCCGTACTGGGCCTCATGGAGGCCCGGTCCCACCTCGGCGAGGTGCCGAACGAGACGGCCGGCCAAGATCTTCTCGAAGACCTTACCCGCCTCGTCCAGAAGGACGATCGGTCTGTACGCGGAAGGGGAGTCGGGGTCACGGTCCCCTTCCGCAGCAGGCAAAGCCTGCCTGTTCAGCGCTCCGGGAACTGCACGCGCCGAATGCAGGCGTCGTACAGTCCCCGGAGCTCCTCGCGCAGGTGACTCGCGGCCACCCAGAGGGGTCCGGATCTCAGCCGGGTTCGGAGCCGTACGTCGACCCCGGAGACGATCCAGGGCCACGTCCAGCTCCTCTTCCGTCAGGGGAGGGACCTCCTCTGTGGACGCCGCGGGGCGGTGGTGGACATAACCGGGGCTGAAATGACGCGTCAGCCCCCGGGAACAACCGGTCCACCACCCCTGGAGGAAGTCCGGGTCCAGGGCCTCCGTTAAGGGGTGCCTGCGGCACAGAGCTTCTTCCGTACCGTCTTGAACGGGCGCCCCCATGGATCCCTGTCGACCCCCGCCAGTAGTTCCTCCTGCGCGGTCTTCGCCTGACTATGGCGAGCCGCAGGGTCTTGCGGGCTTCCGCATACTGACCCTGCAGCCGCTCCTCCTCCCCGTCACCTGCGTGCGCCGACGCCGACAACGCTGCAGTGCCCGGCGACGAGCTTCCGCCGCTGCCCGAGGCCGGAGAGCTCCTCCGACCACCAGTACAGCTGGCGGCGGCCCGCAGGACGTCGCCGCATCTTGGCATGGCCGCATCGCACACCTCCTGAAGAGCGCTGTGGATGCGACCTTCCAGCTCGTCGACGCCGACGTCGTCTGAGCCTCGGGGCATGTTCCATCTTTGGAACAACGCCGCCTCCTCGGAGAGCTCCTTGTCGAACTTGCCGAGGACCCAACGAGGGAAGTGGAACCCGGGACGCGATGATGTTGTGCCGCGCCCCTGAGGAGGGGAGACTCGAACCTGATATATCGGTGATCCGATAAGGTCTCCACCTCCTCTTCCACCTGCCATTTCTTGCCACGCGGCGCGCGAGCGCCGGTGACGCAAAGGAGAGGTCCACGATGGACCCCGACCCTCGCACGCACGTGAGCGCGTTTCCTCGTTGAGAGCCCAGACCGGAGAGCAGTGCCCATGCCTCAACTGCTCTCCTCTCGCGTTGGTGGCGGTGCTGCCCCAAGAGCGAGACTTGGCGTTGAAGTCGCCGAGGACCAAGATCTCCTCGGTGATTGACGCCGCTCGGTGGTTCTGACAGAGTCGAGAAACACCTCGAACTCTGCCAGGGATCGGTTGGGGAGAAGTACACCCGATGACAGCGTACCTCCCCAACCTGTTGCCGCAGCCGTGCCCTCTAGTGACTTGAAGAGGGGCAGGCGCCAACCTTTTGATATCGGTGGTGGAAATGCTGTTACCGCATACCCAGCGTCCTTTCAGGGGACGCTGGTTATGTGGGGCTCGGGGCCACTGGAGATGTTGTGCGTGACCCCATACCCACTAAAACCACCACCGCTTGTCCCGCAGCGTACTGGAGACGCCCGGGTTTCAGCCAAGCAACTCTCCGGGCGCCTCCGCGTATAAACCTCCTCCTGGTGGATGCCCGCGGGGGCGCGCACTCACCTGCTGTTCTGTACCTCCCTCGTGGGACTGAAACGTTGGGGCCCCTGACCCTCAGGACGACCGCGCGCGCCCAAGACGGAGCGCACGCCCGGCCACCGCCTTCCCGTGAAGGAATTGGGCGGCGGCCTCCTCCCTTCCAGACTCCACTTCGACGAGGGAGGGGACAAAACAAGACTCCCCGGGGACGCACCCCCAGGAAACACGACAAAGGCCCAAAGGGCCACGCCCATGGCCCGAAGCATTTCACCGTGTCGCCGGTGAGGAAGCGGACGGCGTGGTTCTGCCGCCGCGCTCTCCCGCCGGCCCGCCGCCGCCTGCAAGGTGCGGCAGCGGCGTCGGCCTCCTCGTGCGCTCGGCGGCCTCCTTCTGACGCATCACTGCGCCGCAGAAGGAGACCACCGCCTTCCAAGACCTCTCGCTGCTCAACATATGATCGATTACAGTCGGCAGCGAGAGGTCACTGCCGACTTGCGCGACGAGGGCGTGGCGCTGCGGCCCCATGCCGGGCAATTAGAGTGTGGTGCGCCGTGTCAATCGGCGCACCACACCGACGCATTCTTGTGTCATCTCTACGAGCCACCTGGTGCAGGTACTTGCCGAAACATCCATGGCCTGTCAGCACCTGCACCAGGTGGAACGTCAAGGCCCCGTACCGCCGGTTTTCATCCACCGGGACAGGTGGGGCCTGATGGCCTCCACCGTGTCCCGGCTGGCGGCAGGGCGGCCTTTAACTCAGTCGCCACCGCCGGATCAGGGCGTCATGGGCAACGCGCCTGATCCGGTGACCGTGGCCGGGTCCGGCCGACGCTCTCCGGCATCCCGCAGGAAGAGGTACACTTCCGCGAGCGACTGCGCCTGTAGATGCCAAGGCGCATCGGCCGCGAGAAGCGTACCGTCCAGGACACCGTACGGTACGCCCGACAGGCTCGGACCGCCAGGATACGTTGGGCCCTCTTCAACACGGGCCCGTTCCTGGCGGTCTCGCACCTATCCACCCATACGGGCGCACTGTACAGTGCCATACCCGCAGGATGCCAGAGTATAGGCGCCGACACAAATGACCCGGCCTCCGACATTGGGCAGCAATCTGCCCAGCGCAGCGGCGGTGGCGGTGAGCTTCGGGAGCAGCTGCCCGGAAGTGCCTCCGGAAGCCCATCATCCCGTCCAGAGTGAGCCCTAAATACTTGAGGGCTTGCACTGGGATCCTCGCCCCGACACGGGGACATCGTGCTCGGGTGGACTCTGCGGGGTCCGTGGAAGAGGGCCTCCGTCTTCGTGACGGAGACCCTCAGACCCAGCTGCTCGATCCGGTCTACCACCAGCGACGTGCTAGTGGCGGCCAGACGAGCAGCCTCGTCGTAACTCCTCCCCGGGCCGAGACGAGGGTGTCGTCCGCGTAGCATAGCACCGTCCTGGGAGGACCGGCTGCCGCAGCAGCCAGTCGTACGCGAGGTTCCACAGCAGGGCAGGCGCCAACCTAACCTAACCTAACCTAACTAACCTAACCTAACCTAACCTAGAGTTTTAGTCAGAGTAGGAGTTAGTAATAAGTTAGCCCTTTGCACTAGTTTAAGTATTGTGTTGCCCTATTGCACTAGACTTAAGTTTTAAACTGTAACCGCCGCCCCATTGCACTAGTTTTAAGTTTTAGGAAAGTGACTGGCCTTATTGCCTTAGCATTAAGTTTTAAAACTGATTAATGCCCTATTGCACTAGAATTAAGTTTTTAGATAAAAGACGAGTTCCCTTGTGTCCCTCCCCCCTCGACATGATCCGCACTCCCCCGAGGAAGTCGGACGCGGGCGACGTGACCCTGCCTAGTGAGGCAGGAGATACCATGCGGAGGAGTACGTCGCCCATAGCGGACGCCCCTAGAGGGGGCAGCGTCCGTAGAAGCGTAGGGGAGTGGGAGAAGGTCGAGGGGAAGAGGAAGACCTCTCCCCGAGCAGCCGCCCCCACAACTAAGCCAAAGGTACGTGCCCTGCAGGACCAGGGACCAAAGCTGGTGCAGGAGCGGTCACCGGCGGGGGCGGGCGCCGCGGGCCCCTCAAGGGAGGGGAAATCGGCGCCCGCCGACCGCGTGGTGGAGGCGCGGGCCTGCCTGACTAAAGCCAAGCTCCACCTGGCGGGCTCGCGCAACCTCAAGTCAGAAATTAAGATAGGGGTGACCGCAGCAGTGGAGAGGCTGTACCAATTGGTCAAGGAGGCCGTGGCGGACGGTGGACGAGTGAAGTCCCCTGTCCTGGAACCCCCGAAGAAGGCGGAGGAGGGGCGGGAGACAGAGGGACGACAGGTGGACCCCGCCCCCTCGCTGGATCGGGGACAGCAGACCTCCTCCCTCAAGAGGTTGGAGGACCATGGGCGGCTCCTTGAGAGCAGTAGCCAAGAGATTGGGAAGCTCAAGGAGTCGCTCAAGGCATGGGAGGAGGAGGGCGCCCGGCAGCGGGGCACGTATGCGGCGGCAGCGGCAGCAGCGGCCGCCCCGGCAAAAAGACCCCCACCGGGGAGCGAGGTGGTGCACTCGGTGGCGATCTCGTCGGAGGTGGCCGCGACAGGGGAGCAGGTGGTAGGGAGGATCCGTGAGGCCCTCAATGCGAAGGAGGAGGGCCTCCGGATCAACAAAATAAGGAAGGTAAGGGATGGGAGAGTGATACTGGGATGTGGCACGGAGAGCGAGCTGGCGAGGGTGCGCGAGCGCTTGGCAAAGGCGGGTAAGGGCCTGAAGCTGGAGGAGGTGCAGAGCCGAGACCCGCTGGTCGTGCTGCGGGATGTTATGTCCTACAACAAAGATGAGGACATTATCAAGGCATTGAAAACCCAGAACGCTCATCTGCTGGGTGACATCCCGGAGCGGGACCGGCGGGCCGAGGTACGCTTCAGGCGGAGGGCGCGGAACGCGCACACCACCCATGTGGTCTTGCGGGTGTCTCCAAAACTCTGGGGCCGCCTCATCGACGCGGGCATGATCCACGTGGATCTCCAACGGGTCCGGGTGCAGGATCAATCCCCTTGGTGCAATGCACTCGCTGCTTGGGGATACGGCCACAGCAAGCGGTTGTGCACCGAGCGTGAGGATCGGTGCACCCACTGCAGTGGACCGCACCTTAAGAGGCGAGTGCCCGGAATGGCAAGCCGGGAACCTCCCGCCTGCCGGAACTGCCGGAAAGCAAAGGCGGACCGGTGGGACCACGGGGCGTTCGACGAAGAATGCCCGGTCCGGAGACGGTGGGACGCCATAGCTCGGGCGTCGGTAGCATATTGCTAACGGCGTCCCGGGGCCGACCGCAATATCCGGACTGGGCAACGCCAGTATCGCGCTGTGCAGTTAAACCTGCAAAGGTCCGAGCTTGCCACAGCCGAGCTGATATGCGAAGCGCCGAAGAGAGGGTGGGCGTTCGCGATGGTCCAGGAGCCGTATATCGGCGCGATTGGCGAGATGCGGCACTACCCAGGGACAAGGATAGTACAATGCGTGAGCCGAGGCGACGAGGAAGTCGTCAAAGCCGCCATTGTGCTGTTCGACGACACCATCGATATCACTCAGTATCCCGACCTCACGTCTGGAAACATTACCGTTGCCAGACTGAGAACCGGGGCCTGGGAGATAGGGTGGTGTCCGTCTACCTGGAGCCAAATAAGCCCGTCGGACCATACCTGACCGGATCGGCTCGGTCGTGGGAAGGTTGGGGACTGCCAACGTGATACTGGGCGGTGATGTCAACGCCCACAACACCTGGTGGGGCAGCCAGTCCGGAGACCAGAGGGGGAGTGATGTTGCAGCCGCGCTCGACACATTGGAGCTGCACGTGATGAACCGGGGTCTGAGCCTACGTTCGACACCTATCGGGGCGGAAAGCGATATTCCAGTTGCGTCGACGTCACTGCTTGCTCGACCACTCTGCTCGATCGAGTGGAGGGCTGGCGAGTCGCGGACGGGTTATCCTCGTCGGACCACAGGGCGATCCTGTTCGAGTTGAATCTCGTGAGGTCCGTCGGTACGGACATCAGGCGAACCACACGGAAGTACAGTACCTACAGAGCAGACTGGGACGAGTTCAAAGGAACTTTCGCCCAGCTGCTCTCGGACCGCTGTCTGACGCCAGCCGAGGTGACCGAGGTCACCGATAAGGGGCGTTAGACGGCATCGTCGGAAGGTACTTGGAAACCGTGGGGACGCCTGCGATTCGGTCCTGCCGAAGGCCTCCGGGAGGAAGAGGACAGAGTTGCCCTGGTGGTCCGAACAGCTCTCCTCAAGGCGGACGTCTTGAGGAAGAAGAGGCGGATCCCGAACGCGCGGCCGGCCCGTAAGGAGATGGTCCTGCGCGAGTACGCCGACGCGAAGGAAGCTTACCGCCCGAGGTGAGGCGTGCTCAGACCTCAAGTTGGAAGCGGTTCTGCGAGAGGCAGGAGCGCGAGACCATGTGGGACGGCATCTATCGCGTGATGCGTCGCACGGAGGTAAGGCGTGAAGACGTCCCCCTCGTCCAGGGAGGGAAGGTGCTGGACGCAGCGGGATCGGCCAGGTTGCTTGCGGAGGTTTTCTTCCCGGGGGATGACCCCGGGGAGGACAATGCGGACCACTGTACTGTAAGAGCCCAGTCCGATGAAGTCAACGAGGGGGGACATGGTGATCCATGTGAACCCCCCTTCACGATGGAGGAGCTCCGATGGTCCGTGTCAACCTTCAACGCGAAAAAGGCACCTGGCTTCGACGGATTCACCGCCGACATCTGCCGGGCGGCCATTGCCGTGGATGCCGAACTGTTTCTCGCGCTCTCCAACCGGTGTCTCGCTCTTGCCCACTTCCCACGAGATGGAAGGAGGCAGCGGTTGTGGTGTTGCGGAAGCCCGGTAAGGATGACTAAACGCACCCGAAATCTTACCGGCCCATCGGACTCTTGCCCGTCATGGGCAAGGTCCTAGAAAAGATGATGGTCCGGAGGATACGGTGGTACACTGCACCGTATATCAGTAGCCACCAATACGGCTTCATGCCGCAAAGGTGTACCGAAGACTTCCTGTATGACCTGGTCCAGCACATACGCTCTCGCTTGAAGGAGAAGGAGATCGTTGTGCTGGTATCATTGGACATAGAGGGAGCCTTCGACAACGCCTGGTGGCCTGCTATACGGTGCAGACTGGCCGAGACTCGCTGCCCCGTCGACCTGCGGCGCCTTGTCGATAGCTATTTAAGCGATCGCAAGGTGTCCGTCAGGTACGCGGGGGCGGAGTGTGCCAGGGATACCACCAAGGGGTGCGTGCAGGGATCCGTGGGCGGCCCAACATTCTGGACCCTCCTCCTAAATCCACTCCTGGAGATGGTGGTCAAGAGCGGAACACACTGCCAGGCGTTCGCGGACGACGTCGTGCTGATCTTCTCCGGGCAAGAGACCGGGGACATCACGAGGAAGGCAAATGCGGTGCTCGCCGATATTCACGATTGGGGGGTCCGAAACAAGTTGAGGTTTGCACCACACAAAACCAATGTGATGGTGCTCACCAACAAACTCAAGTACGACAACCCAATATTGAATATGGGCGGAGAGCCCCTTTGTCGAACTCGTGAAGCCTGGATACTGGCCTGACAATTGACGATAGCTGACGTGAGCAGCAAGGCCAAAGGCCTCTATCGTCAATTGTGCAGGGCCGCGAAAGTGTCATGGGGTTGAACTCGGAGGTGATCAGAACGATGTATCTGGCGGTGTTGGAGCCGATCATTTTGTATGCAGCGAGTGCATGGCGCCGGCGGCTAAGAAGCTGCTGGTCCGAAGGTAGCTCGATGCGGTTCAGCGTGGCTTCGCGCAGAAAATTGCGCGAACTCACCGAACCGCGTCGTTGCATTCGGCCCTAGTAATTTGCCGGGCTGCTTCCTCTGGACCTTCGGGTCCAAGAAGCGGCCACTTTATTTGAGGTAAAGCGCGGCCACACCCGGCAAGTACTGGGTGACCGAGAGCTGGAGGTTCCGGTCAGCTACTTGAGACTCCCACACCCGTCTGTGCAGCTTGGTGTGGAATTCTCCTGTCTGGGCGATGGTGCGGAGGAAGTCCAACTTGCCACCTCGGCTGCCGATTCGGTGATCTACACCGACGGCAGCCGCATCGACGACAAGGTGGGTGCGGCGTTCTGCGTTCTGCGGGACGCCGCAGAAGTTACCAACAAAAACTCAAGTTGGGCAACTTCTGCACAGTATACCAGGCAGAGCTGCTGGCTTTGGCGAAAGCGACAGGGTACGCGGCCAGCGGGTCGGCGCATTCGTGCGCCGTACTCAGCGACTCGAGGTCCGCCCTGGAGACGATCGCAAAACCTGATACCCTCCATCCTGGCGATCGCAGCGAAAGAGAATATTATGAAAGCACGTGAGAAAGGGACGAATATAAGGTTGTATTGGGTGAAGGCGCATGTGGGGTTGAGGGAAACGAAAGGGCGGACCACCTGGCCAAGGAAGCGGCCCAGAAGAGTAAAAGAAGACCTGAGTACGAGGATTGCCCCGTTTCATTCGTCAAGCGTCAGCTAAGGCTGGGGACGCTCGACGAATAGAACAGGAGGTATGTGCAAGGTACGACGGCTTCAACAACGAGGATGTTCTTCCCGAACGTCAAGTCAGCGTATCGCGTGACTCGCCAGATCGAGCTCGACACGGTCTTGGTCCAGATGTTCACCGGGCACGGGGGATTCTCCGAGTACCTCCACAGGTTCAAACTCAAGGAGAGTCCCGCGTGCCCCTGTGACCCGGAGGTGGACCAGACCGTGGCGCACATCCTGCTCTCCTGTCCCTTATTCGGGCGGGAGAGAGCGGACCTGGAACTGTATACAGGAGCAAGATTAGACACAGGAGCGGTTGCCTCTCTGATGAGTGAGGACGAAAGTCGCCAAATATTCTTAAAATTCTGCAGAAAGATAGTAAATTATGTAACGTCAAATAACAAAATGTAAACAAAAACAAAATCAAATGTATAAATCCAAATGTATATATATTAATAAATTAAGCACAAAAAATAAAAATAAAGGGAAGCAGGAGATATAGAAAACAAAAAAGTAAATGCTTCCATTTCAGGATAATGCTCAGGACATGACGAGGCGACAATGTCTTCACTCAGCGAGAGGTATGAAAGAAGGAAATGGAATGGAGAGTGAAAGAAAAGAGGAGGAGAAAAAAATGGAAGAAAGATAAGTTAAGAGCGAAAGATAGAAGTATGAAAGAAAGGAAAGAGAAAGTTTGCTATAATTATACAGATGTTAAGTGAATAGAAATAAAAGGCCCTGACCCGCCATACGCAGGGGATTGAATGTAAAATAAAAAATAATAAAAAACCTTTTTTTTTTTTTGATATTGGTGGTGGAAATGCTGTTACCGCATACCCAGCGTCCTTTTCAGGGGACGCCGGGTTATGTGGGGCTCGAGGCCACTAAGATGTTGTGCGTGACCCCATACCCACTAAAACCACCACCGCTTGTCCCGCCATACGCATACTGGAGACGCCCGGGTTTCAGTCAAGCAACTCTCCGGGCGCCTCCGCGTATAAAACTCCTCCTGGTGGGTGCCCGCGGGGAGCAAAAGCACCCGCCTGCCGTCCGTACCGGCCCCTTACGGGACCGGCACGTTGGGGCCCACCGACCCCACAGACGACCGCGCGCGCCCAAGACGGAGCGCACGCCCGGCCGCCGCCTTCCCGTGAAGGAATTGGGCGGCGGCCTCCTCCTCCAGACTCCCCACTTCGACGAGGGAGGGGACAAAACCAAGACTCCCCGGGGACGCACCCCCAGGGGAAACACGACAAAGGCCCAAAGGGCCACGCCCATGGCCCGAAGGCCCCTTACACCGTGCCCGGCTAGGGGCCCGTCGCTCACGGCGGGAGGAAGCGGACGGCGTGGTTCTGCCGCCGCGCTCTCCCGCCGGCCCGCCGCCGCCTGCAAGGTGCGGCAGCGGCGTCGGCCTCCCTCGTGCGCTCGGCGGCCTCCTTCTGACGCATCACTGCGCCGCAGAAGGAGGCTACCGCCCTCCAAGACCTCTCGCTGCTCAACATACGATCGATTACAGTCGGCAGCGAGAGGTCACTACCGACTTGCGCGACGAGGGCGTGGCGCTGCGGCCCCCATGCCGGGCACTCCGCCAGAGTGTGGTGCGCCGTGTCAATCGGCGCACCACACTCGACGCATTCTTGCGTCATCTCTCTACGAGCCACCTGGTGCAGGTACTTGCCGAAACATCCATGGCCTGTCAGCACCTGCTCCAGGTGGAACGTCAAGGCCCCGTACCGCCGGCTCATCCACCGGGACAGGTGGGGCCTGATGGCCTCCACCGTGTCCCGGCCGGCGGCAGGGTTACCTAACTCCGTCTCCACCGCCGGATCAGGGCGTCATGGGCAACGCGCCTGATCCGGCGGACCGTGGCCGGGTCCGGCCGACGCTCTCCGGCATCCCGCAGGAAGAGGTACACTTCCGCGAGCGACTGCGCCTGTAGATGCCAAGGCGCATCGCCCGCGAGAAGCGTACCCGCCGTCCAGGACACCGTACGGTACGCCCGATAGGCTTGGACCGCCAGGATACGTTGGGCCCTCTTCAACACGGGCCCGTTCCTGGCGGTCTCGCACCTATCCACCCATACGGGCGCACCGTACAGTGCCATACTCCGCAGGATGCCAGAGTATAGGCGCCGACACAAATGACCCGGCCCCCGACATTGGGCAGCAATCTGCCCAGCGCAGCGGCGGTGGCGGTGAGCTTCGGGAGAAGCCGTTCGAAGTGCTCTCCGAAGCTCCATCGCCCGTCCAGAGTGAGCCCTAAATACTTGAGGGCTCCCCGCACTGGGACCCTCTCGCCCCGGACGGGGATGATCGCGCCGGGGTGGACCCCTGCGGGGTCCGTGGAAGAGGAGGGCCTCCGTCGTCGTGACGGAGACCCTCAGACCCAGCTGCTCGATCCGGTCCACCACCAGCGACGTGCTAGTGGCGGCCAGACGAGCAGCCTCGTCGTAACTCCTCCCCCGGGCCGAGACGAGGGTGTCGTCCGCGTAGCATAGTACCCTCGTCCCGGGAGGACCGGCTGCCGCAGCAGCCAGTCGTACGCGAGGTTCCACAGCAAGGCCCAAGACCGACCCTGTGGAACCCCGCTCTCCACGCGCCGCCGACGTAATTCGCCGCTGCCATCAACCCAGACGATCGTCCTGTCCTTGAGGTACGCCCCCAACAGCCCGACCATGTAGGGGAAGCCGAAAACTCCAGCGCCCCCCTGATCGTCGCGAATGGCAGGCAGTTGAAGGCGTTCTCGATATCTAAGGATACCCCCAGGACCACCTCGCCGTCACCGAAGGCCTCCAGACAGAGGCTCTTCAGGTCGAGCAGGGCGTCCAACGTGGATCGCCCTGCCCGAAATCCGTACTGGGCCTCATGGAGGCCCGGTCCCACCTCGGCGAGGTGCCGAACGAGACGGCCGGCCAAAATCTTCTCGAAGACCTTACCCGCCTCGTCCAGAAGGACGATCGGTCTGTACGCGGAAGGGGAGTCGGGGTCACGGTCCCCCTTCCGCAGCAGGCAAAGCCTGCCCGTCTTCCAGCGCTCCGGGAACTGCACGCGCCGGCCCACGGATCCCTGCACGCACCCCTTGGTGGTATCCCTGGCACACTCCGCCCCCGCGTACCTGACGGACACCTTGCGATCGCTAAAATAGCTATCGACAAGGCGCCGCAGGTCGACGGGGCAGCGAGTCTCGGCCAGTCTGCACCGTATAGCAGGCCACCAGGCGTTGTCGAAGGCTCCCTCTATGTCCAATGATACCAGCACAACGATCTCCTTCTCCTTCAAGCGAGAGCGTATGTGCTGGATCAGGTCATACAGGGAGTCTTCGGTACACCTTTGCGGCATGAAGCCGTATTGGTGGCTACTGATATACGGTGCAGTGTACCACCGTATCCTCCGGACCATCATCTTTTCTAGGACCTTGCCCATAACGGGCAAGAGTCCGATGGGCCGGTAGGATTTAGGGTGCGTGTAATCGTCCTTACCGGGCTTCCGCAACACCACAACCGCTACCTCCTTCTATCTCGTGGGGAAGTGGGCAAGAGCGAGACACCGGTTGGAGAGCGCGAGAAACAGTTCGGCATCCACGGCAATGGCCGCCCGGCAGATGTCGGCGGTGAATCCGTCGAAGCCAGGTGCCTTTTTCGCATTGAAGGTTGACACGGACCATCGGAGCTCCTCCATCGTGAAGGGGGGTTCACATGGATCACCATGTCCCCCCTCGTTGACTTCATCGGACTGGGCTCTTACAGTACAGTGGTCCGCATTGTCCTCCCCGGGGTCATCTCCCGGGAAGAAAACCTCCGCAAGCAACCTGGCCGATCCCGCTGCGTCCAGCACCTTCCCTCTCTGGACGAGGGGACGTCTTCACGCCTTACCTCCGTGCGACGCATCACACGATAGATGCCGTCCCACATGGTCTCGCGCTCCTGCCGCTCGCAGAACCGCTTCCAGCTGGAGGTCTGAGCACGCTTTACCTCGAGGCGGTAAGCCTCCTTCGCGTCGAAATACTCGCGCAAGACCATCTCCTTACGGGCCGGCCGCGCGTTCGGGATCCGTCTCTTCTTCCTCAAGGCGTCTGCCTTGAAGAGAGAGAGCTGTTCGGACCACCAGTGCAACTCTGTCCTCTTCCTCCCGGAGGCCTTCGGCAGGACCGAATCGCAGGTGTCCCCCACGGTTTCCACGTACCGCCCGACGATGCCGTCCAACGCCCCCTTATCGGTGACCTCGGTCACCTCGGCTGGCGTCAGACAGCGGTCTGAGAGCAGCTGGGCGAAAGTTCCTTTGAACTCGTCCCAGTCTGCTCTATGGGTAGTGTACTTCCGTGTTGAACACCTGATGTCCGTACCGACGGACCTCACGAGATTCAACTCGAACAGGATCGCCCTGTGGTCCGACGAGGATAACCCGTCCGCGACTCGCCAACCCTCCACTCGATCGAGCAGAGAGGTCGAGCAAGCAGTAATATCGACGCAACTGGAGTACCGCTTTCCGCCCCGATAGGTGTCAAACGTAGGCTCAGACCCTCGGTTCAGCACGTGCAACTCCAGTTGGTCGAGCACGGCTGCAACATCAGTGCCTCGCTGGTCTCCGGACTGGCTGCCCCACCAGGTGTTATGGGCGTTGACATCACCGCCCAGTACCACGTTGGCAGTTCCCAACCTTCCCACGACCGAGCCGATCCGGTCCAGGTATGGTTCGATGGGCTTGTTTGGCTCCAGGTAGACGGATACCACCCCTATCTCCCAAGCCCCGGTTCTCAGTCTGGCGACAGAAATTTTGCCAGACGTGAGGTCCGGACATTGGGTGATATCGATGGTATCGTCGAACAGTACAATGGCGGCCTTGACGACCTCCCCGTCACCTCGGCTCACGCATTGTACTATCCTTGTCCCTGGGTAGTGCCGCATCTCGCCAATCGCGCCGATATACGGCTCCTGGACCATTGCGAACGCCCACCCTCTCTTCGGCGCTTCGCATATCAGCTCGGCTGTGGCAAGCTTGGACCTTTGCAGGTTTAACTGCACAGCGCGATACTGGCGTCGCCCAGTCCGGATATTGCGGTCGGCCCCCGGGGGCGCCGTTAGCAATACGCTACCGACGCCCGGGCTATGGCGTCCCACCTTCTCCGGACCGGGCATTCGGCGTTGAACGCCCCGTGGTCCCACCGGTCCGCCTTCGCCTTCCGGCAGTTCCGGCAGGCGGGAGGTTTCCCGGCTTGCCATTCCGGGCACTCGCCCCTTAGGTGCGGTCCGCTGCAGTGGGTGCACCGATCTTCACGTTCGGTGTACATCCGCTTGCTGTGACCGTAGCCCAAGCAGCGAGTGCACTGAACCAGCGGGGACTGATCCTCCACCCGGACCCGCTGGAGGTCCACGTGCATCACTCCCGCTGCTGTGAGGCGGCTCCATAGTTTCGGCGACACGCGCAAGACCACATGGGTCATCAGCGCGTTTCGCGCCCTCCGCCTGAAGCGAACCTCGGCGCGCAGGTCACGCTCGGGGATGCCGCCCAGCAGATGGCCGTTCTGGGACTTAAGGGCCTTGATAATGTCCGTGTCTTTATTGTAGGCCATGACATCCCTCAGCATGACCAACGGGTCGCGGCTCTGCACCTCTTCCATCTTCAGGCCCTTACCTGCCTTTGTCAACCGCTCGCGCACCTTCGCCAGCTCGCCCTCCGTGCCACATCCTATAATTATTCTCCCGTCCCTTACTCGCCTGACCCTGTCGATCCGGAGGCCCTCCCGGATTTTCCCCAATACCTGCTCCCCGGTCGCGGCCACCTCCGACGAGACCGCCATCGAGTGCACCACCTCGCTCCCCGGTGGGGGCCTTTTTGCCGGGGCGGCCGCTACTGCTGCCGCCGCCGCATACGTGCCCCGCTGCCGGGCACCCTCCTCCTCCCACGACTTGAGCGACTCCTTGAGTTTGGCAATCTCCTGACTGCTGCTCTCAAGGAGCCGCCCGTGGTCTGCCAACCTCTTGAGGAGGAGGTCGGCTTTCCCCTGGTCCAGCGAGGGGGGGCGGGGTCCTCTTGGCGACCCCCAGGCCCTCGCCCCTCCTCCGCCTTCCTCAGGGGTTCCGGGACAGGGGACTTCACTCGTCTCCTGTCCGCCACGGCCTCCTTGACTATCTGGTACAGCCTCTCAACTGCTGCGGTCACCCCTATCTTAATCTCTGATTTGAGGTTGCGCGAGCCTGCCAGGTGGAGCTTGGCTTTAGTCAGGCAGGCCCGCGCCTCCACAACGCGGTCGGCGGGCGCCGATTTCCCCTCCCTTGAGGGGCCCGCGGCGCCCGCCCCCGCCGGTGACCGCTCCTGTACCAGCTTTGGTCCCTGGTCCTGCAGGGCACGTGCCTTAGGCTTAGTTGCGGGGGCGGCTGCTCGGGGAGAGGTCTTCCTCCTTCCCTCGACCTTCTCCCACTCCCCTACACTCCTACGGACGCTGCCCCCTCTAGGGGCGTCCGCTATGGGCGACGCACTCCTCCGCATTGTGTCTCCTGCCTCACTAGGCAGGGTCACGTCGCCCGCGTCCGACTTCCTCGGGGGAGTGCGGATCATGTCGAGGGGGAGGGACGCAGGGGAACTCGTCACTTATCTAAAATCTTAATCCTAATGCAATAGGGCAATAATCAATTTTAAAACTTATATACTAAGTCAATAGGGCCAATGTCAATGTTTAAAACTTAAACTAATTGCAATTGCAACAGTATACTTAAATCTAGTGCAATAGAGCTTAATCTAATATCGTGGGTCAAAAAACCCACGATCTTACAAATATACTTATATACTAAACTCCTACTCTGACTCCGCGGCAATAGTGCAACAGTTACACGGCGCCTGCAGGAAATGTTTCCGCAACCGGTGTTCGTTGCTATTCTTTATAGCAAGTTTTTTAACAAGCATTTCCAGGGACGATACAGAAAGGCCATCAAGATCTACAAGTCGGTATCGAAAACTGCGCCGGCACACTAGGGACTATCTGGCCCGATAGTCTCTATCATTTACAAAGCCGTGGTAGAGCCTATAATACTTTTCGCAACCAACGGTTGTGCCGACTCGTTGACTAACAAGATCAACCTTCTGCGCCTGAACGCGGTCACGAGAATTCACCACTAGGTTAGCTAGGGCGTATAAAGTTATAAAGTGCGCCGTTCACGTGATTCCCTTTCAAAACTCTTCTTTCAATATCACCATCACACTTGCCATCTCTCGTAAACTGTGAACAAATTCATTTACTTGTTCCACTTTTTGTCCCCCAATCACAATGTGACAGTTTGTCATAGATTCTTCTCTCAAAAAAAAAACCTTTCGTCTTGCTTACATTCACTTTCATTCCTTTGCTTGTTAAAGCACCATGCACCATGTCTACCATGGCTTGCAACTCCCTCTCCGATGATGATAATAAAACTTGATCATTCTTGAAATGTTAGAAAGTAAGAAAATAAAATGTAACCTAGAATAAGAGTGGAAACCACAAATAAAGTACGGCTGAATCCCTCATTTAAGAGCGTTGAGTGAGAGAAAGAAATACAATGGAGAATGATCAATAAATAATAACAGAAAGAATGAACAGAAAAAAAGAAAAAAGTAGGGAAAAGAATGAATGTAACTAAGTAAAGAAATATAATAAAGATAGAATAAAAGCCTAGGCTCACAAATTTCCATCATCATGCAAAGTCAAAGTCATTAGCTTAGTACTAAATAGAAATCAAAGAGGATATTATAGGATACTTTTTTATTTTTTATGATAACAAAACAATTATTATTTTTATCAGACACAAATTAACTCCACTTTTACTACAAGAATTTATAGAATACCTTTTACATTTAGGACATTTGCACCGAAGTGACCCACCCACTGTTGGCCAATGTTCAGCACCATCTGTTCTTATATCTTTTGATGACCTGGAAAAGCCTTTGTTCATTTCAATTCCAGTTCATACTTAAGGGTGCTGGCGCTTGGATGACCTTGTTTTGTTTCTTTACTGGTTCTTTTATTACAAAGAGCAAAGGGTAATTCATTTCTGAATTGTCTAATTGTAAGTACATTTCTCTTGTGGTGGATTCTTTCTATAGCATTATTTCTACAAATGACCCACGGATTTATTACTGCAAGATTGAGTGAGAAAAATATTTATGAAGTCATTTATCATGTTCTGGGTGTCCTATGGGTTTATGAATATTATTATTATTGAAATGTAATGATACCTTAATTATTTCAAATTTATTAAACGGCATTGTTGAAGCAATTAGTGTCCAATCCAAACTTTAGGGGCCAGTATGATCTAGTGCCGGAAAATTTCTGCATTGACATGTATAAAACGATGCCAAAGAACTTGTTTATGTCAGATTCCATAAAAGGTGTAGATAAGCTAGGGTTACCTTGTATTATATATAGGTTTGTTTATTCCACTAATCTATTGACAAAATGCTTTGTAATAAAATGGGTGAAACACTGGTATGGGATTTTTAGTTGAGTTATCTCATCAGGAGAAGAAGCAATACCCAAGAAAGTAGTTGTATCCATAACATATACTGTTCATAATAGTTTTAAGATAATGATCAATCAGCGCCTGATATTTCAACACAGCACATTACCACTCAATGAACTCAGCTCTGTCACTAACACGCTGTTAATGTCATACAGTGCGTTTTTTTTTTTCAGTATAAATCTTTACATTGAACTGTGTGGTGTTTTAATTTATCCTTTTTTCCGAGATCAAGTTTTTGCACTGAGACCTGATTATCAGCGTTAACATATACCATGTTTCTTTTTTCCCATATCAATTTTCTTTTGTCAATGGCATAACTGAGCAAATAATTAGATTGCTGATCATTTACCTCCTCTTGGACAAGAGGAGGATCGATGTCAAGAGTTTCATCTGAAAGCAAGCCATCTTCCAACAGTGTAAAATAAGCTTCGATTTCCTTATCATCTAGGGGTGTCTAGAATTCCCTAATAATATTCCCATACATTAGTAGAAAAGTTATCTGCAGTGACGTAAAGTTCTATCATGTAGTATTTTTCTTCCACTCATTTTCACTTTTTTAGCAATAGAAACTCAAATATAATAAAAAGAAATTAAAAACGAAATCATTCGTTTATTGCAACTACAACACAGCAGAATGACAACTTCAACAGCTAGTGACACTTGCTTGTTTTTTACAGCTGTTTTGTTTTTACGCAATGGACTTTAAAAAGGTATCCGGACACGATCAACTTAAAGTGAACTTGTTCTTTTTTATAATTTTTGGGCTTTCAATGTTATGATGGAAATTCCACCATCAAGCAAAGGATTCATTAGTTCGTGTTAAGTGTAATTTATCTCACTCACACTCATTGTTTATACTGTTGGTAAAACGAGATGCACCTTATATTATAACTCGATAAAACAAATTGTAAAAAATAACACCTGTTATTATTTAGTAACAGAAATAACAGATATAGTTTGTCCTATTAAAACCCGTCTATATCCCAGGTTATTCGGTTAGCTCGCGGATACCGGATCCGCGAGCCCTGAGTCCGATGAAGCCGCTATAGTTGTCAATAAAACTGCGGCGAGAACATCACTATCAAAAAAAAAAAAAGTTATTCGGCACCAGTAGTCATTACTAATCACATGGATGTCGATATACTTTGATGTACGTTTCATTAATTAGCGGGGACACTTGAGAAGTTTTTTTGACAATGTCTATTGCGACTTTCAATGTTTTTACAGCGCCATTCAGTACGCGGCTGTGGAACTAAAATGAAACTTCCCTGCAGGGCGCGCCGAAACAAATAGCACGCCCCCACCTCGGCCTCCTGTGTGGCGGCGACGGATTCCCCCGAACCCGTCGCCCAGAGGCCATGAAAACCACTGGAGATACCCTCTTCGGGCTCCCCGCCGCGGAAAGATGTTGGGCCCGCCCCTACCCGTTAGCGGCCGCGAAGGATAGGGAGAGCGGCGCATCGTAATACCGTCACTTCTCTTCCGCTGCGGCCCCACCGCGTCGCCGGTGCGACAACGTTTGGTCGCGGAGAATACGTCCTCCGCAAACCCATCTCGGCTGCGGAGGACAGTATAAAATACAGAGCTTGGCTGGGAGGTGCTAATGCATTAGCCGTATAGTCCTGGCCACCACTTTGCACCTTCAGATTTCCACTTGTTTGGGTCTCTTCAGAATTCTTTAGGCAGTGTCAGGTTAACATCACGAAAGGACTGCCAAAACCACTTGTCGCGGTATTTTGATCAGAAGTCCCAAAATTTCTATAACAATGGGATCATGTCCCTACCTACAAGATGGCAAAAAGTTATCAAACAAAATAGTACCTACATACTTTAGTTAAATATAAATAAACTATATTAAAATATGTTTTGAATTATTTTAAAAATGCGAAGAAACTTTTTCCCCCGAGCTAATATGTATGTTAACTATCGTTTTAGACAAGTAAAATAAGAATGAGTTGGACGAGTAATTAAAAGAACGCATTATTGATAATAGTTGCAATTTTTAAAGTTTAATTAATTAAAATGCCTTTTGGTATATTTATAATACAATGTTATTTTCTATACAATTACATCGAACATAAATAAGAAAATATCGCGCTGGGCGCGTGTTCCTGAACACGCTTTTTGCCGGACAAGTTGTGGTGCGGTGCGGTCTTAGCGACCATAAAACTATTGGGAAGTACGGCCCCCGGCGACGTGCGCGCGGCAAGCGGCGGGTGGCTGCGGGTGGCTGCGGGTGGCAGTGGATGGCAGCCGGCGGGCACGGCCTGGTGCACGTTGTAATCGCAAAAGTTGTATAATAATTTCACAAGAACGAATAAATGAAGGTACGAACGTCTGCAGAGTGCCGCCGCCGTCCGCAGCTCCGTGCACATTTTGTCCTCCTGTCTTCTACACTCTTATAATACCTACTAAAATTTATTTTCTCATCTGCACACCCACACAATATGAAAGCTTCACACAAACATTTTCCATAAAGGTTTTTAAGTAAATAAAGAAGAAAAACTCGCACACAAGCACATACGCGCGTGAACACACGCGCCGGTACACGCAGACACGACCGCCGAGCGGCGCGCGCGCACAGCCGGCGACGCGGCGCCGTGGTTAGTCACGAGTATTATAAAGCTAATAAATAAAAGGTACACGTGTAATATAGGTACATTGTACTAATGAACTCGGCAACTGCCTGGGCGGTGGGAGGGGCAGTGCCACGGACACCAGCCCGCCGCTCGATCGCCGCGCCCCACCCTCCACCACCTCCACCAGCTCCACCACCTCTACCACTCGCGCATCGCTTCGCGCCGCTAATTGGCGATCAACGCAGGAAACAATATTCCAAAATAAATGCAGTCTACCAACGACAGGGTTAGCCGCTCACACGAAGTGGTGGGCGCGCAGCATGGGCTCGGTGTCGGCGTCCGCGTCTTCGCGCTCGTCATCGAGCCCCGCGGCCGCCCAGTCGGTGCGGAGCGGCGCCAACAGCCCGCACAACCGGCACTGGAAGAAGTCCGCGCAGTTGTTGAGCGGGCCGCGCGTGAACGGCGAACGCCCGCCGTGCTCCTGGAAGTGCCGATAGCGCGCGCGGTTCAGCTGCTCGTTGGTCGTCATCCCCAGGCAGACCACCTACGCAGAGCATGCGCGTCACGAGCCGCTTAGCCTCCTCCGCCGCTAGCCGATATTATGGGATTGCAGTGACACTTGTAAGACCTACTCTTGCAAGCATCACTAAAGCAGGTAAGGTGTGGCGGCGGCGGCGGCGGCGTTGGTGCCGCTCGACGAGGGGTGACTAGGGCTACTCACTAGGTACAGTTGGCAGCTGGTGAGCACTGTCACCCAGAACAAGTGGAACATTGCGTTGAGCATGACCCACGTGAGCCACGCGTTGCAGCGCAGCACGCTCAGGGCCTCGCCCAGCGGGCCGGCCTCGTGTTCGCCAGCGCCGGGCCCTGTGCCGGCGCCGCCGCCCGCCATCTGCGCCCCGCACTGCGTCCGCACGTACTGCGCTCCGCCCCACACCATCCACACGCACATGATCAGCAGGCACACGAGGAACCCGATAAAGTACTGATGATTCTTCGCACCTGCAATTATAAAGTATGAACTTCAAGTGGAGGTGACGTCGGCTCGCCGGTGCCGGTACAGCCGCCGATGTGTGCCTTAGCTGATAGAAGCTCAGCGTGTCTAGCACATTATAAAACTTTTCATGTTTTTTAAACTGATAAAACAAAGTGGAAAGTCGTGATAATAAGTAAAATAAAACACAAAAAATACTTTTGCGATGGCAAAAGTACCACGCGGACACCTTCACGTGGATTGAATGACCATCAATGAGGAGGCGGCCACGCCCGCACTCGGCTGCAGCATCCCTTGGCACTCAGCAGCGAGTGCTGCGGTGGGAACTTAAAGACATCTTCGATTATGTGTTCTTGCATTGCGTTACATCTGGGAAGACCGACTGCTGGAGCGCTGCTGCTGGGCACTGATCTCTGTACACTGAACACTTACAGTGCGATTTATTTTTTTATCCAATTAAGCGACTCGACGAGCGGCACGTTCACCGGATGGTAAGTGATACGCCCACCCAAAAAACGCGGCGCTGTTAGTTAGGATGATATATACTGCACCACAATGCACTCGTCGTCTTAGACATAAAACGTTGAATCTCGTTACCCCAGTAATTACACTAGCTACAGCGCCCTTCAAACCGGAACACAGTAATGTTTTCACAGTACAGTTTGGCGGCAGAAATAGGCGCTGCGGTGGTACCCACCTAGACGGTCTCCGGCAACAGAGACCTACCGCCTGTTTTACATGTCTTTGACACTCGAAGCCCCTGGTTCGTGAACGGGGAATTTAACCTGTGTCTCAGGAAGCGGCGCCCCCATCCCCCAACCCCCATGCCCGCCCCGCCAGTTTCATCGCTACGTAAATACAACATTTTATAAATATAGGAGTTACGATTGGAACTAATTTTACAAAAAAGAAAAAAAAAGAAATAGAAAAGTTCTGTGCGTTTGTCTGTTTGTGTTAAATATATGTGGTAGTGGTTTTTGATGTCGCTGCGTGTGCATGTATGTATGCGTGTGTGTGTGTGTGTATGTATATGTGTGGGTATGTGTGTGTGTGTATGTGTGTGTGTGTGTGTGTGTGTATGTATATGTGTGGGTATGTGTGTGTGTGTGTGTGTGTGTGTGTGTGTATGTGTGGGTGTGTGTGTGTGTGTGTATGTGTGTGTGTGTGTGTGTGTGTGTATGTGTATAGAAGTACATGTAACGGATTGAAAAGAGGAGCATGAGAAGAAAACAGTACAAGATAAAAAAACCTTAATTAAATTATACGAGGGGCAGCAACGAGCCCTCCATTTGTTCACAGTCCACGAACATAAGCCAGTTCCTCATTATTGCCCCGCGTTTATGATAAGGAAGTCGGTAACAGCTTGTTAAGCTTGTTCTATAAACAAACGGACAGATAAATGTGAAAGTAATGTTTGCACACTGCTGATCGTCTGCTGCAACTGGCGCTGCGGTGGTACCTGCCTGGACAGTCTCCGGCAACGGAGACCTACCGCCAGTAACAATTATAAAACAATTTAACAGATTCGCACGGGTGTAGACGTAGCGGGTGCAGACAAGGGCATAGGCGTGGGCACGGGCGTGGGCACAGGCGCGGGTAAGGGCACGGCGGGTTTTGATGCCAGCGTGGTGTTCACTTATCTACTACAGGCCCCAAAAATAAATAGAATAGAAGTATATGCTTACAAAGAATGTGAACATTTAGTTAGTTTTCAGAAATGACCGAAAAGAATGTTCCAACTGACCGATGCAGTTGCCCACCCAGGGGCAGTGATGGTCAAACTTGGCGACACAGCGGTTGCAGACGGAACAGTGCTTGGAGCGCAGCGGGCGGCGTACAAGGCACGCCGAGCAGAAGCGCGCCGGCTCGAACCCGCCGCGGCTGTTCTCTGACAGCTCGATGATGGTCTGCGCAGAGTCATCCCGCTTAGAGTACCCGCTTACCGAGGAGGCGGAGTAAGCGGAGCAGATGTGTCGACGTTCACTCACGCGGAACTTGTCGGGCTTGGTGGCAGTAATAACCCCGGGGTCGCTGCGCCACGAGCGAAGGAACGTGTACCATAGCGCGCCGGAGAATGAGAAGAAGCCCAGGGTTGCCGTCGCGCTCACAGCCGGCGCAATGAACACCACCCACGTGATGTAGAACCACACCTGCACATCACACGCACACCATATTATCTGAACTATTTACATTTTTCAAGGAATCAAAAAACAAACCTTACCTTAGTGGCCAAGTAAACACTCAAAGGAAATATATTTTTAAGTTCGTCATCAAAGAGTGCATTGCTCAGAAAATGCAGGAGAGCATAGAAGCAAACAAGAAGAAACATCTTGAGTAAGTAAATAGTGTCCATCTCAAAAACGAGGCCAGTGATGTAGAATGCAATGAACGGCATCCCCACCACACACCACCACCTGAACTTCTGTAAAATAATAAAAAAGTGAATGTTCAACTGACATAACTGGCTTCACTTGATGTTACGCTTAAATTTCCTTAAAGAATTACCTTGTCATATGTCAATCTGCTAAAAACACTTTTTCTGGTTGTGAGCAAAGCATGCTCTTTAATTTTATCAGACACCTTCGACCCAACCCACAGGGAGTCTGCATTAGTTTGCAGCATTGCTAAGGGAGTAACCCCTCGCATGTTGGGAATGTCCAGACTAGCGTTACCCTGTTGATTTAAATGTAATAATGTAAACCACAAATAGCACCTGTTTCTAATGTATTAGTTTCATACACAATCAGTTTTTAAGTTTCACCTGAAGTTGGACATTCAAATAATAATGTGTCTTTTAATTACTCACATAGAGGATCAGTGTAGAAATGGCAGTAGTGTTGCGAGCGAGGATGGCCCAATGCAATGCAGTGTTGCCATGCGAATGATCAGTCGGATTGGTAGATGCCCCTAAAGTAAGCAATAGTCGCGCAGGGTCAACCGCGCACACTTTCCACGCCGCCCACATGAGTGGCGTCATGCCGCCTGCATCGGAAGCATCAGGGTCTGCCCCGCGGGCTACGAGGTAGGCCACGACAGCCGTGTGCCCGAACTGCGCAGCGAGATGGAGGCAGGCACATCCCTCAGCGTCGCGAAGCGTCGGATCCGCACCCGCGCGCACCAGTAATACCGTCGCCTCCAAGTGCCCTTGTCTTGTCGCCCAATGGAGCGGCGTCGATTGTAATTCGCCACCCACCGCGTCGACTGTAGCACCTTTCGACAGGAGATACTCAATAATCTCACGCCGATTGTTTATGGCTGCCCAATGAAGTAAGGTGACAGTTTCGTGGTCGGGCTGATTAACATCCCAGCCTGCCTCCACGAGTTCCTTGACGCGACCGAAGGCGCCGTACTGGGTGGCCTTTACGATATCGAAGCCGCTGTAATCGCGCTCGAGCGGCGCGGGCGGGGACTCGCGCGGCGGCGGCCTGTCGCCCTCGCGCTGCGCCTTTCCGCACTGCCCGCTGGCTGCCGCACCGCAGGTGCTGTCGTACATGCCCGCTACGTGCGCCCCGGTGGGGCCGGCATTATTACAACGTTTGCGCTTTAATACCTTTCGCAAAACAACGAAACACTCCTGTCATTGAAAATGATAACGAATCGAACCAACTGTCATCGCCAAAGTACTTTTATTGACATTTTATCTTTAACCTGCGTTCGAAATTAATGTCAAAGATAACAAAAATGTTGGGATGGAAAAATAAGAAATATTATTTCATTTTAACGTTAACGACGTAACGAGTACCAAAGGGCACATATAAATATTAAAGAAATTTTTAGTGCTATTTAACTACACATAATATATGGGTACATCCAAACTTTACCATAATCTGCCTAATTTTGAAATTTTTATGATAAAGACTTACATTTAATAGTGATCTACGACTAACATCGGCTAGAATTGTAATACAGGCGCCCTGTTCCTGAATTATCTATTCTTAAACAAAATAATTTTTCTGCACCACTTTCATATTGCTTGGCACCTGATTCGTTAGACTTCGTTTTATAGACAGCTACAATAAACTTCTGGTTAAAGAAGTTCGTTTTTAAATAGTGATAAGACATTTGTATATAAATCTACAATACTTTTTTTATAAAATATATATTAAAGAGATGCTAGTAAAACCAAAGGTAATTTAAATTATTTATTTTTTTGCTAGCTTACTTCGTAAACGTTTTTCACAAGGTGATAGGGATGCATAATCGACTGATAGTCGTATATCAATAAAATAAATATATGAAAATTTCATTATTATTAATTGTATAAATGATTAAATATAATAATGTTTTCATAACAGATTTGTATTTTTTAGTCTGGCATTACTTACTGCTTTCGCATGCAGCAACAAGCGGGCGCCGTGTTTATGTGTGAGTACGAGTTCCGATGCGACGCAACGCCTTGTATACGCTACCGCTACGTGATTAATATTGCTTTGTAGTTATTACTGTTACTTTGTTCGCTAGTAGTAGTAGTAGTTCGCTGGCCTAATGGTAAGCTTTTATTCCGAAGGTCGCGGCTTCGAGTCTCGGCATGTATCGATGACTTATTTTATATATAAGTTATGTACATTTGTGAACTTTAGTTACAACAGCGAAATACAAACGGTGAAGGAAAATCTAGTGAGGAAACCAGCACACTGAAATAATTTTTGAGTGTGTGTGGTGGCCCCAATAAAGTGGCAACAAGCTCGCTCCGTTACATGCGACCTAATCTGATCACTTCTGGCGAATAGTGGGTGTTTATTACTGCGTACTCCTACTGGGAAAACAGACGTGATAATATAAAAAAAAAACTATATTAACTTTTGTTGTTATATTTTCGTCTGTTTTTTTTTTGTACCATACTGCCGATAGAACAAAAAAAAACTTTTTGAGTAGTGAAAGTCGCGGGTTTGTGATCCGTATGCGCGAGTATTTTGAGCGCAAGAATCTAAGTGGCAGACATTTACTACCATTGGAGCAAGTGTGCAATATAGTTGCTGACGCTCTTGGACGAGCTACAGTGTCTCAAATTAGCAAAGAAAAGTATGGAAAATCATTAACTGAGATGGCGGCCAAAGATGAGGAAGATAAAATATTATCGACTCCTAAGAAAAAGTCAGTTTCGCCAATTACCGAAATTAACGACTTTGACACCGCTGCAAATAATTAATTATTAACCTACAGGAGTGCTCCAGTGATGAATCTAAATTTGTCATCTTTCATTTTCATTCTCCTCTCTTTCAATGTTGTTAAATGTATTTTTATAAATATATTCATATCGATATGAACATCGATAAAATACGAAAGACATTCCATACATATAACATGTCGTTCTGACAAACGTCTCAGACAACAAGCAATATTTATGAACTCTAGAGCAGAGCAAACTAGATGACATGGGCTGCCAGTGTCCTCTTTTCATTTTGGTCAACCACGTGAATTTGATCCTTCGAAAACCTGCGAGATAAACACGACATGCATACTTTCACACTTGTGTGACACTAAAACACTTGACATTATTTGTAGGCGCCATATGCAGCTTAACGATGGAAAAACTGATTCATTTCAGTATAATCTGAATGTGTTAACATTGTAAAAGCAAAAAAAAAGAGGTACCATTATTGTTCTCTGGTTAGTATCCTTGTGAATGTGAATTTGCGTTAGGTCTACTTCTCTTTATACGTCCATGATAAAGTACGAATTTATTATCTATTCAAAAATGTATACAGGAGAAACACATTTATTTTATTGTAACATGATTTTTATGTAAAACTGTCAGCCGCAGATTATAAGCGTGGCCATTAATATCTAAATGCGACCAGCACTACATGCGGTACTCTGTATACTCCTTTTCATGAAAGAAGTCCCGCGGTGATGTTTGGAACTAAGTTTGACAGGTCGGCCATGTTGTCGTTCGTCGATGTTATCGAGTTCGTTTGTTGTGGTAGATTTTTGTGAGTTTTTAACTAGTTTAGTGGATTGTAAAGATTGTTTACAATGCTAAAAGTTGTAAAAAGTTCGGCTCGAGAAATGATATTAAGGGTGAAAGAGTTCTGTGATGTGGAACAAAAGAATCAAGGCGTTTTAACACCACTAAATAATGTTCGGAAAAGAGTCGCCGCCATAACAAGTACTTTTTAGAGTTGCCATATAATAACTTTTTGCTGTATTGATGGGACTTTTATCATATAAATTAATTTTTGCGACTAAATTGAACAAATACATAACTTGATGAAACTAGGTAACTGAAATTAAAAAATAGTACATAAGCATTATCAACTTAAAGTTACTATTATTTTTAATTTGATTGAAAAAAATTATTTTTGATTTGATTTAATTGTCCATTATTTAACTGCAGGTGTGTCAGAGAAAACTGTAACAAGAATTACAAAAGAAGGCATAACAACGGCGAGTACTTCGAAAAAAAATGACAACTCGCCGGAAGAATCACCCGCATCCGAAAAAGTTCGACTTAGACGGGTTCGATTTGTGCGCTATCCGGCAAAAAATTCACAGTTTTTACATTGTGCATAAAGAATTACCAACTTTAGCTAAATTACGGGCAGCTTTGAGAGAAGACATCAATTTTCAGGGAAGTATCACAACATTGCACAGGATATTAAATAAAATTGGTTTCAAGTACTAGCGATGTCAATCCAGACGCAAACTACTTATGGAACGTTACGACATTACCGCATGGCGTGCAAGATATTTGGATAAAATACGAATAAATCGCACTGTGGAAAATCGACCCGTGTACTTAGATGAGACCTATATACACAATACGTATCATACAAAAAGTTGTTGGCAGAGTGAGGAGGAGCCAGGATTGTTCATCTCAGAGCCATCAGGGAGTCGCTGGATAATCGTTCATGCGGGAACAAAAGATGGATTCATAAATGATGCATTATTAATGTTCGAATCGCAATTAAAATCCTCAGATTACCATGACGACATGAACTCTGCAAATTCCTAAAAATGGGTGACGGTAAAACTAATACCTAATATACCTGAAAGGTCGCTTGTGGTAATGGACAACGCTCCTTACCATTGCACTCAATTGAACAAAGCCCCTTCAATGTCAGATATAAAAAGTAGTATGCGGGAATTGCTCCGGCAAAAGGGTATATATTTTGAAGACACCTGGAGAAAAGCTGTGCTGTTTGAGATAATCAAACAAAATAATGTTCCACCGACATTTGCAGTGGAGGAATTATTAACAGCTCACGGACACGAAGTATTAAGGTTGCCTCCTTACCACTGCGACCTCAACCCGATTGAGAAAATCTGGAGTCTTGTAAAAAGAAAGATGGCGGATAAAAACGTGGCACAAGATCCAAAAGACATTGTAAAAATAACTGAAGAGGCCTTTGAGTCTATTACGGCGTAAGATTGAACTGCTCAGTGCACGCATGTCGAACATTTTGCGGAGGAATATTTAACAAATGACGGCCTTATGGATGAAGAGATGGACCGAATAATTATATCCACGGCTAGTGATACTAAAACAGAATCTGATTCTGTTTCCATCCACTCTTCAGACAGTGATGTTCCTATGGCTGCTGATCTCAATTATTCAATAAAACTAAATAAAAAATTGTAATGCTTTTCTTTACCTTATTTTCTAGTAAATATAAGTAAATGGGCATTTTTATCAAAGTGTCTACCAACCCACTCATCGGAAGACCCATGCAATAAGTCCAAATAACTAACGTTATTATGACTCGGTAAGAGTTGTGTTATTATTATATTAAATAGTTTCAAATGACTAAAGGTTCGTTTTTTACTATATTGTTAGGTGAGAAATTTAAAACAAAGTAATAAAATTAAATACAGAAATGTGGCATTCTACGTTTCACGGTATTTCGGTATTGGTTTCATGGAACTATGCAGGAAATAATATTATTTGATAAATTACATACGCTAAATATAAATAGGTAAATTTATTACTCATAACTGACAACATTATGTCATGCGAGTACAGCGCTGCGTCTGGGGGACTTCATTCATGAAAAGGAGTATACCTCATCCTAATTAGCGTCACGGTGTAATGTCAGGCATATCATTTACTCTCAGGTGAAATTCTCGGTTGTATTTCTCTTCATAAAATAATACGAAATAAAGATGGGTGCCAAAATAACGCAGAACTGTGCACTCCAGACAGACAAATTAGCACTGCATACCCTGATTACCTAAACCTATCTGTTGTGGATTTTAAAATAAATGATATTTAAAGTAAAACAATGGAGAGAATGACGTAAAGGTGACAAGTAAAAAAATAAAACAGATTTGTGTATAAAAACTATAAAGAAGGTTTGATTCAACACTATCTAAACGGGGTGCTGGGCCGGATAACCTCCACGTGTGCCCGGGGGATGCAGTTACCCTTCGGACCTCGGTCCAGGGGTAAGGGCATCTCCTGGGACTGGTGTACCCTGGGCAACGGCAGCTGCTTTATGCCCTCGGGCATAGGCCAACTGACGGCTAATAATCCGACACCACTGGCGCCGGGAAGTGACGATCCCACCGCCCGCTGAGGGGAAAACTGATATCCACCGTGGATTCAATTTTCTCTTCGGCGCAATCAGTCGAGTCGCGCGGCGAGTCCGCCCCTAGGGCGGCTTTTGGCTTCGGCCACGCCGGGCGCACCCGTAGCCCGCTCATAGCACACCCCGAGCGGAGCGGGGACTGCGGTCATTGCGACCGGAGTCGAGAGGAAGACAACCTCCCAAATTACCCCAATCCTAAGGTACGGCGTGCCGATGGGATGAATGGCCAAGGGGAACTTGGTCCCGAGCGCCCGAAGCTGTGGATCAGCAACCCAACATAATGACAAGCAGATCTAAAGACATTCGTCCCCAGGTGGGTCCCGGCTTTACGGCTGGGAATCCCACACGGCGCCTGGCGCCGTCTGCCCTTCGTACTCTGGGGTGGGCAAGACTGCTTTCGACGACGGTGTATGTGTGCAGATGAGCGCCGATGGTTCGGCGAGTCGCACAATGGCGGAAGTGCCGCGCCCGCGATGGGCGCTGGTCAACCACACTGTGGTGACAGGCTAGCGCAACGTGCGCTATCGCTGACCGCGCTGCCCACAGCGCGGGTGATGCCGAAGCCGCAGCAGCGGCAGAAGCAGCGACAGCAGTCGCAGCCGAAGCCGCAGCAGCGGCAGAAGCAGCGACAGCAGTCGCAGCCGAAGCCGCAGCAGCGGCAGAAGCAGCGACAGCAGTCGCAGCCGAAGCCGCAGCAGCGGCAGAAGCAGCGACAGCAGTCGCAGCCGAAGCCGCAGCAGCGGCAGAAGCAGCGACAGCAGTCGCAGCCGAAGCCGCAGCAGCGGCAGAAGCAGCGACAGCAGTCGCAGCCGAAGCCGCAGCAGCGGCAGAAGCAGCGACAGCAGTCGCAGCCGAAGCCGCAGCAGCGGCAGAAGCAGCGACAGCAGTCGCAGCCGAAGCCGCAGCAGCGGCAGAAGCAGCGACAGCAGTCGCAGCCGAAGCCGCAGCAGCGGCAGAAGCAGCGACAGCAGTCGCAGCCGAAGCCGCAGCAGCGGCAGAAGCAGCGACAGCAGTCGCAGCCGAAGCCGCAGCAGCGGCAGAAGCAGCGACAGCAGTCGCAGCCGAAGCCGCAGCAGCGGCAGAAGCAGCGACAGCAGTCGCAGCCGAAGCCGCAGCAGCGGCAGAAGCAGCGACAGCAGTCGCAGCCGAAGCCGCAGCAGCGGCAGAAGCAGCGACAGCAGTCGCAGCCGAAGCCGCAGCAGCGGCAGAAGCAGCGACAGCAGTCGCAGCCGAAGCCGCAGCAGCGGCAGAAGCAGCGACAGCAGTCGCAGCCGAAGCCGCAGCAGCGGCAGAAGCAGCGACAGCAGTCGCAGCCGAAGCCGCAGCAGCGGCAGAAGCAGCGACAGCAGTCGCAGCCGAAGCCGCAGCAGCGGCAGAAGCAGCGACAGCAGTCGCAGCCGAAGCCGCAGCAGCGGCAGAAGCAGCGACAGCAGTCGCAGCCGAAGCCGCAGCAGCGGCAGAAGCAGCGACAGCAGTCGCAGCCGAAGCCGCAGCAGCGGCAGAAGCAGCGACAGCAGTCGCAGCCGAAGCCGCAGCAGCGGCAGAAGCAGCGACAGCAGTCGCAGCCGAAGCCGCAGCAGCGGCAGAAGCAGCGACAGCAGTCGCAGCCGAAGCCGCAGCAGCGGCAGAAGCAGCGACAGCAGTCGCAGCCGAAGCCGCAGCAGCGGCAGAAGCAGCGACAGCAGTCGCAGCCGAAGCCGCAGCAGCGGCAGAAGCAGCGACAGCAGTCGCAGCCGAAGCCGCAGCAGCGGCAGAAGCAGCGACAGCAGTCGCAGCCGAAGCCGCAGCAGCGGCAGAAGCAGCGACAGCAGTCGCAGCCGAAGCCGCAGCAGCGGCAGAAGCAGCGACAGCAGTCGCAGCCGAAGCCGCAGCAGCGGCAGAAGCAGCGACAGCAGTCGCAGCCGAAGCCGCAGCAGCGGCAGAAGCAGCGACAGCAGTCGCAGCCGAAGCCGCAGCAGCGGCAGAAGCAGCGACAGCAGTCGCAGCCGAAGCCGCAGCAGCGGCAGAAGCAGCGACAGCAGTCGCAGCCGAAGCCGCAGCAGCGGCAGAAGCAGCGACAGCAGTCGCAGCCGAAGCCGCAGCAGCGGCAGAAGCAGCGACAGCAGTCGCAGCCGAAGCCGCAGCAGCGGCAGAAGCAGCGACAGCAGTCGCAGCCGAAGCCGCAGCAGCGGCAGAAGCAGCGACAGCAGTCGCAGCCGAAGCCGCAGCAGCGGCAGAAGCAGCGACAGCAGTCGCAGCCGAAGCCGCAGCAGCGGCAGAAGCAGCGACAGCAGTCGCAGCCGAAGCCGCAGCAGCGGCAGAAGCAGCGACAGCAGTCGCAGCCGAAGCCGCAGCAGCGGCAGAAGCAGCGACAGCAGTCGCAGCCGAAGCCGCAGCAGCGGCAGAAGCAGCGACAGCAGTCGCAGCCGAAGCCGCAGCAGCGGCAGAAGCAGCGACAGCAGTCGCAGCCGAAGCCGCAGCAGCGGCAGAAGCAGCGACAGCAGTCGCAGCCGAAGCCGCAGCAGCGGCAGAAGCAGCGACAGCAGTCGCAGCCGAAGCCGCAGCAGCGGCAGAAGCAGCGACAGCAGTCGCAGCCGAAGCCGCAGCAGCGGCAGAAGCAGCGACAGCAGTCGCAGCCGAAGCCGCAGCAGCGGCAGAAGCAGCGACAGCAGTCGCAGCCGAAGCCGCAGCAGCGGCAGAAGCAGCGACAGCAGTCGCAGCCGAAGCCGCAGCAGCGGCAGAAGCAGCGACAGCAGTCGCAGCCGAAGCCGCAGCAGCGGCAGAAGCAGCGACAGCAGTCGCAGCCGAAGCCGCAGCAGCGGCAGAAGCAGCGACAGCAGTCGCAGCCGAAGCCGCAGCAGCGGCAGAAGCAGCGACAGCAGTCGCAGCCGAAGCCGCAGCAGCGGCAGAAGCAGCGACAGCAGTCGCAGCCGAAGCCGCAGCAGCGGCAGAAGCAGCGACAGCAGTCGCAGCCGAAGCCGCAGCAGCGGCAGAAGCAGCGACAGCAGTCGCAGCCGAAGCCGCAGCAGCGGCAGAAGCAGCGACAGCAGTCGCAGCCGAAGCCGCAGCAGCGGCAGAAGCAGCGACAGCAGTCGCAGCCGAAGCCGCAGCAGCGGCAGAAGCAGCGACAGCAGTCGCAGCCGAAGCCGCAGCAGCGGCAGAAGCAGCGACAGCAGTCGCAGCCGAAGCCGCAGCAGCGGCAGAAGCAGCGACAGCAGTCGCAGCCGAAGCCGCAGCAGCGGCAGAAGCAGCGACAGCAGTCGCAGCCGAAGCCGCAGCAGCGGCAGAAGCAGCGACAGCAGTCGCAGCCGAAGCCGCAGCAGCGGCAGAAGCAGCGACAGCAGTCGCAGCCGAAGCCGCAGCAGCGGCAGAAGCAGCGACAGCAGTCGCAGCCGAAGCCGCAGCAGCGGCAGAAGCAGCGACAGCAGTCGCAGCCGAAGCCGCAGCAGCAACAGCAACCGCAACAGCGTCGGAGCGCGAAGCGCAAAGCCGGCAGGAAGAACCGGCCGCGAAAGCTGCGGTCCCCACGGTCCGCGGCGGTCGTGGTTACTCTTGCGCCTGAGGCGGTCGCGAAGGGCGTCACGTACGCCGAAGTGATCGCCCAGGCGCGGGAGCGGATCGACCTGAACGGTCTCGGCATTCTCGGGATGCGCTGCAAGACGGCGGCGACCGGAGCACGAATATTTGAAGTGCCCAGTCTTGAAAACGGCGAGAAAGCCGATACCCTCGCCAAGAGGCTCCGCGAGTCTCTTGGCGAGGGTGTCGCGCGGATCTCGAGGCCGGTGAAGTGCGCCGAGCTGAAGGTCTCCGGACTGGTTGACTCGATCACCAGCGCCGACGTAGTCGCCGCGGTGGCGCGAGCGGAGGGGCTGTCCGGCCGACCAGGTTCGGTCGGGCAGCGTCTCGTTCGGCACCTCCGGCCTCGGGACGGCGTGGCTACGATGTGCTGTGCATGCGGCTCAGCGGGTGGTGGACGGCGGCAGACTCCTGGTTGGCTGGGTGTCTGCGCAGATCACACTGCTCGCGAGCAGACCGCAACGCTGCTTCCGGTGCCTCGAAAAGGGGCACGTGCGGGCGCAGTGTAAGTCCGACTCGGACCGCAGCGATGAGTGCTATCGCTGCGGAAAGAGCGGCCACAGGGCGGCCACCTGCTCCGCCAATCCGCACTGCAGCCAATGCAGCGCGGCCGGTAAGCAGGCCGACCATAAATCCGGCGGTGGTGCCTGCGACAGGGCGCGCGTCGTCGGTGGTGGGGCGGCGAAGGGCGGCAGGCGTGGCGGTAGGGGCCCGAGGGTCACTCGACCGCAGGCGCTCGGCGCGAGCGAGAAAGCCGCGCGGGAGGAGGTTCAAATGTCCGTCGAGTGACGATGGACCTGAACTTCCTCCTGGCGAACATCAACCACTGCGCCAGAGCTCAGGACCTTCTGTTCCAGAGCATGGCGGAGCGGTCGATAAACGTGGCGGTGGTCACCGAGCCGTACTACGTCCCACCGCGGAAGAGCTGGGCGGGAGACGTGGACGGATCGGTGGCCATAGGCACGGTGACCTCGAACGGCTCTCCCGACCTAGAGTTGGTGGAACGCAGTCGGGGTTACGTCGCCGGCCGGGTGGGGGACGTGCTGGTCGTGGGAGCATATTTCTCGCCGAATCGCTGCTTGGCGGAGTTCGAGCGGCTTCTAGACGAGATCGGTGCTCTCATCGGCCGGCTAGGGTCGGGACGCATTCTCCTCGCCGGAGACCTCAACGCCAAGTCGGTGGCGTGGGGATGCCCGCGGATGAGCGCGCGCGGTGCGGCGCTCGAGGAGTTCGCGATCGGAGCGGGTTTGATCGTGCTCAATCGGGGGACGGCGAACACGTGCGTGCGGAAAAACGGCGGCTCCATAGTGGACGTAACGTTCGCCGGGGTCGCCGTGGCCCGCCGTATCGGGGATTGGGAGGTGCTCGAGGACGTGGAGACTCTGTCGGATCATTAGTATGTCCGATACAGTGTGTCCGCGACCGCGGCGACTCCGGGCGATCCTTGTCGTCCCTTGATCGGGGACGGGGCTCGGTGGGCGCTGAAGCGCCTCGACCGAGACCGGCTCGAGGAGACGGCTCTAGTCGAGGCCTGGGTCCGCGAGGGCCGGGCTAAGGCGGCGGGCCTCTCCATGGAGGAGGTGGCGTTCGATGTGGAGCGAGAAGCGGAGAGGCTCGTGCAGGCCGTGTCGCAAGTGTGTAACGCGGCCATGCCGCGGGCGCGCCGCTCCCTACCTCCTAAGTGCCGTGCGTACTGGTGGACGGCGGACCTCGTGCGGCTTCGCAGCGCGTGCGTGGCGAGCCGACGCAGGTACCACAGGTGCTGACGTCGACGGAGGCGCGATACGGCCGAGGAGGAGCGGCTGTACGCGGCGCACAGGGCCGACGTGGCCGTACTGGTGGCGGCAATCTCCGAGGCGAAGAAGGCGTCCGAACGTGAGATGCTCGAGTCGTTGGACGGCGACCCTTTCGGGAAGCCGTATAAGAGGGTGCGGCAAAAGCTGCGCCCTTGGCGACCCCCATTGACTCGTAGCCTCTCACCGGAGCTTCTCGATCGGACGGTCCGCACACTGTTCCCGCGGCGGGACGACCGAGGGTCGCCACCGACAGCGACTCTGTCCCGCGGCGCTAGGGAGGGGGGGGGAAGACTCCTTCGACCCGGACGACGTCCCGGGCGTCAGCGCAGGGGAACTGTCGGCTGCCGTTCAAAGGATGCGTGTCAAGGACACCGCTCCTGGGCCCGACGGTATACCCGGCCGAGTGTGGGCTCTAGTTATGGGTCCCCTAGAGTCCTGGACGCGGACGCTGTTCACGGCGTTGCTGAGGCAGGGTCGGTTTCCACGCATATGGAAGGCGGGGAAATTGGTCCTGCTTCGGAAAGCGGGGAAACCGGCTGACTCACCGTCGTCGTATCGGCCGATCGTCTTGTTGGACGAGGTGAGCAAGCTCTTCGAGCGCGTCATCGCAGCTCGCCTCGGTCGACACATGGAGGAGGTCGGACCGGATCTGAGCGAACACCAGTTCGGATTCCGCCGGGGCAGGTCCACCGTAGACGCGATAGCGCGGGTGCGAGCCCTGGCGGACGCGGCGGTGGCTCGCGGAGAGGTGGTGTTGGCGGTGTCACTTGACATCGCCAACGCGTTCAACACCCTTCCGTGGAGCACGATCACCGCGGCGCTGGTCCACTTCGGGGTCCCGGTCTACCTGAGGCGTACGATCGGGGCGTACCTCTCGGACAGGTCCGTCAGGTACCCGACGCGCGACGAGTGGTGTCGGCACGGTGTGTCGTGCGGTGTTCCGCAGGGGTCGGTCCTCGGACCGCTCCTGTGGAACATCGGCTACGACTCGGTGTTGCGCGGAGCCAACCTCGGTGGAGTCGACGTGACTTGTTACGCCGACGACACCCTGGTGACGGCTCGCGCGCGCACCTTTAGGGAGGCGCGCGTGTTGGCGACTGCAGGCGTGGCCCACGTCGTCTCGCGCATTCGGCGCTTGGGGCTGGAGGTTGCGCTGGGCAAGTGCGAGGCCTTGTGCTTCCACGGCGCCCGGAATGCGCCTCCGCCGGGAGCGGAGCTGATAGTCGGTGGGACTTCCATCGCCGTCGGTACTTCGATGAAGTACTTGGGACTCGTCCTCGACGGCCGATGGAGGTTCGACAAGCACTTTCGGCAGCTGAGCCCGAAGCTCATTCGAGCGGCCGGGTCCCTGAGCCGCCTCCTGCCCAATCTGGGCGGGCCGAGCGTCGGATGCCGGCGACTCTACACGATAGTGGTGCGCTCTATGGCGCTTTACGGTGCGCCCATATGGGCGCAACACCTGTCGACCCGTGGCGTGATGCTGCTGCGCTCGCCGCAGCGCGTCATGGCCATACGGATCGTACGAGGTTACCGTACCATCTCTTTCGAGGCGGCGTGCGTCCTCGCCGGGACACCGCCGTGGGAACTCGAAGCGGAGTCGCTGGCGCGCCTCTACTGGCGGCGGAAGAGGGCCCTCGAGCGGGAGGGCTCGCACCGTCGCCCGACGAGGTGGAGAGGTGGCGCCGAAAGGCGCGTCGAGAGGTGCTTCGGGGATGGGAGCGGCGACTCCTCGAACCGTCGAACGGTCGCCTCACCGTTGAGGCCGTCCGGCCGGTCATCGGTGACTGGCTGAGCCGGGACTTCGGAGTCCTCAGTTTCTGCCTGGTGCAGGTACTCACGGGGCACGGTTGCTTCGGGAGCTATCTGCACCGGCGGAACTGCACGAGTAGGACGGACTAGGCGTGCGACGAGTGTGGCCACCCGGGGACACATCATCCCACACCTTGGCCGATTGCCTGCGATGGGGGGGGGGACAGGGCCGCGCTCGTAGCGGCGATAGGGAGTGACCTCTCGCCACCGTCCGTGGTCCGGACCATGGTCAGTGGCGAGGCGTCATGGAATGCGATATCTCGATTCTGCGACTCTGTTATGACGCAGAAGCGGGAGACCGAACGTATCCGAGAGCGGGCGCCGAGAGGACAGGACGCGGTCGGAGCGCGATGACAGCTCACCGCCGCAAGGCGGGGCCGAGCACACGACCGCCGAATGGCTTCTCGGCAGGAACTTGGCGCCGCGACCGACAAGGGCCGTCGGGCCGGTGCCCCCCTTGGAGAGGGTTCCTGGGGTGGATATGGTGATGCGTCTCGTATTCCGACGCGTCGCCACGTAGGGATTTTTAACAGGAGAGATGCTTCACACCCCTCCTCGAGGTGGGCCCGGTCATTCGGGCGCCGTTCGGGGGGTCGTGGATTGAACTGCAATACTTTATCCCGCGACCCCACGAACACGTGGATGAGAGTGGAATACCGTGTGAAGCTTTTTAGTCGGTTGGAGTCCGACACTACCACCGTCGCCGGCCCAATTTGGCGACGGGGTGTGCATTTCCGTTAGCATTTTGTTACACACGTAAATAAAAAAAAAAAAAAAAAAAACACTATCTAAATAATAAGTTACTTAATATAATAAATATTTCATAACACATATGCGAGTATAGTTGGCGTAATCAAACTTCTTCGATTATGCGTATTGTTTATTTCAGTACCCTTATTATACACATGTCGTTAACTCTCCTTTTTTCCGTGATTGAGACGTCACCACTGACATCCCTCTGACGTGTTACCATCGACAATTTTCATAGGCGGTGCGAGTAGGTGAGTAGCCTACATCACTCCTCCCCAGAGACCGTCACTACGGGTGAAATTCAGAACGAGTCGTTATTATCTGTTTGATCTGTTCGTTTACTGGCCTTGATTCGTTGTTATTTTCCGAAAGTAGAAAAGCTGGTTTAAGCCTATCATTGGAGACAGTGACTGGTTTTCCACGTACCAGGATGGTATATATTATATTTTAGCGCCTGGTCGTAAAACTTCATAGGGATCTGTGTAAGCGGGTTGCAGTGCGCCGCGTACTGAGTCATCACGAATAAAAACGTGGCTGCTGTTAGCCAACTCTTTGTAAACAAAGATTTTGCCTGTTGTGTGACGTGAAGTTGGGGTTGGTTTTAATTTTCTTACAAAGGAACGTAGACGCGTGGTAAAATTGGTTATGTTTGTAGCGTCTCCATTGGTATCTTGGAAGAACTCTCCGAGCAGTCTTAGTGGCTCGCCGTATAAAAGCTCTGCTGACGATGACTGAAGGTCTTCTTTAAAGGCACTTCTTATTCCTAATAATAGAAAAGGAAGGGCTTCGGTCCATTTTTAGTACCGTGGCACATTATCGAGGCTTTTAGCTGCCTATGGAACCGCTCTACCAGTCCGTTACAGGCAGGATAGTAGGATGTGGTGTGTTTATGGTGGAACTTTGCAGTTCTAGAAAAATGTTTGAAGAGATAGTACTCAAATTGACGCCCACGGTCAGTCACTATGTCTACAGGGCACCCAAATCTGGATATCCACCCTGTCAGTAAAGCATTTGCAACTGTTTCCGCTGTAATGTCGTGTATTGGTATAGCCTCTGGCCATCTTGTGTATCGATCTATGGCTGGGAGGCAGTACCTGTTACCTTGAGATCCCATCAGATGAAACCAACGCTATCCACCCATTTTTCTTTGCCAGTGCAGTTGATATCGCTACTGGCAAAGAAAGGTCATGCCCGATCTTGTAGATTAGAGTTTGCCGTTTGGACTCCCACGTAGGGCATTCTGCGAGCGGATGCTTAGCGGAATCCAGCTCCCCACCACTGGTGGCATTGCGTAGTTAGTTCGCGTCCGATCCTATTCAGGTACTCACCAAAACACCCATGTCCTGTGAGTACCTGAGTCAGCCTGAAAGTGACATGCGCCACTCCGCCCGATCTAAGCCAGGCTTCGAGGTTCGGCAGAAAAGCGCTTACTATACGCTGCCGTGAGTTTCGCGGCTCTGCAAGCCTCTCTCTCCATACCTCAAAAGCGTGGCGGCGCTCTTGCCTGTGCACTTCCACCGCATCTAGAGGTTCGGCTTCTTCTCGACGAGAACGCAGACACGAATAAATCCGTGCGTCCATTTCCGCCAGAATGTCCAGAGGTGGGAATCGGGCCAGGATAGTAGCCGCCTCAAAAGATATCGTTTGATATCCACGTGCGATACGAATGGCTATCTTTCGCTCCAGGCTGTTAACTTTAGCCCGGCAACGTCGGCTGCCCGTCAACCGATCTGACCAAACCGGAGCACCATAGAGAGCCATTGATCGCACGACGCCCGCATAGAGGCGGCGGACTTCTTCGCGAGGGCTTCTGAGATTAGGCAGCAGTTTATGCAGAGCACCTACTACTTTCTCAATCCTCGGGACCAGGCGGTTGAAGTGCTCCTCGAACCTCCATCGACTGTCTAAGGTGAGATCAAGATATTTCATCACTGATCCCACTCGGAGAAGTACGTCACCTACGCGAACCGAGAAGCTGGGTGGTTCTCTTGTTGTAGGTAGCTTATGGAACCATAGCGCCTCGGTCTTATTTGGCGCTATCCTAAGACCCAACTCCTGGATTTTATTCACGACACATGCCTCTCCAAGTTCGGCTTGCTGGATATTGCTCTCAAAGCTGTCCCCGCCGGCCATCACTAGGGTATCATCTGCATAGCATACGACACTCACATCAGCGGGAAGATGGACTCTAAGGACCGTATCATATGCCAAGTTCCACAATAGTGGGCCCAACACAGAGCCTTGAGGTACTCCGCAGCTCACCTCCATTTTACAAACTGCGGCGTCCCGAGCTACGTACTGGATGCACCTATCCTGCAAGTAAGCTTTGACAATGCGTTGTAGGTAGGATTGCACGCGATGGTACGCCAAAGCCTCTCTAATTATCTTCCAAGGCAAGGAGTTAAAAGCATTGGTAACATCAATGCTAACTGCCACTGCTATACCACCTTGTGTTACCACCCGCTGCGACTGCTCTCGGACGCGAAGAATCGCGTCCAAAGTCGATCTCGCTCGCTGGAAGCCGTACTGGCCATCTGAGAGATCAGGGCCCACTTGATGCAGATGCACTTTGAGACACTCAGCAATTATTCGCTCAAACAATTTACCGGCCTCATCCAGTAAGCATATCGGGCAGTACGAAGAGGGGCACTCTGCGGGTCTACCATCCTTCTTAATTAGTACCATCCTAGCATCCATCCAGCCTATTGGGAACACGCCGGCGTAGAAACAGCTGCCTTAACCTAACAGCTAAGCCGGCTGCTAGAGCTAGTACCCAAACCCGACCAGGAATGCCGTCAGGACCTGGTGCTGTGTTCCGAGCTTTTAGACGCTTTATGGCCAGTCCCAGCTCCTCATCCGTCACCGCCCATTCGTCAGACCAGACGACGTGATCCGAAACGGGTACATGGAAAGGTTCGGAATATTCCTCAATCCTCGGAAAAAGTGTATCTACCACTCTCTCCACAAACAAAGGATCCAACATCTCTGTCAAGGGAGGAACCCACGGTCGGAGCTTACCCAGTACCATTTTGTACGGGCGTCCCCATGGGTCGCTGTCAAGCCCCTCGAGTAGTTTGATCCAGGAGCGATTTTTAGCATCTGTGATAGCTAGCTGGAGCGTTTTCGTGGCGGTTCTATATACCCCGTACGCTCTAGTGACCTCTTCGGCTGTGACTCGCCTCCGTCTCCTAGTTCTTGTATAGTAGCGTCGCGCCTGCAAACAGTCCTCGCGCAGTTGCTCTATGGCTGGCGACCACCAGTATATCGCCGTTGATTTAGCGGTCCTAATACGAGGCATAGAGACATTGCGAATAGATTCATCGTATCCCGAAACCAGGTCGCTTCTCCAACAGGATCGGTCAAATTTCTTTCACCTGTGGCCTCAGGCCATGCCGCTACGATTGCTGCAGCTTCGAGCATATCTACGTTTAGCCGCTTGAGGGACCACCGGTGCTCAGGGTGTCTATATCGACAGGTAGCGTTTGAGTGAGCATTAAAGTCACCCAGTACAAGAATAGGACGTCGTTGGCACTTGCGGATGCATTCGCCTAAGGAGTCCAAATAAGCTTCGTAAGCGGCTAGGGTGCAGTTGGGAGAGACATAACAGCCCACAACTGCAAAAGGACCCCATTCTACAGCGAAAAAACCTTGTCCTCTATAAATCAAAGAACAGGGCGGGTCTCCTATACTTCCATTCCAATATATAGCAACCGTGCCTCTCTCTCCACCAAACCAGCGAGGATAGTCTGGGATACGGTAAGGTTCAGCTGCTACGGCTAAAGCTACTGACCACTCCGCGAGGGTTTGCAGTAACAGGTCCTGCGCCCCGCGGCAGTGGTTCAAATTAGCTTGGAGTATCTTTAACTTACGAGAGAAGGTGATACTTCCATGTCCTCCTGCCCACTAGGGGTAGTCTCAAGCGAAGGAGCCTGCTTTCTCTTTTACCCTTCCGTTTAGGTGCACAGGCCTTAGATCCCAGACGATGATCGGCTGAGCGCCCTATATCTGAACACAGTGGACATTTCAACACTCCGGTTGTACATTGATTAGCCCTGTGACCAGGCTCACTGCAAGCATAGCAAAACATACTGCGGTCCTTTTCATTGGGGCATTTACTACGAACATGTCCCAGTTCAAGGCATCGGTAACATTGCAATGGCCGTGCTGCGAGCACTTCTACTCGCGCTAGAGTCCACCCTATGCGTACGCGTTTTGCTGTTGCCAGCTTACGCACTACGCTTATAGGACAACGTATCCACGTGGAGCCCGTACGCATGGATGAGCGGCGAATCTTACCCACTTTAACATCTGCGGGTGTGCATCCACCCTCTTCCGCTACTGCAGTTGCGACTTCCGTTACAGTAACGGACTCGTCCAGGTCCATTATCCCATCATTTCGCCCATTTTCGAAGGACGCGCTATTAGCACAACTGTGTCAGCCAATGCTTCCTTCATTTTACCGGCCAACATATCAGCCTTGGACGAACATTCAGGGCCAGATACTTCTAGGATCAGTGCCCCCGTTACTGCACTTCTTGGCCGAACAGTGTCGATGCCGCACTCCGACAACTTGACCTTTTGTTTTACCGCAGTCATGACTGCGGCATAGGAAAGGTCACTTTGTGCGGGTACGGTGACCGTAATGGCAGCCGTACGAGGAAGTCTCCCCGGCTTTACTTTGGCAGCAGGTTTGGAAGCCCCTACCCGTCCAGACGCTGGAATTACTTGCTTAGCCATTGCTCTCTTCGTTCTGCGACTAAATACAGACGACCATGTGTTTGCTGAATGCGCAGGCATCCCGAGAGACTCCAAAGGCGCCGAATCGGCAAATTGAGTACCTACTGACCCATGTACGGGCGCCGAAGTAGATACCGTCGCGACCAGCCGCGGGGTGTAGTACTGCACCTAGTGTTGTATCTGATGCGTCAGTCACCAGTGCGAGTTTAGCACGACAGTCAGGGTGTGCTAGTAGTGCAGCGTTGCATAAGCTTTCTTAACACTGATCAAAGACTTCCATTGCTTCTCCAGAAAGGCTTATTGCTGAGGAACCCTTAGTAGTACCAATTAGGTGGTAATAGTATTGATGCGGCTTGGGGTAAGAGCCTGCGATAAAAATTAATTATTCCAAGGAACCTCCTGAGTTCTTTAACGTTTTTAGGTGGGGGGAATTCCTTAATTGCCTGGACTTTTGTATTCAAGGGTCCCGTTCCATGAGCTGAGATTGAATACCCTAAAAACGTTACTTCGGATGCGCCTAATACGCACTTCGACGTGTTGACCAGCATTCCGTAGTCTTTCATTCTGTTAAACAATTGGCGTAAGTGGTTTTCGTGGTCTGTTTCATTCTCTGAAAATACTAGGAAATCGTCCAAATAAGAGTAACAAAACGAATCCAATCCGCGTGTCATTTCATCCACGAATCTTTGAAACGTTTGCCCCGCGTTGCGCAAACCAAAAGTCATGTACGGAAATTCATATAGCCCAAATGGTGTGGTTATAGTTGTTTTAGGAATGTCGTCAGGACTGACAGGTATCTGATTATAGGCCTTTTCTAAATCGATTGTAGAAAAAACTTTAAAACCTGAAATACTGTGTGAGAAATCGTGAATATGGTTGATTGGGTACCTGTCAGGCACCGTGCGAGCGTTGAGTCTCCTGTAATTAAATGCAGTGGTGACGACCAAAGGCGTCCAAAGGGTCTGACTGCACCATTGGCTATCATAGCATCGAATTCCCGTTTTGCTATCTTTAATTTATCTGGGGCTAGGCGACGAGGTTGGCTCGCAATAGGGGGACCTGGCGTTGTTCGAATATGATGCACGGTGTTATGTGGTGTGGAGCGTTGTGTACCGGCTGGACGCGTGATTTCTGGGAATTCGTTTAATATATTATGATACTTAGTATCCCCAGCCATGACCTTCACAGATGAAATCGCGTTAGACGTAGCAGCGGAGGATGCGGTCACAGAAAGTGCCGTATTCTTATCAATTAAGCGTTGATTCCTACAATCGACTACTAAATTGTAAAATGACAAAAAATCTACTCCTATAATAACTTTTGTCAAGCCTGCCACTGTAACCTTTCCCCCCCTTCTCTTATATATAATAAGTTTTAAATATTTTAAAACAATATTTAGTACTCAGATAATCATATTTTACGTGACCAGGTTGATGCACACTGTTCTTTGTAGTATGATTAATGTTTGTTTTGGCCATTAATTATTTATATTAATTTGTGATCGTCTCGATTAGGACCTTGTTCTACGTTGTGTTTATAGTAATATTTAGTTCTTTTAGGTTTATATAGAAGGATGAATAGTTGTTAAGATAGTCTGGTGCCGTTTGTGTGATTTATTTCCTTATTTACAATCCCTTCACGCTTGTAAAGGTCTTCACATCTTGTTACGCGTTTACAATACTTATTAATTCTTAAGAAAACCGACACAAGTGTATAAGTTCGCATCCTCACATAAAAAAAATGTGGGGATGGCATACGGCTCCAGCAAACAGACCCCGCCGTATGCGGTGAGCGCCAACCAAATACTGCGCCCCCCCCCCCGAAACAGGGAGAATTTAATTGGCCTCGGACCGCAGTCCACAGCAAGGTTTACTGGCGAACCAGTAGAAGAGCACTCGGCTCATTGTTAGTGCGTAAGCACAAACTGTGATCAAGTTGCGAATGGCAATGTGAGTAGGCATCTCACAAGATACAACCGTAACCAGATATACAGTGTATGGTCAGCGCACATTCCAGGACACATAATAGATATAAAGGGTACTCTGACCCAAAGATTAGTCCTTTGTACGAGCCACCACCTTCACTAGTCAGGTGCACTTGCAGACACATTGTAAAGTGTTGGAATTGACTTCACCACCAACTACGTAGTCAGCACGGAGCGCAATCCGCGGAGTGCCTTCGAGAGCTCATGGCTCACCTCATAAAATAGCAAAGCGATTACATCGCAGCCTTGAGAGATTGTACTCCCACCAGCTATCACCGTTGATGAAGTAAATGCATAACTCCACCAACTACTTTAGTGGATACAGCCAATAAATATCATTTTTATTCTGAGCCATCAGGCATAGAGTCTTTGTCATTGAGTAAAATGTTGTTTTGATCAAGTTTGTCTCGCTCACTGACAACTCGCCACATATTTTAAAAGGTGGGGAGCTATTGAGGCCTTTATTTGCAATTTCCATAAAATAGGGAGGGCAGACAGTCTGCAGCCCCGTCATCAAAGGACTCGACATGGAAAAATCGAATAAGATAAAGTGTCAAACCATAACGCAAGGCGCAACCTTCAAAAGTGACATTTAACCCAGAGGTCGTCGAAGACGTCGTTTCACCGAACTGCGACAGACATTCAATCAACTATCATCGGCGCACATCATCATGAAAGGTGCACAAGACATCACAGCAGACATCAATATCTTGCAAAAATCCTCAGCCTACTAGATCTGTAAGACGCATCAGTTTACTAACGATGCAAACGTACCACTACGACAAGACGCAATATCAATGTTTGATAAGCATCGAGGCAGTAGCTCACGTCCGCTTCGGCTACCTCATAATGCATCGACACAGTTCGAGTTGATTTTGGAATAAACAAATATTATTAAACACGACGTATCATAGCGGCAAGCCACTAAGACGCCGAGTACCCACGTATCATAGAGCCGAAGCTCTAAGCCATGGTTCTGAGAATTTCGATATCACCGAAGTGTCATCTAACACTCTTCCCGAACCGGAGTATAATCAAGTAGTTACTCATATAACCACCAACTACACCCGGCTGGTATCTCACCTCCTCCACCATGATGTTATATGTTAATTTTGTCATGCACCACTGTACACGGTTTCAGATCCATATACTTTATAAATTTTATTTGAACTATTTAATACTTGATATATTTGTTTAGAATCATTAATTTTATTTTTATAAATTAATGTATCTTGTTACACCACGATGAATCGCCATGAACAGGTTCGGTTCAGGCCGAGGTCGAGGTTGAAGTGGACGAAACCGTAGGTTTCTATTATAAACCCGTTGGCTGCACGGAGCTGGTAGTTGGTGTTCTTGCGATGGCTGGGAATTTCATTGGAAGATCGAGGGAAGACGCAGATGTCGCTGCCTGTATCTACTAAAAATCGTACTTTAGATCCGTAGTCAGTGACAAATAGGCGACCAGTTGCAGCCGGGCAATCGTCAGTCACCATTATCGACTGCCTTGATAGTTTTCCGGTTTGAAGTCGCATGGTTTTTGGCATCTTTTCGCCATGCTTCGGTATTTACTGTGGTACCAGCAAATCGGGTGTCTTCGGTACGAAGACTGATCGGACTTCAGACGTCAGAGTGCGCTGAGTGGATCTGGCTCCTATCCGCGAACTCTTGTTCATTCTTGTAGTAAGTGCATAGACTTATTGCGTCAGATCCTGTATTGCGATGGCCATTGTCTCCATCGTTGACTCAGTGTTTGACTTTGAGGTAGAGGCGACGGCGTCTTGGGGCAGTGAGGAATCCACGAACACGTGGATGAGAGTGGAATACCGTGTGAAGCTTTTTAGTCGGTTGGAGTCCGACACTACCACCGACGCCGGCCCAATTTGGCGACGGGGTGTGCATTTCCGTTAGCATTTTGTTACACACGTAAATAAAAAAAAAATCACTAAGCCCGACCGATATCCTATACCGCGCATACGTGATTTCATCTACCAACTCTCCGGAAAGCAGGTATTCTCCACTCTCGATCTCAACCATGCTTATCAACAAATTCCAGTCAGCCAACAAGATGTCGAGAAAACTGCTATCATCACTCCATTTGGTCTTAATGAGTTCCCACGCATATGCCCAGGTCTTAAGAACGCTGGTCAAACATTCCAACGATTCTTCCACGAGGTACTACGCGAACTCGATTTTGTATTTCCATTCGTTGACGACTTACTCGTTGCATCAGCCAACGAGGAAGAGCACAGAAAACATCTACACACTGTTTTACAGCGACTTGAAGAGTACGGCATCACAATAAATCCTTCCAAGTGTGTTTTCGGCAAGCCAACTGTCACATTTCTCGGCTATCAAGTCTCCGCGAACGGAATACAGTCACCTCATGAAAAGGTCCATGCCATCACCATTTATCCGAAACCGCAAACTGTAGAAGAACTACGACGTTTTCTCGGAATGATAAATTTCTACCGAGAAAACATAAAAGACGCAGCCACCATTCAAGCACCGCTCAACGCTTTCTTACATAACACCAAGAAGCGTGATAAAACTCCAATTCAATGGACCGCTGAAGCAACGCAAGCGTATGAAGCTTGTAAAGAGAGCATTAAAAACGTCGCTTTACTAGCTCATCCATCCCACCACGCAACACTTGCAATATTTAGTGACCCAAGCGACAAGACTGCTGGTGCCGCACTCAATCAATTCATCAACAACTCCTGGCAACTATTGGCGTATTTTTCAGAGAAGGTTACTGACGCTCGGACCAGATACAGCACCTATGACCGAGAACTACTCGCTATCTACATGGCAGTCAAACACTTTCGCAAGATGTTCGAAGGACGCGAAGTTATTATATTCACAGACCACAAGCCGTTAACGTTCGCTTATACAAAGTCGAATACAAACAGTGAATCACCTCGACGCACTCGGCAGCTACTGTACATCAGTGAGTTCACAACGGACATAGGCCACGTCAGCGGATCGCAAAACGCCGCCGCCGATGCATTATCACGTGTCGACGCCATCACTTGTCCATCACCCACCGACTACGATCAGCTTCAACAAGCTCAAGAGCGAGATTGCGACAATAAACGAGCACTCACTCAACAGAGCAACTTATCCATTAAGCAAGTCGCACTGCCCGCATCAAATATCAAGTTTTACTGTGAAATTTCTACTCCATCCTTACGCCCTTACTTACCAGAAGAATATCGTCGTACCGCATTCGACATTATACATAATATCAGCCACCCTGGAATTAAAACAACAAGAAAATTAATCACCCAACGATATTTTTGGCCTGCTATGAACGCCGACATCGGCAAGTGTCAACGTGCCAAAATCAATCGACGCACTACCAGTGAACTATCTCAGTTCGCACCAACCAACCGTTTCGAACACGTCCACATCGACATCGTTGGTCCGCTACCTACCGCGGCCAGCGGTCACCGATATCTCGTCACTATGATCGACCGAGCGACGAGATGCCCCGAAGCATACCCACTGTGCGATATAACATCTGAAGATGTTGCGAAAGCAGTATACGAAGGTTGGATATCTCGTTTCGGTTATCCCGCAACCATCACCACCGACCAAGGACGTCAATTCGAGAGCCGAGTATTTGCGTCACTCTCACGCTTACTCGGTGTCGATAAAAACCGTACATCATCTTACCACGCACAATGTAACGGAATCATCGAGCGCTGACATCGTACTCTAAAAACCGCGTTGAAAGCTCGCCTGCAAACCGCCCGAAGCTGGACCGACGAACTATCCACAGTCTTACTCGGAGTACGCGCCGCCGTACGAAGCGACGCCGGTGTAAGCGCGGCCGAACTCACCTATGCCTGCAGTGTACGCTTACATCGTGTACGCGCGACACCATCCTAGACTCCGCATACGTCGACCAGTTGTGCGACACCATACGCAACCTAACGCCGATACCGAACCAACCACATAGCAACAAGAAACCAACATTCGTACATCGCGATCTACAAACCTGCGAACATGTATTCATACGAATCGACGCCGTAAAAAACCCGTTACAACCACCCTACGAAGGACCGTACCGCGTGCTGAAACGAAATGACTAAACATTTACTCCTCAACAGTGATTCCCAAAGTGGTCTTTTTTTTTTTTTGATATCGGTGGTGGAAATGCTGTTACCGCATACCCAGCGTCCTTTGCAGGGGGGGGACGCCGGGTTATGTGAGGCTCGGGGCCACTGAGATGTTGTGCGTGACCCCCATACCCACTAAAACCACCACCGCTTGTCCCGCCATACGCATACTGGAGACGCCCGGGTTTAGTCAAGCAACTCTCCGGGCGCCTCCGCGTATAAAACTCCTCCTGGTGGGTCCCCGCGGGGAGCAAAGGCACCCACCTGCCGTCCCGTACCGGCCCCTCGCGGGACCGGCACGTTGGGGCCCCCGACTCCACAGACGACCGTGCGCGCCCAAGACGGAGCGCACGCCCGGCCGCCGCCCTCCCGTGAAGGAATTGGGCGGCGGCCTCTTCCCTCCAGACTCCCCACTTCGACGAGGGAGGGGGGACAAAAACTAAGACTCCCCCGGGGGACGCACCCCCAGGGGAAACACAACAAAAGGCCCAAAGGGCCACGCCCAAATTCCCAAAGTGGTCTGTATCAACCCCTAGGGGTCTATGACAACCTGCAAGGAGTCTACCTCAGTGGATCTCAACACATACACTGATAGTACCTATTTACTTACATCATATTATACTATCTTATAATATCAAAACATTTATAAAAGTACCTACGAAGTAAAAAATGTATTATATATGTTTATAGAATTGTGTAAGTTGTAGGATGTTGATGTTGGTATTCGCTTTGTATGTGTGTATGTGTGTCGCAATACATTTCGAACTTGTAAAAAGCTGAGAGTCGCAGTCGCAGTCTCAGAGCTTCGCTTCGCTACCTTGCACCTTGCACCTTGCACCTTGCACCTTGCACCTTGCACCTTGCACCTTGCACCTTGCACTTTGCACTGACAGTTCTGTTCAATTCGTCACGAATATAAATACGAATGTGGGACAAATACGTTTATTCGTTTCCTGAATCTTGAAAAGGAAAGTGCTAAGAAAATATTTAAAAAAAATAAACAGATAGTATATCACACAAATGATAGTGAGTCAGTGTTATTTTGTTTGAGAGTGCTGGAGAAAAGTAAGTACATTATTTTTTATTAAATTTTAGTTTTGTACTCGTAGCGGTAGTTAGCAACGATAGATTGCGCCAATCGTGACTTTAGTTATTAGCAGTTTAATATTCAATCATGCGAAATGACACGAGTACTCCTCAATAGTTTCTTTTTGAAAGTTTTGCAATCAGGTAAGTAGGGGGTCTACCCAACACGGAAAAACTTGACAAGGGGTCTACGACACAAAAAAGTTTGGGGAACTTTGCTCTACAACTACCAAATCGCGAATCCAACATCTCAATCGGTGCGGTGAGTATCTGCGTTAAATGGTAGGTCACCCGTCCACTGTTCTTCAGCCAAGCCGTTAAGCTGGGCAGAATCGCACTAACCGCGCGCTGACGTATATTGCGAGGTTCCATTAACCTTTCTCGCCAACGCCCCATTGCCCGCCTTCTGGCTTCTTTTCGAAGCTCTTCGACCGTCTCTTCTGGATCATCGGTTTGGCGGAGGATGCGGATCTTATAAAAGATCTATGCGTCCATATCCGCCAGGATGTCCAGAGGTGGAAACCGCGCTAAGAGTGTGGCCGCCTCGTACGAAATCGTCCTGTATCCTCGGGCTACTCTAATCGCTATAGTGCGTTGCGTAGCGTTAAGCTTCCCCGCCCGACGTGGTCTACGCGAGAGTATGTCGGCCCACACAGGAGATCCGTAGAGTGCGACAGAGCGCACCGCGCCTGCATAGAGTCGGCGGACTTCTTCCCACGGCCCTCCTAGATTCGGTAGCAGTCGGTGCAAAGCACCCGCTACCTTTTGAATCCGGGGGGCGAGACGATCGAAGTGCTCGACAAAGTTCCATCGGCTATCTAGCTCCAGTCCCAGGTACTTTAGGTGGTTGCCAATTTGGATACTTACGTCCCCGACACATAAAAATGTTTTTTTATTTTTTATTATATTGTCACGCCTTTTTCCCAGTAGAGGTAAGCAGAGGTGAATAAACCACCCACGTTTCGCCAGATGTGGTCAGATTAGGTCCCATGTAACAGGGGGCGAGCCTGTTGCCACTTTATTGGGACCACCACACACACACACACACAAAGATGATATCAGTGTGCGGGTTTCCTCACGATGTTTTCCTTCACCGTTTTTGTATCTCGTTGTTGTAACTAAAGTTCACAAATGTACATAACTTAAATATTAAGTCATTGGTACATGCCGAGGTTTGAACCCGCGACCTTCGGAATGAAAGCCGCACGCTCTAACCATTAGGCCGGCGAGCTACCATAAAAATGTATCGGGGTTTCTCCTTTAGTCTCGGGCCGTGAAACCACATCGCTCCGGTCTTTTGCGGTGCCACTTGCAGTCCGAGTCTCCGTATTCTGCCGATAATCATAGCAACCCCGAACTCGGCTAGCCTTGCGGTCCCTTGGAAAAAGTCCCCCTCAGCCAGTTTTAGCGTCTCATCTACGTAACACTCCATGTTTACACCCGGTGGTGGCACCGTCCGTAGTACCGCATCGTACCCGATGTTCCACAAGAGCGGTCCTAAAACTGTCCCCTGCGGAACCCCGCGCACTACAGCCCTCTCTTGTAAGCTTCCGTATCTACCTGGGTAACAGATGCTTCTATTTGAGAGGTACGCCTTCAATACGTTCCTCAGGTACGCTGGAACTCGGTGGTAGACCAGTGCCCCATGTATGACACACCAAGGAAGGGAATTGAAGGCATTGAAAACGTCGAGGCTGACTGCTAAGACAATTCTCCTTTTGGATATCGCCTGGTGCGTCAAGGTTCTCACGTGGAGGATGGCATCCAGCATGGAACGCCGCCGTCGAAATCCGTATTGATGGTCCGCCAAGTCCGGGCCTCTATTCCCGAGATGTGTGTTTATTCGAGTGGTTATTATCCGTTCGAATAATTTACCTACATCGTCTAAAAGACAGATTGGTCGGTAGGCTGCCGGTTCATCCACTGGTTTGCCCCACTTGTGTAGGAGCACCAGCTTCCCCCGTTTCCAATCGTCTGGATAGTAACCGTCTCGAAAGCAGTCGGTGAACAGATGCCGCAATCTCGCACCAAGAATCGGTGTTAGGATTTTCCAGGCCCTACCTGGGACTCCATCTGGCCCTGGGGCCGTGTTCCGAACTCCAATGGTTTGCACCGCCTGTCCGTTTTGTCTCCGTGACAGAGAGCTCCTCCGACCATTTATAGGAAACCATCAGCGCTGTACGTTTTTCCTCTTCATCCCAGGGTCCCGGGAAAAGCGCCTCCAGTACGGTAGACATAAAACCAGGATCCAGGGTTTCCGTGAGGGGCAAAACCCAAGGCCGCAACTTACCGAGCACCATTTTATAGGGACGGCCACACGGGTCTTTGTTTAGCCCCTCAAGCAGGTCTCTCCAGCTCCTGGTTTTGCTTTTGGCGATGGCATCTTGCAACGCCTTGGCCGCAGTACGATACTCTGTATTTGCCCTCTCTCTCCTCTATCGAGGAGTTTCGACGTCGCCGAGATCGCGTGTATCTTCGTCGTAATCTCAGGCAAACCGTGCGAAGATCGGAGATTTCTTGTGACCACCAATATGCCGGACCCTTCCTGCCTGTTTTGCTTCGTGGCATTGCCATATCACATATGGTTTTCATATACTCGCGGATTCGAGCAACTGCATTATTCAGGCTTTCGTCCCTGCTAGGGCATGACCAGTCCACCACATGGGCAGCTGCCATAAGTAGATCTTGGTTGCAGTGCTTAAGTGCCTATCGCCGTAGTGAACATCTATCGGAACGACTATTTATAGCTGTCAACGTGGGTTCCACATCGATAATAATGTACCGATAGTCGGAGAGGGTCTCCATCACCTCTGCAACTCTCCATCCTACTACTGAGCGCTCGGCGGAGGGTGTCGCCCATGCTAAATCCACGATCGATTCCCCCTGCCAGGGCACGCAGGTGCTGACTGAGCCACTATTAAGTAGTCTCAGGTCTAAGCCCGCCGACCATTCAAGAACTGTGTCACCCCTTATGCTATCTCGTCTGCTTCCCCAAGCTCTAGTGTGGGCATTGAAGTCGCCTAGCACGAGCACTGGGCGTGGAAGGCACCTGCGAACACAGCTGGCAACCCTATCCAGAAACCTCTCGAATTCAGCCAGGCAAGAATTGGGTGAGACGTAGCAGCCTATAACGGCTAATTGGCCCCATTCCACCGCGACGATGCCCTGTCCAGAACAGATTCTGGAGCACGGAGGGTCTCCACTACTTCCTCCCCGGTAGACAGCGACCGAGCCTACTTTGTCACCGAACCACCGTGGATGTTTTGGGATGGAGTAGGGCTCCGCCACCACTGCCAGCGATGCAGAACACTCAGGCAGACTTTGCAAGAGCAGATCTTGTGCTGTCCGGCAGTGGTTCAGGTTGCTCTGCACCATCCTGTATAGAGACTTAGCCATGACCAATCTCCATTGTTTCCTCGGAAGGGTGATAGGACGAAGCGCAAACCGGAGTTTGCGCAGGCCTATCTACTCGTTTCGCTCGGGCGCCCGATGTCGACCTTTCGTCTCCTCTGCGACCCCTCCTTGTGTTTGGAAGGAAGCACTTTCTACTGCCCAGGCGATGGTCAGAGTTTTGACCACGATCGGCGCATAGGACACATTTCGGTGCCTTCGCTTGGCATTCTCTGGCTTTATGGTCTGGATCCCCGCATATGTAGCACATTGTGCTTCTGTCTTTGGTGCTGGTGCACTGGTATCTAGAATGCCCGATTTCCAGACACCGGAAGCACTGCAATGGTCGGGTACTGAGTACTTGAACTCTGGCGACCACCCATCCCACCTTGACCCGCTTTTCTACGGCAAGTCTATGTACAGCCATGAGCGGGCATCGACCCATGCAGTCCCGAGTCTCGTGGACCACCTGTGAATTTGACCCCCTTTCACAGTGTCGATGGAGCAACCTCCGACTTCAGCGATGGCCTCGGCAACATCCTCCTCGGTGACAGAGTCAACCAAGGCCTTGACCCGGATCTCGCTTTGTGAGGCCGCGCTACCCTGACCCCCGTTTCGTATAGGGCTTCCTGCAACTTTGCAGCGAGTGCGTTTACTTTATCAGCGCACTGCTCGCCTTCCACCTCCAGCAGTAAACAACGGTTTAGAGCCTTCTTTTGCTTAACCCCAGAAATTCCCAGTTCGGTCAGGCTCACCTTTTGTTTAGCCATCGCCATAGCCTGAGCGTACGTCATAGTGGCCTCCCCAAGGACTGTGACCGTCACCGCTGCAGTTTTCGAACTTTAGAAAGCTTGGCTTTCTTCTTTCGATTCTTTTTCTTCCCTTTACGAGACCTGGGTGTCCTGGTTAGTGCCTTCTGTTGTGCTCCTTGCCCTTGTTTTTGTTCGGGTTCCATTTGAGTGCCAACTCGCTTTGTCTTATCTTTGCGCCTGGTCACTTCGCTCCAGCTCGGTTCTGGCAGCTGTGCAGACGTCTTATCGACTGGCGCAGTTTTTCTTCCTAGAGGCGGCCTAAGAGCCCTATCGGGGAACAATTCTGCTTTGAAGGCATTCAACTTTCTGTCGATCATAGCCCCGAACCTTGACATCAGTTGGCCTTCGTCCGCCTTGAGATCCTCTTCACTAAGATGTGTTACTGTTCTGGGTACCTCGTTATTTTGCCGGCGTAATTCGAAATTTTGAGTTCTGCCCGTTGATATTTGCCTTGATTCCGTATCACTAAATAAATCATCGTCCGGTATGGGTATGCTTGGGTCGTGTTTACGAAGGCCGACGTGACGCCGACCTACGAGGCAGTTGTCGCCCACTGCAGAGTACGGAGGGCGGCCTCCTGCTACAGTAGCATCCGCAGATGCTGATGCAGCAGGAGGGCAGGATTCTCCCAGGATCATTGGGGACGCAAGCCCCCCCACCAAGGTGGCAGCCCCCGGGGAGGGTCTCAACCCTGCCTATACGATCGCCGAGCAAGACACGGCTACTAGCACTCACAACGACCAATCACTGAAGACCTGTAACAAAGAAACCGCGACTCAACCAAGAACAAGGAGCAATCTGAAACGAAATAGCAAAACCCAGGAAACAACAATCCTATACCTACAGCTCGCAGAGGCCGTACCATACGCACCGTACGCTTCGCTTGAGGGGGAATCCTGTAGGCATATGACGTTTTCGGTATCTGTAGGAGAGAAAACTATTTGTTATTTTAAAAAAGAATAATTCAAAAACCGAAAAAAGCATTCGACGTTCGCGATATGACAACACGAAATGAAGAATGTGAAAAATTATCATTTACTCTTTGCCGTACATGCAAAGTCGCTACAACATACTTAGGTGTACCAGTGTGAAATTAGCGTTTTTTTGTGAAAATAAGACTAATTATTAATGGGAAAGTAAAAAACATTTCATTAAAACTATTGACCATTGTTTTCTACACATTTTGACCACCTTTCTACACAATTTGCGGATACCACGCCAGTAAAATTGTTCGTCTTTTAAAGCAAACCAACCAGACACCCAATTTTCGAGCTCCTCGTAGGAACCAAAGTGCTGCTCAGCCAATGCGTGTCCCATCGATGAAAACAAATGGTAGTCGGAAGGAGCCAAGTCTGGTGAATACGGCGAGTGGGGTAGCAGGTAGCAGGTAGCAGCTCCCAGCCAAGTGTTGTGATTGTATCCTGAACCGGTTTTGCTTTGTGTGCAGGTGCATTGTCATGGAGCAAAATTACCTTGCCGTGTCTTCTGGCCCATTCTGGTCGTTTCTCGATCAATGCATGGTTCGAATTGATCATTTGTTGTCGGTAGCGATCAGCGATCAGCGATCAGTATTAACGGTTTCACCAGGTGGGAGTTTAGGAGCTCGTGGTACACCACACCACACGCCTTTCTGATCCCACCAAACACACAGCATTGTCTTCTTGCCGAATCGATCTGGTTGCAGCAGTCGATGTTGATGGTTGATGGTTGTCCCGGATTAACCCATGACTTTTTCCGTTTAGGATTCTTAAAATAAATCCATTTTTCATCGCCAGTAACATTCCGATGCAAAACCGATTTTCTTTCGTGTCTTTGAAGCACTTGCAACCGACGAGCATGCATGAAGACACTTATGAAAGTGGAGGAAGCGAAAGAGGTGTGCCAGGATCGAAGCAGGTGGAGAGAAGTGGTCTCTGCCTACTCGACTGGGAACGAGGCGTGATATATATGGATATGTATGTATGTATGTAAAAATATGATGTTGTCTGTTCAATGACTTGATGTAGACTAAATATGTTTCACAGATGTCATAGCAAACAAACAAAAAAAAATAAAGGGTCGTTCAAAACAAATGTTCCCTATCGAGACATTTGTATATTATTTTGACGCTCACTTCATACCGGTACACCTAGTAAATATTTCTTTAACTTGAATTTTGCCGCGACTCGCTCCGTCGGAAAGAAGTGTGGAGTTCGGCTGGGTCGACAAAAGGCGGTGTAACCATTGCTATCTTCTATGACAGAAGAAGCGGGGCTGTCATTGTCGGAGAGGCACGAACAAAGAAATCAGTGAAATTTACTTATGTGTATAAGTAAAAATTATAGGAGAAAAGATTGACTCGGTGATTAATAAACATTAAATGTCGTCTCTTTGATGACAGAGCAACACATTCTTTAATTCACTGTCCAATAATAATAGCACAATGTACACATATAAAAATAATACCTAAATGTACTGTAAATTCATTTGACGTAATAAAGTTCCGCTACGCTTGCCAACAAACTACATCCGCCCCGGCCGCGCAGGAAGCGCGCCTGCGGCGGCGGTGCACGGCACTTTCACAGGCCCGTTAAGTCTGATTCATCAAATTATATGCCCGTTTTTTTTTTAATTCAAATTAAGCGACTATACTAGCGTGAAGTTCACCTGATGGTAAGTGATGTGCCCGCACCCAACGTGGCGCTAGTTAGAATATACACAGCACCACAGTTCGCTCGTCCCGAACCCCAATCATTTCACTAGCTACAGCGCCTTCTAAACCGTAACACAGTAATGTTTATGCAATTCCATCTGTCGGCTGCAATATGCACTACGGTGGTGCTTACCTAAGCGGTCTCCGGAACAGCCTTACCGCCTCGTAAAGCAGGTACTGCAGCAGCGCCTGCTCGCATCCGATAGATTTCATTAGTTTATTTACTGCAAATCATAGTTGTGGGTTGTGTGCTGGTGGTGTGCGCTTCAAATAAATGTGTCGGGTGGTTTTTCTTAGTAAATATCGCAACGGGCCGCTGTGTCCGCGACTTAGACTTGGCTCTGACCAAGGGTAAACAAATATTATTTCAATAAAAACTATTACGATAATTACAGTCCTGCGGGTCGTGTACACAAAAATTACTTATTTCCTTACTTGTGAATGTTATTTTATTCCGTTTTACCTTTGTTTTACTTTTCTGATAGTATTTTTTAATGATGGTAAATTTTCTATTAAGATACATTTTATTAAAATCATCTGTTATTCCTACCACTGTCTCTATGTCTTGGGTGATTGTTCACTGGTTGTGGGCATTTTATTAATATTTTTCATCTGCTGGTGGATAATAAATGGCTCTTTATCGAGACAACAAAAACTTTCACATATGTGTATTATGATACATGTTAAAAATAAGTTTATTTTTAAGTATAGATTTCTGGTACGGTGTGCATACCTTACGCGAAATCTTTGTGCACCCCTGGCGCAAATACTATCTGCACTGACGTCCATCGGAGCACTTCGCGAACGCATCAATGTTTTAAACTGTCGCATAATGAAGCGACTTCTTTCTGTAACTTAGTCGTCCTCTTCTCATCCCCGATGCCGATCTTCATATGAGGTCACTGAACACGTGCAAAGCTGAAGCACTATAACAACTTTCCAGATACATTTGAAATGTCTGTCTCTGGATTTATATTTCCATATAATCAAAATTTAAGAAAGAAATCATGGTCGACAGCGCCCCCGCATGCGTGCGTACTCATCGTACCACTAGCGAGCAAACCTTGTCCTTAAATTTAACGAATAGTTTTTATACAACTGCAGTGTTGTAAGGAAGCAGTGCAGAAAGTGCCGGCGCCGCTCGTCGTGCAACACTGCAGCACCACAAAGCGGCGAGTGGCCGTGTGCGAGCGTGAAGTGGATTGCCAGGAGGAAGAAAATTTCCTAATTCTTTAACTAAAAAGAAATTAAAAAACATTTATTTCGTTACTGTGCCCAGAACTTAAATTTTATTTATACTTCATTTATAACTTTTGTTGTTTGAAACATGTAAACTGTTAGAAAATAAAAGAACAATATACATATTCCTTCTATTTTGTAGAACAAACCAATGCATACTTATTATAAATAATGCCCAAACAAATTTACCAACTAGTGTCCCCAACTAGGATCACAAAGGAAACCTATAAAATGTAAGAAGAATCGAATGCAAGAAGAATATTTTGTCTTCACCGGAAATAGGCATCTGTAAATATTTCATTGCATTATACCTTTATTGGTACAATGTAGCCGACGATGCGAAGAAGGTTCCTTCAGCAGAGATGTATACTGCAGCACCTCCGTTATACGTACAGCCCAATGGAATCCAGCAGTTTACTTCTTAAGGACTCTCTTATTATCCGTACCCAAACATTCTTCCGAGTGACTTTTGATAATGGATATATGAAAACGTTTAAGGTACGAATAGCTGTTGGTCAATAATGTTAAAAATATCCTAAGGTGTGTAGTTTCCCTTCGAACTTATCGAGGCGGTGGAGGTCAGTAGCCGTGGTTTAGTCACCCACGGTGAAGCTAAGGAGAGCCTACCCATCCGACTCGTGGTGGCTGCCCCCATGTGTGCTCCATGAAGTGGTGCATTGCGGATGTGTACCGATAGGCTGCGAGGTCAGACATTTTTTTATTTAACTAAGCGAGGAGTCGGGCGCGACGTTAACAGCGTAGCATTCGTTAGTACGGTGTACACTGCACCACATTGTGCTCGTCTGTCGCCTGACACATAACACGTTAAGTCTCGTTATCCCAGTAATTACAATACCTACAGCGCCCTTTACGCCGTAACTTCGTAATATTTGCATACTTGAGGGTTTTACATTACTACAGGGTCTTGAGATACAAGCTTAGCTTCGTTCAAGACCCGCGCTTTCTCAGTGTATATGTAAATGTAAATACTGCTAATAAATCATTATTATTGTTATTTATTTTTTTGTTTGTAAAATGTCAGCTAAAAGCCGGTTAGATTTACTCATTCACGGGGTTTCCCCAAGTAAATGAGAGTCATCTTGTAAAAATTTACGAACAATCCTACACGTATTTAAAATCGCTGCCTTTTGCATTTGAATAAAGGTATTATCCGGGAGACCTAAGAGTTTCAGTGCAGTGAAGAGCTGTTTAGGAACCACCCCTGTAGACGATATTATAATAGGTACTATGTATACTTTTTCTTGTCTCCAAATTCTTTTTATTTCATCTTTTAAATCAGTGTATTTGTGAATTTTGTCTGATATCGTTTTAACTAAATTATGTGAATTGGGTACAGAGATGTCTATTAAATATAATATAATATTTAATTTTATGTAATTTATCTTGTAGTGTTACGTCAGCTCTATTATAATGTATTGTCTTATCGGTAAGTATGGCGCGATCGTAGTACATTTTATGAGAGCTGGATTCTAAGATAGGTTGAAGGGTGTATTTGTAATATGGTAAGTATGTGGCATCCACGGTTAGTTGGTATTTGTGTGTAAACTTTTGGTGAATTATATTGACTATTTGATTGTGTGTATGCGTGTAATCTGTTTGTGTAAGCGCAGGGCATGCTCCGGTTATATGCTGAATTGTTTCTGACTGTGCGTGACATCTACGGCATTTATCATTAATAACGGTGGGATCTTTAATTATATGTTTTCTGTAATTTTTAGTGTTTATAACCTGATCCTGAATAGCGATTATAAAACCTTCAGTTTCAGGGTGAAGTGAACCTATTTTAAGCCATTTATTGGATGCCACACTATCTACATAAGATTGTTGCAAATCGTGGGGATGTCGTCCATGTAAGGATTTACTTTTCCAAGTTTCGATTTTCTGGTCTTGTTGAGTATGGTTTATTGTTTCCGGGTTATTAACACAGGTTTCTATTAAATTAAGAGGGGTACATTTTACATCATTACATTGTATTGCTCTATGTATATTACTTGTAAGTGCCTTTTGGTTAAAAAACTGTTGCATGTTTTTAAGCTGCTTTCTCCATAAGCTTTCTATATCTATAAGAGCTCTACCACCGTTTTGTCTTTTAATGGTTAATCTTTCGATAGCAGATTTTGGGTGTAAGTTCTGGTATTTTGTTAAAGTTGTCCTAGTTTTCCGTTCAATTGCTTGTAAATCAGTTTTTGTCCATTTCATGATCCCGAATGAGTAAGTAAGTACTGGTATTGCAAATGTATTTATAGCCTTTATTAAATTCTTACTAGTTAAACGTGTTTTACAAATATTGACAATTCTTCGTTTATATTCATTTTCTAAACTGGTTCGTATAGCTTTATGATCTAAACCTTTGTGTTGATTGTAACCTAAATACTTATACAGATCACCTGGTTCCATAGCTTTTATTATATCTAAATCGGATACAGGATAGTCGCCGGGATGCAGTTTACCTTTGATAATATAAGGTTGTCAAATATCTCCCTTCCGCTTTTTTGCTCTTTATTCAATGCTTTATAAAATGTGTTACAGTGATCGGATTTAGTTCAAATATGCGCCGTTTTGTTCGATAATCTGTTTCCATCTAGACGGCAACTTCATAATACCTCCCTCGTAGAAGCCCCCCTCCTTATTTGCGAAGAACTCGGACAGCCACTTTTCACAAGACTCTTTTGAGTTCAACTTTACACCACCAAGGGCGTTCACCATGGACAGGAACAGGTGGTAATCACTTGGCGCTATGTCCGGGCTATATGGTGGATGCGATAAAACCTCCCATCCGAGCTCCCGTAGCTTCTGACGAGTCATCAACGAAGTGTGTGGTCTGGCGTTGTCCTGGTGGAACACTACACCCTTCCTGTTGGCCAATTCTGGACGCTTCTAGTCCATCGCCTGTTTCAAGCGGTCCAGTTGTTCGCAGTAGATGGTAGAATTAAGCGTCTGGCCATATGGGAGCAGCTCATAGTGGATGATTCCCTTCCAATCCCACCAAACACACAGCAAAACCTTCCTAGCCGTCAATCCCGGCTTGGCCACTGTTTGGGACGATTCACCGGCCTTCGACCACGACCGTTTTCGCTTGATATTGTCGTATGTGATCCATTTTTCGTCGCCAGTCACCATCCGCTTCAAGAATGGGTCGAGTTCGTTCCGTTTCAGCAGCATATCGCAGGCGTTGCTTCGGTCCAGAAGGTTTTTGCGTCAAATCATGCGGCACCCAAACATCAAGCTTTTTGTATCCAGCCTTCTGCAGATGGTTTAAAATGGTTTGGTGACTAACTCCCATCTCCTGGGCGATGTCACGAGATGCCACATGCCGGTCTAACTCGATGTAGTCCATGATTTGATCGGTATTTGTCGTCACAGGTCTTCTGCCGGCTGGCTTATCCATGGTGTCGTTTTCACCGGCTCTGAATCGTCGAAACCATTCCTCCGCGGTTCGAAGTGATAGAGTACCATCCCCCAAAACACCATTAATCTCACGGAACGTTTCTCTAGCGGATTTGCCTTTAACGAAGGAAAACTTTAAAATAGCGCGAATTTCGGCGTTAGTGAACTCCACGTTTACACGTCTATAACTGTTGAACGAAATATCCAAACTAATTATGCATAGCATCGTTTTGTAGGTTATGTCAAGACCTTTCAAATTATGTATAGTATTGCCAGATAGGAGCTCTGTAGCGCTTTGTACATAGCCGCGAAATTCAAAAGACAAAAAGGCGGAAGGGAGATATTTGACAACCTAATATGTACTGTTTTACATTTATCTAACCCAAATTTCATATTTATATCTTTACTAAATTGTATAGTTCGAGTCTATTAGTATTTTCATTTCTTTGTCTGTTTTTGAGTAAAGTTTAATATCGTCCATGTATAATAAGTGTGACAAAATGGTCTCGGTGTTTTTTTTTTTTTTTTTGCATCATTCCCCTGCGTATGGCGGGTCAGGGCCTTTATTGCTTATCACTTAAACATCTGTTTAATTTTTTTCAATTTTTCCTCTTTTCTTTCTTTCATACTGTCATCTTTGGCTCTAAACTTATCTTTCTTCCTTTTATAATCTCCTCTTTTCTATCGCTCTCCATTCCATTTCCTTCTTTCATACCTCTCGCAAGATGTGTGAAGATTTCAGTCGCCTCGTCATTTCCACTTGAGCTTCGTCTCCTTCGTTCTTGTGTTTTCGATTTTTATTTGTTTATTTGTTTTTATCCTTTTTGTTATGTCATTTTAGTTTTACATATCTATTAGGGGGACCGGAAAGTAATGTCGTTTTCTTACGCTAAATACAAACACATACATTTTTAACGAGTCTTTATTTTTAATCAATGATGTATTCCCATCATTGTCAATAACCTTGCCATCTAGTGAGTAAATTTTCAATCCCTGATCGATAAAATTAATTGGTTTTTCGGCAAAATATCTAGAGATGGCATTTTGGATATCATCCAAATTTGCAAATGTTTTGCCACTTAAAAGTGTTGCAGCGCTCGGAATAAGTGGAAATCCGATGGTGCAACATCGGGCGAATATGGTGGATGAGGCAGCACCTTCCACCCCAATTCATTAATTTTTCTAGAGTTCGCCTTGCGCAGTGCGGTCTTGCATTGTCATGTTGGAGAATGACGCCTTTTCGGTTGACAATCGCTGGCCACTTTTCAATTAAAGATTGATTGACTCGCTGCAATTGTTCGCTGTAGAGGTCTGCAGTAACAGTTTCTCCAGGTTTCAGTAATTCAAAATGAACAATGCCGCGAATACTCCACCAAACACACAAAAGCGCTTTTTGGGGTGTAAACCTGGCTTAGCAGTACTCCGAGGGATTTCATTTGGAGAGAGCCACTGCCTTTTGCGTTTTGGGTTATCATACAGGACCCATTTCTCATCTCCTGTGATCAAGCGATCAAAAAACGCTTCTGTGTTGTGTCGTTGAAGCAATAAGTTGCATGTGATTGATCGGTTAGTCTTATTCTGTTCGGACAGATTATGCGGGACCCAAACACCTGCTCTGCTTACTTTTCCAATCTGCTTCAAATGTTCTTGGATGGTCGACCAAGGTTTGTTGAGACTGTTTGACAATTCCTCGATCGTCTGACACGGATTTGCTTCCACTTCCGCCCTTAACACGTCGTTGTCTAACGCTGATGGTCTTCCTGATAGATACGAGTCGGAAAGATCAAAATTACCCGATTTGAACTTGGAAAACCACCTTGGCATTTACGAATGTCCAGTGCATTTGGATAAACATCGCAAATGTTTTGCCACTTAAAAAGTGTTGCAGCGCTCGGAATAAGTGGAAATCCGATGGTGCAACATCGGGCGAATATGGTGGATGAGGCAGCACCTCCCACCCCAATTCATTAATTTTTCTAGAGTTCGCCTTGCGCAGTGCGGTCTTGCATTGTCATGTTGGAGAATGACGCCTTTTCGGTTGACAATCGCTGGCCACTTTTCAATTAAAGATTGATTGACTCGCTGCAATTGTTCACTGTAGAGGTCTGCAGTAACAGTTTCTCCAGGTTTCAGTAATTCAAAATGAACAATGCCGCGAATACTCCACCAAACACACAAAAGCGCTTTTTGGGGTGTAAACCTGGCTTAGCAGTACTCCGAGGGATTTCATTTGGAGAGAGCCACTGCCTTTTGCGTTTTGGGTTATCATACAGGACCCATTTCTCATCTCCTGTGATCAAGCGATCAAAAACGCTTCTGTGTTGTGTCGTTGAAGCAATAAGTTGCATGTGATTGATCGGTTAGTCTTATTCTGTTCGGACAGATTATGCGGGACCCAAACACCTGCTCTGCTTACTTTTCCAATCTGCTTCAAATGTTCTTGGATGGTCGACCAAGGTTTGTTGAGACTGTTTGACAATTCCTCGATCGTCTGACACGGATTTGCTTCCACTTCCGCCCTTAACACGTCGTTGTCTAACGCTGATGGTCTTCCTGATCGATACGAGTCGGAAAGATCAAAATTACCCGATTTGAACTTGGAAAACCACCTTTGGCATTTACGAATGTCCAGTGCATTTGGATAAACATCGCAAATGTTTTGGTAGCAACTGTTGCGTTATTTCCCTTGCGAAACTCAAAGAGCATGCAATGCCGGATGTGTACCTCTTCTGGTATTTGGCTGGCCATTTTACCCAAAATTACAAAAAAAAATTGTAATTCAATTGTCTATAAGTAAAGAAATCACTATAACCTCACAATGTCTTTGGTACGCCTCTGAACAAAACAATGAGCTGACAAATGACAATCAAGTATTGGCATGCGCAGAAACGACATTACTTTCCGGTCCCCCTATTATTTATTTCACATTTTTAATTTTGGATTTTGGCCATTATTTGCTCACATGTCTTTCTAAGTTTTATTTATTTTTAATATTTTTTGGACTACTGCAAAGCAGTAGTCCAAGAACTTTTGGCGACTTTCGTCCTCACTCATCAGAGAGGCAACCGCTCCTATGTCTAATCTTCTTCCTATTTTGATTTCCAACTCCACTCTCTCCCGCCCGAATAAAGGACAGGAAAGCAGGATGTGCACCACGGTCTGGTCCACCTCCGGGTCACAGGGGCACGCGGGACTCTCCTTGAGCTTGAACCTGTACAGGTACTCTGAGAATCCCCCGTGCCCGGTGAACATCTGGACCAGGACCGTGTCGAGCTCGATTCGGCGAAGTACGCGATACGATGACTTGACGTTCGGGAAGAACATCCTCGTTGTTGAAGCCGTCGTACGTTGCACATACCCCTGTTCCATTCGTCAAGCGTCTCCAGCCTTAGCTGACGCTTGACGAATGAAACGGGGCAGTCCTCGTATTCTGGTCTTCTTTTACTCTCCGGGGCCGCTTCCTTGGCCAGGTGGTCCGCCCTTTCGTTCCCCTCCAAGGTCTCGGTGTTATCGTGTTTAAGTCTATATCCAGCTTTTTGTGAATTCAATATATTAGAAAGTGGATTAAGGGCGAGGCAAAACCATAAAGGGCTAAGGGAGTCGCCTTGATTAATGCCATTTTTTATTGATATTGTTTATTTTGTTTGTAATAACAGATGTTAAGATCTTGTATACGGTTGGAAGGCATGTTACTGGTCTATATTGTGATGGCAATTGTGAAGGTCCACTCTTAGGGAGCATGTATGTTATACCTTTGGTAATAAAATATGGAATAGCTTGTTTTCCTGTCACTATCTTATTTAACTCTCTAGCTAATGTCCTATGAATAGAATGCAAATATTTAAACCAGTAATTGTGTATTTTATCAATACTGGGTGATTTCCAATTGTCCAACCTATCAACTGTTACCTTAATATCCATTTCTGTTATATCATCATATTTCATCTCTTCTATGTCTATCCACTTACTCCTTTCCTGTTTTATCCATTCAGCTTCTGTATTGTGTTGAACTTCTTTTTCCCAAATATTTGCCCAAAATCGTTCTAGTTCTTCTTTGGAAGGTGTTTCATCAGCAGTATTAGCGGAATTTTGATTTTGTACAGTTAATTTGCGATAGAAAGATTTTTCATTAGTTGTAAATAATTTATTATCACTTTTCCTCTCGAATCCTTTTTTGTGCCTAGCTAGTCTATGGGCTTTGAGAGCTAATTTCTACTTCAAAGTATCTAAATATTCTTCTGGTTTTCTATTAGTCTCTTCGTGTTTCGTATGTATAGCAGCGTTTTTAAATATGTTTGCAACATGGTCTACAATTCTTTTGATCTGTTATTATTTATAGCGTCGGCGTCGTATTTCTGGCGTCGGGAAGTGACGACCCCACCGCCCATTTGCTGAAGTGTATATGACGATTGAGTACATCTACACTTCATCAAATGCAATCAGTCAACCGAACGATGGCGGTATATCCATCCAAGGAAGCGGAGGGAAATCCCGGACGTGGGACGGGCAGCAGCGTTTCACGATAGGGCCTCCGTAACTGCGATCGCCAAGCCGCCTGCCAAGCGTGGCGATTACGGCAATTCCCCCCTAGATGAGATCCCAAAATAAAAACGGCCCCTAGTCCCCGGCGGCCCCGCTATTCCTGGCTACGGTAGCGGTCACGGTAACGGCGGGGCAAGGTGCGAAGAATCTCCGGAAGCGGCCAGGCTACCAAAACCAACAACATCTGGCCCTGGCAACACTCAACACGCGTACACTGCGGACCGACGAGAAGATAATTGAGCTGGAGGAGGAATTGAGCAGGTTAAGATGGGATATAGTAGGGTTATCCGAAGTCCGAAGAGAGGGGAGGACACGATAACTCTTAAATCAGGCAACCTGCTCTATTTCCGGGAGGGCGACCAGCAGTCCCAGGGTGGCGTCGGGTTTATCGTCCGCAAGTCTCTTGTGAATAACGTTGTCGACATCGTTAGTGTGTCAGCAAGGGTAGCGTACCTGATACTCAGAGTTACCAAGCGTTACTCGCTGAAGGTCATACAGGTATACGCACCGACTACGGCACACTCTGATGACGAGGTGGTAACTGTGTATGAGGATATTTCTAAAGCCATACACAGTTCCAAAACTCAGTACACCGTTGTCATGGGAGACTTCAATGCAAAACTAGGGCAGCGAAGTAGTGGAGAACTGAAAGTGGGGCAATTTGGATATGGACAGAGAAATCCACGAGGCCAAATGCTCGCCGACTTCATGGAGAAGGAGGGCCTCTATATAATGAACTCTTCTTCAAGAAGCGGGCCAGCCGCAAGTGGACGTGGATTAGTCCTGATGGAGCTACTAAAATGAGATAGACTTCATCATGTCGACGAAGAGGCAGATATTCAAGGATGTCTCAGTGATCAATGCTCTAAAAATGGGCAGCGATCACCGAATCGTGAGAGGCATTCTGAATATCAACATAAAGCTCGAACGATTTCGACTGGTGAAGTCCACGCTCCGGCCAGCGCCCATCCAACTCCAAACCCCGAGAGCTTTCAGCTTGAACTACGAAATCGCTTTGCATCCTTAGGCGAGTGCATTGATGTGGACGATTACAACACCAGGTTCGTAGATGCTGTCCGTACGGCAGGACTTAAGATTTTAAAGTCCCCGTACCAGAAAGAAGAAGCCGATCTCTGACCACACATTAAACCTCATGACCGAAAGACGAGAACTGGTCCTGAAGTCTCCTGAAGATGCCACCAAATATCGGCAGCTGAATAGGCAGGTCTCTAAGTCTCTGACTCGCGACATACGCCGATTTAATACTGACAGTGTTAAAGAGGCAATAGAGCGGAACAAAGGCTCTAAAGTATTCGCACGAGATCTGTCTATCGGGCAAAGCCGGTTGACGTGGCTGAAGACAGAGGGCGGCGGGATCGTATCGTCAAGGGCCGAGGTTCTGGAGGAGATTGAGCGGTTCTATGGACAGCTGTACACGACTACCTGTTCTCCTGGTGGACTAGCATCAGATCCAAGAGCTAGTCTAGCCCGACACTACTCTGAAGATATCCCGGTTGTCAGCCTACACGAGATTAGTGTGGCTCTGAATCAGCTTAAAGGCAACAGGGCACCTGGTGATGACGAAATAACAGCTGAACTTCTGAGGGCTGGTGGAAAGCCGATCCTCGAAGTCCTGCAGAAGTTGTTTAATTCCGTCATACTAGAAGGCCGATCGCCTCGGGCATGGCACGGAGGTGTGGTGGTGCTTTTCTTCAAGAAGGGAGATAAAACCCAGTTGAAGAATTATAGACCCATCTCACTTTTGAGTCATGTCTACAAGTTGTTTTCCAGAGTCATCACGAATCGTCTCACAATCAGGCTCGACGACTTCCAGCCTCCCGAACAAGCTGGATTCCGTAAAGGTTACAGCACCATAGACCACATTCATACGCTGCGGCAGGTTATACAGAAGTCCCATGAGTATAACCAGCCCCTATGCTTAGCGTTTGTGGACTATGAGAAAGCCTTCGATTCGATTGAGATATGGGCCGTGTTGCAGGCCCTCCAACGGTGCCAAATAGACCACCGGTACGTCGATGTTCTAAGGTGCTTGTACGAGAACGCCACCATGTCAGTCCGTTCGAAGACCAGAGCTCGAAACCGATCCGATTGCAGCGTGGAGTAAGACAGGGAGACATCATATCTCCGGAAACTGTTCACCGCTGCATTGGAAGACGTCTTCAAGCTTCTGGATTGGAGAGGATATGGCATCAATATCAACGGCGAGTACATCACGCACCTTAGATTTGCCGACGATATCGTGGTTTTGGCTAAGACCATGGAGGACATCAACACAATGCTCGATGATCTTGTAGAGTTTCACAACGAGTGGGTCTTAAAATGAATATGGACAAGACCAAAATCATGGCAAATGTCCATATTGTACCCACTCCAGTAACAGTTGGAAGCTCTACACTTGAAGTTGTTGACAGATATGTCTACCTCGGACATACAATCCAACTAGGTAGGTCCAACTTCAAGAAAGAGATCTCGTCGAATCCAACTCGGATGGGCAGCATTCGGGAAGCTAAGACATATCTTCTCGTCCAATATACCGCAGTGTCTCAAGACAAAAGTCTTGACCAGTGTGTGTTGCCAGCGATGACATACGGAGCAGAGACGTGGCCGCTTACTGTGGGCCTTGTCCGCAAGCTTAAGATTGCCGAGAGGGCGATGGAGCGAGCTATGCTCGGAGTTTCCGCGAGATCGAATCAGAAATGAGGAGATCCGCAGGAGAACCAAGGTCACCGACATAGCTCGAAGGGTCGCCGTCGCAAAGTGGCAATGGCAGGCACATAGCTCGCAGAACCGACGGCCGTTGGGGCAGAAAGGTTCTCGAGTGGCGGTTAATGCACCGGAAGACGTAGCGTGGGCAGACCCCACAAGGTGGACCGACGACCTGGTCATGGTCGCTGGCAACCATTGGATGCGGGTGGCCCAGGACCGGTCTAAGTGGAAATCTTTGGGAGGCCTTTGTCCAGCAGTGGACGTCTTCCGGCTGATTGGATGGATGGATGGATTATTTATATATTGCGTTAACCTACCAATATCTATTCTCAGTTGTTCTATATTTTTCTAATCTTATTTGCCATTGAGGCTTGCCTTTATTTTTATTACTTCTGCTATGAACTGTATTTGTGTTAATAACGTATCCTAATTCTTTTGATATTACTACTGCTGTACAATAAACGAGTGTGTGAATGTCTGTAAGCTGAGAGTCGATTGTTAAAAATGGCGGTAGTATATCAATGTTAAATAAATTTACTAAGTTTGTCAAGTTTTTACTGTATTTTAATTTAGGTAAATTAGGTCGCTGTGTTGGATCCATACTTGAACAAATATATAAAGCTCTTTCGAATTTTTTATTTAAATCATGCTTAGGTTCTATTTGTTGCGATATGTTTGTCAAAGATTCTGTTTGATTTTTATTTGACAAGGAAATGTTTTCAGCTTCTACTGACACAACACTACACGCATTATAAAAATATTTACATCTTTACTCCATGTCATGCGTACTCTAGGTTTTCCCGCCTTAGTGGACACGGGTAAAAAGGCGTTCGCCTCCCGTGAAACATCTGAGGATACATACATACATATATATCACGCCTCGTTCCCAGCGGGGTAGGCAGAGACCACCTCTCTCGCTTCCTCCACTTTTATAAGCGTCTTCATGCACGCTCCATCTGAGGATGGACTTACTAAACGTCTTAAACTATAATATGATGAAGCTGTGGATGAATTAGATATTGAACTTGGATTATAAATTTCTGAGGATGATGAGGTTGTTGAGAATGGCCTTGGGGTTCTATTGTATCGTTTTGTATCTGCTGTGTAGGTTTTCTGGTGTGCTTTTTAAAGGTTCGTTTCTTCGATTGTCTACTACTGCCGGATAAAGTATCCGCATTTGGTATTGTTTCTGCAACAGTTCGAAACTGGGCAGTATTAAGTGAAATGCCCCCTGTAGATACGCTGGGGCTGCCTGTCTTCTGGCCCAGGGCGGAATTCCCTCTCACGAGGACCCGCCTGTCGAATATTGAAATGTGAACAAACTGTCGGCGAGCGAGTACGTAAGAATCGTTACTCTTGAAAATGCTTCAATAGCGAACGCGCGATGCTCACCCGACCACTGCACCACTGCACCACTGCACCACTGCACCACTGCACCACTGCACCACTGCACCACTGCACCACTGCGACATCGTGACTAAGAAATCCGCACGATCGGTGATTCTAATGACTGACCACTGACCACCTTCACTGCACCCCCGCATTGTTTATAACTTATTGAGATATTCGTTTTTTAAAATATAAATCTGCCGCCAGACACACTTTATTAGTGGTTACGCGCACCGGCTAAATCATACATGGCAAATTGTCGTGGGTTTGGTGCTTTAACTCTAGAGGGCACACGTAGAATACTGTACGTGTGTTTTATCTACGATATTATAAATGGTACATTAGATTGTGAAGATCTGGTGGCGCGAATAGCTTTCTGCACACCATTTCGCCGCACTCGGCACACGGCTTTGCTGCATGCACCAGGACGGTCGACAAATTTCGCAATGATTCACCATTAACAAAAATACCGCGAATATGTAACTCAGAATTAGCTGATACAGGTTTATTCTTTTTAAAAAATATATTTGTGTTTAGCAAACCCGTCGCCGAGACAAATCCCGACCAGACTTGACAGTAAACAATATCCCGGATGCACGTCGCTGCATCCTAACTTATCCATTAAATTAAAATGTGTTCGTAGACTGTTTATTTTGTCTACTATACCAAAATATTGTTACCGGCACTAATTTTCCACATTTACTGTGGTAGCCTTGATCAATTAATTCATAACTAGATTATCGTATGTTGCTATTAATTATCCCTCTGCGCACACCAATCGACTATAATTTGATGTACATAGAAACCCTTACGTTAGCTTTACGTATAAACTTTAAATATTTAAAGTTTGTTAAATAATAACGCCGTTGGTTTCTTAATAATAAATAAATATAAACGTCGATACTAGTGTGGGCCGCAATCGGCGCGTCGGCAGGAAGCGAACCCGCCAACTAGCGCCGCCACCGCAAGGAGAGCAGTAATAAAGCTTATCAGTTTATTAGTTAAACAAATATCACTTTTATTTACAACCAAAGCAATCACAAATTTATAAACTAAACCTATATACCTAGAACTACTTAACAGATTGAAATATGTACAATAGCAGAGTCAACAAGGCGGCGTCACGCGGACGCGAGCGGCTGCGTCACCACCACCGGAGAGCGGCGGCGCGGCGACGCGGGTTCCTCGCCGGCGGCCGCGCCCGGCGCACTCGGAGCAGCCGGCGCACCCGGCGCGCCCGGCTCCGTTAGTCGCAGGGCCACCTCCAGGTCGCGCAGCACCTGCGCACAGTGCGGCGGTCAGCGAGGACGGCGGGCGGCGGGCGGCCCGGCCGCGCGCCCCGGCCGCCCGCTCACCTCGGTCTCCTTGTGCTCGAGCAGAGCGAAGCGCCGGTCCAGCGCGGTGAGGTGCGCGAACGTGAGGTGCAGGTGCGCGTGCAGCCGCAACAGCACCAGCTCGCGGAAGTGCGCCGCGTACAGGTGCGCCACCACGTGGTACAGCAGCCGCACCACGCGGCGAACCACGCTCTCAAACTGCACGGGAAACTCGTTCGCTGCGGACACATCACATTACATTCGAGCGGGCCCTGTGCACCCGACAACAAGTGGAGCCGACATGATATCCGGCTGGCTACACGGTATCAACGATTTCCACCGCCTACAAACTCGCAACATTACAACTATTGCAACACGGTACAGAGCCGCCTCGCGCCTGCGAGTCGGAACACAGCGCAGCACATCACCTGGTGCACACGTCACGAGTCGGCGAGCTGCCGCCGAGGCCGCGTTGCGAGAAGTAGGAATGGGAGGTGAGGGTGCCGGATGTCGGGTGTCCGGTGTCAGGTGGCCGGGCGGCAGCGCGCGCTATGCTCTGTTCATATCGTTTCGCCACTCGTGTAACGTTCGCCAATAACTTTTTAAATCAATGAATCAATTGAAGTCTAATATAATCAACACTATCAGCCGACAGACGTCCACAGCTGTACATAGGCCTCCCGCAAACATCTCTACATCAATCGGTCCTGCGTAGCCCGCAACGAGCTGTACAATATTATTACTATTAATTGTAAGCGCCATGGCAGCGACAATTCGTCACTGAAACGGGTCGGCGCACCCGCACGCGCACGCGCACCCGCACTTCGCTCTGCGCGCAAAGATTGACCGACATTAGAGCGTTACTTGCGCACGGCAGCGGGTATACCGGAATGGGTGCGCGCGGCGGCGCGTAGCAGTCCGCGTGCGACCAGCGGCGCACAGAGCTTCCGGACAAGTCGCATTGTACGTGTACGAGATGCAACATGCTACTTACAAAATATCTCCTCTTTGGTTGAGAATTCCAAATTCAAATTTATAAATTTATTTACCTTTACTTTAGTTGTAGCAAATGTAACATTTGAGTTTTGAAAACAGTCATTCATTTGTTTTTCCTCATAATTTTTTTCTTTGGCGTCGCTTATTACCGCACAATGGAAAACATGAAATATCTGTATATTTACGAGTACGAGTTTCAACGTGCCGCCAGTACCAGTGCCAGTGCTGCAGAACCAGCTCGAAGGATTAATGATGTGTACGGCGCTGGCGTTGGTGTTGCAAAAGAAAGCACGGTACGTTTTTGGTTTCAACGTTTTCGTTCTGGAAATTTCGACATTCAGAAGCAACCCCGTGGACGGCCAGAGACCAAAGTGGAAAATGAAGAATTAAAAGCCATTCTGGAAGCAGATCCATCACAAAGCACTTCTGAGGGGAAAACTGATATCCCTCGTGGATTCAATTTTCTCTTCGGCGCAATCAGTCGAGTCGCGCGGCGAGTCCGCCCCTAGGGCGGCTGTTGGCTTCGGCCACGCCGGGCGCACCCGTAGCCCGCTCATAGCACACCCCGGGCGGAGCGGGGACTGCGGTCATTGCGACCGGAGTCGAGAGGAAGACAACCTCCCAAATTACCCCAATCCTAAGGTACGGCGCGCCGATGGGATGAATGGCCAAGGGGAACTTGGTCCCGAGCGCCCGAAGCTGTGGATCAGCAAACCTACACTATGCCAAGCAGTTCTCAAGACATTGGTCCCCAGGTGGATCCCAGCTTTACGGCTGCGGAATCCCACACGGCGCCTGGCGCCGTCTGCCCTTCGTACTCTGGGGTGGGCAAAACTGCTTTGGACGATGGTATGTGTGTGCAGAGGAGCGCCGACGGTTCGGCGAGTTGCACAATGGCGGAAGTGCCGCGCCCCGCGATGGGCGCTGGCCAACCACACGGTGGTGACGGGCTCGCGCAACGTGCGCTGTTGCTGACCGCGCTGCCCTCAGCGCGGGTGGTGCTGGAGCGGCTGCCCTGGGAGCCATCCAAAACGGGGGCGATGTAAACATGGTCCCTGTTTCCCGCATCAGCGACAACGAGGCTGCCGTTTCAGACGGCAGCCTGGCATCACTGGAGGACAGGCTTCTCCCGGAGAAGCTTGTCCGGCCACCGCTGGCTGCGGCGAGGCAGGCGGCATCGGCCGCCAAGAATGCCGGCCCCAAAGCCTCCGTGGCAAGAGGAAAGGGAAAGGGGGGCCGCAGAAGGCGGCGGGAAAGCTCTCGAAGTCGGCAGGCAAGTTCGTGCCCGCGCCCGCCCCACCTCCATAGGAGGAAGGGTGGACCGTCGTTGCGGGAAAGCCGCGACGGGCAAAGGAGCTGCCGCCGAAGCCGCAGCAGCGGCAGAAGCAGCGACAGCAGTCGCAGCCGAAGCCGAAGCCGCAGCAGCGGCAGAAGCAGCGACAGCAGTCGCAGCCGAAGCCGAAGCCACAGCAGCAGCAGCAACAGCGCCGGAGCGTGAAGCGCAAAGCCGGCAGGAAGAACCGGCCGCCAAAACTGCGGGCCCCACGGTTCGCGGCGGTCGTGGTTACTCTTGCGCCTGAGGCGGTCGCGAAGGGCGTCACGTACGACGAAGTGATCGCCCAGGCGCGGGAGCGGATCGACCTGAACGGCCCCGGCATTCTCGGGATGCGCTGCAAGACGGCGGCGACCGGAGCACGAATATTTCAAGTGACCCCGGTCTTGAAAACGGCGAGAAAGCCGATACCCTCGCCAAGAGGCTCCGCGAGTCTCTCGGCGAGGATGTCGCGCGGATCTCAAGGCCGGTGAAGTGCGCCGAGCTGAAGGTCTCCGGACTGGATGACTCGGTCACCAGCGCCGACGTAGTCGCCGCGGTGGCGCGAGCGGGGCGCCGTCCGGCCGACCAGGTTCGGTCGGGCAGCGTCTCGTTCGGCGCCTCCGGCCTCGGGACGGCGTGGCTACGCTGTCCTGTGCTTGCGGCTCGGCGGGTGGTGGATGGCGGCAGACTCCTGGTTGGCTGGGTGTCTGCGCAGGTCACACTGCTCGCGAGCAGACCGCAACGCTGCTTCCGGTGCCTCGAAAAGGGGCACGTGCGGGCGCAGTGTAAGTCCGACTCGGACCGCAGCGATGAGTGCTATCGCTGCGGAAAGAGCGGCCACAGGGCGGCCACCTGCTCCGCCAATCCGCACTGCAACCGATGCAGCGCGGTCGGTAAGCAGGCCGACCATAGGTCCGGCGGTGGTGCCTGCGACAGGGCGCGCGTCGTCGGTGGTGGGGCGACGAAGGGCGGCAGGCGCGGCGGTAGGGGCCCGAGGGTCACTCGACCGAAGGCGCTCGGCGCGAGCAAGGAAGCCGCGCGGGAGGAGGTTCAGATGTCCGTCGAGTGACGATTGACTTGAAATTCCTCCAGGCGAACATCAACCGCTGCGCCATAGGTCAAGACCTTCTGTTCCAGAGCATGGCGGAGCGGTCGATAAATGTGGCGGTGGTAACCGAGCCGTACTACGTCCCACCGTAACTGTGGGGCCCAACACGGTGAAACTAAGCGGAACCCACCCGGTCGGACCGCGGCGTAGGGCCGGCCGAAGCGGCCGCTCCAGGTTCGAGTTGGAATAACTGGAGCTCACCGGAGCTCCGGGGGCCGGGGCGGATTTATGCTGCCAGCTGCAAGGGCGGTTTTAAACCGCCTCTGCAACCGAAGTGGGGTTGCGGAGGACGTATCCTTCGCGGCCAACCGGTGTCGCACTGGCGATGCGGCGGCGGTAGGGTCGCGGGGGAAGAGGAGTCCCGGTATTACGATGCGCTGTTCTCTCTATCCTCCGCGGCCGCTAACGGGTAAACACACTGGAGGCCGAGGTGGGGGCGCGCAGCATGGTTCGGCGCGCCCTGCAGGGGGGTTTATCCCTCCCTACAGAGGTGGGGCTGCGAAAGCGGCCAGCGCCGGTGAAGGTCGCGGACGAAGGCACCAAACCATACCCGTGACTCTTGCCATATGGCCACGAGTCGGGAACAACGTGGGGGTTTTAGTCGGTGCGAGTCCGACATAACCCGTCCTTGCCCCCGCGAGGACGGGTATGCGTAGGCATTTCCCCCAGGTAAAACAAAATAAACAAGCCCCTAATTAGGAAGAGCTGCATATGGCGATGTCTCGTATTCCGATGCGTCGCTACGTAGGGATTTTATCGGAAGGGGTGCTTCACGTCTCCCCGTGGTGGGCCCGTTCAAACCGGGCGCCGACCGGGGGTCGCGGAGGAACTGCAACATGATATCCCGCGACCCTCGTGCATGTGGAGGTTGTGCGGGTTGTAATCGGTACAGCAGGCAGGTATGCGAAAGCACGTTTCCAACGTAAAACCAAGAAAAGTTACTGCGAGGGGTTCGCGCCTGTAGCCTGTAGCGACTGGCAACTGTTGAAGGAGGGACGCGCGCAGGAACTGGGGCCAGTGCGCACGCGGCGCTTTACACGCTATCACGTTGTGTCGAAATCGTCGGACTCGCGCTCGCTCACCGTATTTTGTTGGAAAGACAGTCTCGTCGTTGACGGTCTTCTGTGTGTATGTCATAACGTAGTCGACGTACTGCGGCGCCGCGACGCGCGTCTTCTTGCCGCGCTCGTCGTACCACGCGTAGGAGCGCGCGCCGGGGCCCGTCATATCCGGGCAGGAGGCCGCCGTGCAAAACTCCGACACGGTGCCATACAGCAGGTTCACGTGCTCGAATAGCGCCAACGCTGCGGACCACACAACGATGAAATGATGAAACGCGTGATCATTGCGACGCAGCGACACGCCGCTGCCGCTTGTAGAACGGACTTCACCCACAGGTTGGGGCATTTAGCACTAGGTTCATTGAAATACTGACTGTGCGAAGCGAGCCATTCATTGTAGTCGAGACCGCGCGGCAAGTCCACTAGCTGCCGCATGTCCAGCTCGGGAAGTTTACGCTCCAGCAGCGCCTCCTGCAGGTACAGCTTGGGGTCGCCGGCCGGCTCACCCTCGCGCTCCTTGCGCCGCGCTTTCCTGTAACATTACACAACATCATATCGCACCGCTGCTCGCTTCAACCCTGCACACCGTTCCCGACTGGAGAGTCCCGAAGCTAATGTATTATATTTTTCGTTTTTATAAGACCATGGACCTGCAATAGCCTCCCCCCACTCACCCACACAAATGCGCGCGCGCGCTCACTTATCGCACTATGCAGGCGTACTGATAAAGCTGTTGCCTATCGACGCGCAATGAAGCCACCAAAGCAAACGGAAGAGGCCTCGGCGGCCCCGGGGGCGGCAGGCGGTCGGCGCACGGCGCACACCTACACCTATATCTACACGAGTACTCCCGGCGGGCGCATAGCCGCTCCTCGCGCGCACGCCGCCGTCCGCCGGTCCGCCGGGTACCGTGCCGCCGCACCGCGGCGCGGTGTGCAACGATCAGTATCGCTCGCTTCACATTTGGCCGGACGACGTACGCTGGCCGCCGTGACCGACAGAAGCTCGTGTTCCTACTGTACTGAGAATCGTCTATTTGTTATGAGTAATAATTCCTTACTAACTCTTTCTCCACGGTCTAACAACATCTTTAAAGCTGGTCCAGTCGTTTAAATGTGACAACTTAACGGGCGTTTCGCTCATTTAAATTACTTTGACGGTGGCAGGTCTCCGTAGCCGAAGACTGTCTAATTAGGTACCACCGCAGCGCTTATTTCTGATGCCAGAGAGTAGTGAGCAAATATTACTGTGTTCCGGTTTGAAGGGCGCTGTCGCTAGTAAAATCACTGCGGTAACGAAACATAAAAACTTATGTTAACGTTAACGAGCGCAAAATGTTGCTGTGTACAACATCCTAACAAGCGTCACGTTATTATGCAGAACGACATACAGTGCAGTATAACAACCCGCGCCCCGCGCCCCACCCCCACCCCCACACCCATCATATGCCTGCGTCCTTGACCTCTCCCGAGCTTTTGACCTCGTTTCTGTTTTATGGGATTTTTGGGGTATAAGTTACAAGAAGGGAAAGTTTCACCAGAATCACTGCATATTTTTCAATATTGATACGATAACCAAACGAATTATGTGAGATAGGTCGATGAGCTCTCAAGACCCGTATGGGCCAAATTGTGAGGTTAAACAGGCTGGCATAACTTCCCCGACGTTGTTCAATGTATATGTCAACGACCCGATCGTTGAGCTCAGCGGCAGCAACGAACTGATTGGATGTCGCATTGAAGATTAAGTGTCAACAACAGAGACGCCGGCGGTGTAGTTCTGTTGTCGCTTCGATGCGGTCGCTGCCGGGTGCTGCGGTCGCTGCCGGGTGCTGCGGCACGGCTAACAACGCACGAGCGCACACTGCTGCGTTAAGAGAAACAGGCAAACGTCCTGAATGTGTCCAGTGCCGGCCATTGCACTAAACGGATGTGCGAACTCGAGCGCGCATCTGTGTTTAAATATCGCGCATGTTACGATGCCGATGATCTTTAAGATGAAGCAGACGTCGAGCGGGAGCGTAGAGCGTTAACAGCCTGCTGTAACATGCTCTGGCGCAGGTTCGCGCGGTCTATCGAGCCCCTTGAGGCCACAGTATTCAAAGCCTTCTGCCAAATCTTTTATACGTGCAGCCTGCGGACAGTATATACACAGCGGGCAGCCAATGCTCTACGCATCGAATGTATCAGTGGCTTTAAGATTTTGATGGGCCTACCCCGGCGCTGCAACGCATCAGGTATGTTCACCCAAGCACACACAAATGATTTTTTTTGCAATTCAGCGCAAAGATTGCCTCGATGCTTTGTAGGGTCGGGGCTAGTCCCAATTGAATTTTTAAAATGATTTTGCTAGACGGTATGATTCACCTGTTTTAGACCGTTGTATGTCTACTGCACAATTTGTTACTAAGTGAAACGAGCTTCATTTTTAAAATATGAAATGACTATACTGTTACCGACGCAGCCATTAAGCAATAATTGTTGCTAACTCACTAACACTATGGCCCCAGAGACCGAAATAAAGTTTATTTATTATTATGGGTCAGAGGTATCGTTTGCCACCAGGCGAAAACATATATAGTGAGCATGCCTGTAAACAAACCGTTTACTTAGTTCGCTGCAGTGAACTGCACCCATTTATGCAGCACCCGCGCCTGCGCGCCTGCGCACCTGCGCACCTGCGCACCCGCACGCGGCACGGCCGTCACTACAACCCAGCGTTACTCACTCACCGCGCGCCGCTCTCGGCGAATTCTAATAACTTGTTGCATTACGTCTGCCGAATAAACACACGGAAGCGGTGCGATGCGGTGCGGTGCTGTGCTGTGCGGCGCGGTGCAGCGACGACGTCACCGCCGCCAATGTAACAGCGCACGTATCGGCGCGCGCCGCTATCTACCGCAATGTTAACGGAAAACTTCCAGAACGACAGGCGGGTGGGAGATTTGTACAATATATCGCGCCCGTCGCGACCGCCGCGCCCGCCGCGACCGCACTCCGATGCGGGGAAGGCCCGGAAGATAACGACAAGGTCGTCCTAGATAGAAGGGTAGCGTCGGCCACGCACGGATATGAACAACTTCGAATGGGATATCCGCACCGCAGTCAACGGTAACGACGTATGCCAGTACTAACTTCCCGAGCAGCGCGTCGACGAACACAGACAGCCAGCGCAGCAGCACCTGCAGGCAGCGCTCCATGGCGGCGGTCTGCTCATCGCTCTCTACGCTTTTCGCTCTTCGCTGCCAGCTCGGTGCGGTGCAGTGCAGTGCTGTGCGGTGCGGTGCGGTGCGGTGCGGTGCGGTGCGGTGCGGTGCGGTGCGGTGCGGCGTGCTGGCTGCGAGCGGACGGGCGGCCGAGCGGGCGAGCGGACGGGCGGACGGGCGGACGAGCGGACGGGCGGAAGAGCGCAAAGCGAGAGAGCGAGCGAGCCCACTATGAAAGCAGTTATTGCGCTGCGAAAGCGTCTCCCGTACAGCGCGCCCGGCAGCCCGTCCCCGCGCGGCGCAGTATAGCAACACACTTATCACTCAAAACGGATAATTTCACATTGGCCACGAGAGCCGGACCATAGACAAAACAATAGGCACAACGGCGGCGCGGCTCACCTGGATGGCACGGCCGAGTACAGGTACGAGGGGAGCGAGAACAGCACGCCGAGGACCACCGCGTGGCACATCACGAGGCCGACTGAGCGCGAGCCGCGTCGGGCGCGAGCAGGCGGGCGCGAGCAGGCGGGCGCGCCCGCGCACCTCCACCCCGCCGCCCGCAGCCCGCCCGCGCGCGCGCGATAGAGACGGATGTACAGCTTCGTCTCTGTTAGACGCGGGAGCGCGTCGAGCAGAGGCGAGCGGCCAGCAAACGGACACGGGTTTCAGGGCCTACTCGCGGAGCAGTTCAAGGTGTTGTCTGCTTAATGTCATTTCCGTAATGGAAGCGGGGCGGAGCGAGTTTACTACCAGCTGCTGCCCGCCGCGTCACGCGCTCGGGTATCGGTAACATCAGGAAACAGACAAGTAAACAAGCAACTCTTGAACTGTACCGAGGTGGAGCGGGGGCGTGGGCGCAGTGGGCAAGCTGCCAATGCGGCCCGCACTGAACTTTCTTTCAGGAAAGTGACTGTTGAGTTAAAATAAAATATTCGGTGTGCACGCAATGATTATTGCACGCTGTTAATAAAAAAAAGCACTCGTGTGTTATAAGAGTTCAGCCCGAGCGAAGTTTAATACTTGTTATTGCCCCAAGCATTGGTCAGGTTAAGCCCAGCCCCCCTCGTCCGAGTGGTGGCGCGCCGCGAGCGGGTTCCGGTGTCTGGCTTCAATCAATATTTTATAAGGAAACTCCATAATGGCTACAGCAAAGGTATTTCAGTACGCACAGGGCCCACATCTCTCAAGTGTTCACGTTCTCACGCAGGCAGGTACACCGTAACTAGGCACTCGTACGTTATCTCAGCAAATAATTAAATACAAGTTAAAGCAGCGGAAATTGGCCGCGGCGGGCTGACACACGGGCGCACGTCTCCTCGCACCGGACATCGCACGTCGCGAGGATGGTGTCGTCGTCGTCCTTAAGTGACTAGGTAACGAGGTTTGTTGTAAAACAAGGAATCGATGGCGGTGATTTGAGGAACGCAACCCGCGACACATCGGATACGCAAACGTTTCCAACCTCCAGTCACCAGCCGCCACCATCTATCAACCTTAACCACCGCGCCACGGGGGCAGTTCAACCTTTATCAACCCTCTTATGATTATTTTTACAAAACCAAAAATATTAAACTACTTCATATACTGTGTGTTAGGAGACCGCTTCCGAAAACGAAGACAGACGATAGTACTAACGACATCTTTGATAATGGGACGGAAAAAAATCGATCCGGATTAAAAAAATCATATTTTTAAAACGTTTTATTGGCATTATTTACGCTGCATCATGTAAGTACAGTAAAATGAAACGAAAGTTTCGTACAAAAATACATTATTTTACTAAAAAAAACCAGCAATGAAACACAAAATCAAAATCGGCTCATGCTAAGTACAACGAGCGCACCGCGCACCGCGGCGGGTACCCGACGTGTGTGCGTGCGTATGTGTGTGAGCGCGTGCGTGCGTGCGTGCGTGTGCGCATGCGTATGCGCGTGCGTGCGTTTGTGTGCGTGGTTGCAATGTGGACCTTATCTCATTGCGCCGCGGAGCGGTTAAATTTCGCGCCCGGACGTCCGTTGATCCGAGAATCAGCTGATTTTGATTTTGTGTTTCATTGCTGGTAATTTGTTTAACAATTTTTTAACAGGACCTCAAGACGTTACGCATGGTGTTCCTGCACGCGACTTGCGACACGACCGAAGTCCCGACGAACAGCGACTTGGACCAAGGGGACCGAAGGCGCCGTTAACTTTCACCTGATGGGATTCCTGCATAAGGATTTCGCTAGCTAGCAAAAGAGTATCCTACGCAAGATATTCCCAATCACAAGAAAAAAGAATTGCTCCTTTTTTAGAAAAACTAAGTTCCAATTCATTGTTTATCTCGTCACGTCGTCGTCTGTTCGAGTAACGACTCACTCACGGCTCCCTGCGACCGACTCCGGCCCGCCGACGCAACGCCCCGAGCACCGCTACAGCTTGACACGTGCACCCGAAAGCCGCCGGGGAGCGCGCGGCGCGGCGCGGCACCGCGCCCGGTGCGCCCGCCGTCAGTGAACAAGAGCAAAGCACAAACTTGTGTACACATTGACAACAGTTTCTGTCGATGGAAGGAGAACGGGGGCAGGTGGCAGGTGGCAGGTAGCGGCGTCGCGGTCGGTTCCTGTTGCTAAACACCAATACGTACACAAAAGTCTCGCCGTGCGGAAGACATAATGGAGGCCGGCGGGATCCGCCCCAAGAGCCTACCGTCATGTAAGGGTGCGAGGGGGTTGCGCCGTGCTGCCGCCGTCCGGCACCACTTACCTCGCTCGAGCATTCCGCTCGTCTCTCCGGAAGCGCGCAACTTTTTATCGAGTATGGAAAGGGCGAAAGGGATGGTAGGTGACCGGGCACTCCGCGAGCGGGCGCCGCCGGGTGTCGGGGTGTACGTGAACGCTGTGAACTAGCTCGCTTAGTCACAGCTTGTCCACACTATCCCGACAGCGTCGGCCCGTGCGCCGGTGCGCCGGTGCGCCCGCCTGCTCGCGCGCCGGACGTGTGAGGCGCGCGGCGGGCGGCAGGCGCGAGGCGAGACTTACAAGTGCGGCGGCTAGCGGGCGATATTAAGCGAGTGGTGGCGATGGGTCGACGCCGGCGTCGGGAGCTTACCTGCAACAAAAACGACGGTTGTGAGCAGCAGCTATTGTCACTGCAGAGGAAGCTGCGCAGCGCGATGCGGACACAACGAGCTCAATTTGGTGCACAAACATCTTAAAATTCTTTAAAGAAATAATTAAACGCGGCGCCGCCTTGCCCTTGCAACAACAAAAGCACAGCGGCAGTGGAAACTTCTTCTGCAGAAGTTTTGTACATTCCAAAGTCTAATTGCGAGTATCCAATAGTTTGTTGACTTCACTATTATGTTATATTTTAAACAAGTGAATGCGAACTGTAAGAGTTGGTAGTGCCTAAAGGCGCCTCTAACCCATGAACCGCCCGCCGCTCTACGCAATCTTTCCCATGCGCCCGGCATTATGTCACGGGCGCAAGTTCACCAAGCTACGGGGCCGATGGCTCTTTTCACCCTGCGTCCCTAGCCCACCGGCCCACCGGGCTGACGGGCTGCATCGCCACTGGGTGAGCCCGGCTCCGGCCTACTCTGGCTACCGTACACTCCGAATTGAGAACGTCCCGCCTGCCCATTACGTGGTTAGGGAAATCGTTCACACACACACACACACACACACACTTACCGCTCGTACAACTAAATTTGAACTGTTACTAATAATTAAGAAAATAAAACTACAAATTAGAATGGGAATGCATAGGTCCGCCTCCGCTCCCGCACTAGCTGGCGCACCGCCACGCCCACGGCCACGGCCACGGCCCCGCAGACGCTCATTCATTTCAATTGTTATGTCTTGATTACTTCTTGGTCGGGCGCGCTCGCGGCGGGCACAGGCAAGCTCCCGCATGCGGCCGCCACAGCGATAGCGACAGCGACAGCGTCGGGCGCACCGTGCCAGCCCCATTTTAGGGGAAGGTATTCTCACCTTTTCTGTTTTACAACATCCGGACAACAAATACGGCACGATTCGTCGTCCACAGGCTAAAGGAGTTAAGAGATGAAGTGTAACCTTGTCACGGCATAGATCTGGTAGATTCGCGGAGCTCCTAGGAGAGACCCCCCATCTAGGAGCGAACGGGAAAATTGAGCTGGACTTGACCGTGGGTAACCAAGACGCGACTACTAGTGCCGCCGCCACGACAAAGTGGATACTAGTTCCAGTTTGCACTGCATCCAGCGTTACCTTTAATAACAGTAAAGAAAGAAGACGCACGCTCGTGTCGTATCGGCAGAGGGGGCGGGCGCACCACTCGCACCACTCGCACTGCGGCCTGTCTGCCTGTTTGCCTGTCTTTGTGTCACAACCAGGTGAAGGAAATGAAAAACAATGCGATAAAGGAGTGGATTTTGTCGAAACGAAATCATTTCAACGAGCATTTGTTAAACAACCGGAAGCATCCTCTGTCAGATGTTTAAAGTTTTTCTTTTTACAATACTGTCTTCTGTCGCAGCTAGTGCATTTCAGGAGGAGCTGGTTACGTTACGGCCGGCCGCCGGCGGCTGACCCGCACTTCCTGCACCCCCGCACCGCGTGCTTGCGTGCGCCCAGTGCCGCGGGTGTACGTACCCGTACCCGTACCCGTACCCAACGGCGGTCGTAGCCCCGTCCCGGCGCCCCGGCCGAACTCGAAACCTTACTCACGGGCGGTAAACTATACCGATGGAGGGTCTCTATTGCCAGAGACCGCCGATGTAGGTACCACCGCAGCGCGTATTTTGCGTGGCATAAGTGCGTGCATAGGTGGCGTTGTGAACAATTCTGTATTCCGGTTTGAAGAGCGCGGTAGCCAGTGTAGTGCTAGGTGACGAGCACAGTGTGGTGCAGTATATAATATCCTAAGCAGCGCCACGTTATTATGGACCAGGTGTATCACTTAACACCTGAACAGGTCCCGGCCCTGTGGTGGCGGTGGGGCTCCGCATCCTCGCCGACATAGCGATGCAGCGGGGCCGCGGGGGAAGTGAGTGGCGGTGTTAAGTTCCGCCGCTTTCCCTATACCTTGTCTTCCGCGGCTGTATAACGGACGGCGGCGGAGCCCTAGACCAGATTCACCGCAGGACTGGAGAGTTTTCTCTTGGCTCCCATGGCCTCTGAGTGATGGATTCGAGGGATCCGTTGCTTATGATGATAAGAGACCGAGAAGAGTGCTCGCTATATGTTTCGGCGCGCCTTTCTCTCGAGGTAGAAAGGAGGACGACGGTTCAGATGCGAGCTTGAGATGGACTGCGCGGTACATCCGGCACCGGTGGGGTCGCAGAGATGTGTGAAACGTTCCCGTGGCTCCGCCGTAAAACGACGAACGTGAAACATTGTGGTAGTTTTAGTCGGTTCTAGTCCGACATTTTGGCCCACGCAAGAGCAGATATGCGGAGGCACTTCCCACTTAACATCAGGTGAAGGTCCCGTTGGTCGCGTCGTTACGTTGAATAAAAAACAACCTTTATTGAAAGATCGAATAGTTTAGAAAATAGTTTACTGCGCACTAATTAACAAACGACATTTTATGTAGAAACACGCGCGGTCGTCGCAGTGAGCGCGGTGGGCGCGGTGGGCGGCGTGAAAGCGGTATTTGTTTGCGACGTTAGACTTCTAGTACTCTTTGCCATCAAAGAATCGTTCGGCGAGGCGGACCACTCCACGTCCTGCTTGCACTTGTACTTCTTGGTGTTACGTCATATGAGGTTCAATTGGAAATTGGACGACGCTGCGGTGAACTTCTATGTGTTTACGCGAGAACACTTCACTTGCAATCAGTGCCCGTGACAGCAAGTCATTACATTGACAACGCAGCTCGCAGCCGAGCCGCGCACGCCCAGGCGGAGGTCCGGGCCCCGCGTCCGCCTCCTTATCGGATGCAGTGTCGCGCGACACGGCGCGGCACGGCGCGGCGCGACGCGGACGCGCGGGCCGACGTATTGTTTGTGCGCAGCAGGCAATGGCCTACAACCGGTGTCGCCAACTTTTACTCTTTGTGCCGGTGTGACCTCAAAACCGCATCGCGCGTACAGTTATAGTGAATGATTGTCTAATTATATTCACCGACTGGTTCCTGGAACCGGTCGGGCCAGGGCTCGTGGCTCGGGGGCCCGCTTACAAATGTGTTCAATCGTTTGCGTGTAGTGTGTCGGTGACATTAAGCTGCGGTAATACCGCAGCGGCGCTCGCACCGTCCAACATAACTACGTTAATGTGTATTACCGGCGCGAGGCCGTCGCCAACGGCAACACAAAAGCAACATGCGGCATCGGACATCACCCAGCAGCCGGCAGTCGCACCTACACATTGCGCTATAAACTGAGCAACTTGTTCTCGATTGCGTGCAGAGCGCGGCTGTGACCTCGTTACACTGTTTGCGTGCGCGTGCGTGTGTGCGGACTCGTTAGTGACGGTACCATCGCGGCGGCCATCCGTCCCACCCGTAGTGATCAAACGGCACAGCAGTGCTGCAGTGCTGCAGTGCTGCGACGCGGCCCGCAAAGCGAACGTCCACTGACACCGCGTTGCGGCACGCGCTGTGTCGTTACCGTTAGGGGAAATTGCAGCGTGTCACCGTACCTCACCGTACCCCACCGCACCTCCAGCATGCTGCTTCTAGAGTACGCGTGGTGTGGACAAACGCAAACGCGCAACTCACGCCACAAGTCCTCCGAGAAAAGCGACCGGTCCGCCGCCGATGAGCCTGATCTTGCGGTGGCAGGAGTCGAACAGCGAGAGACGCGCGTGCGGCGGCGACAGGCCTACCGTGCCGCCCGGGCCCACTGAACGCAGCATGCCCCGCGCCGCTGCGCGCACTAGATGCTCGCGCGTAGCACGCTCGCCCTGCACTACGTCGCACTCCGCTGCGCGCGCATCGCACCGCGCATACTACGCGCACCGAGGTCGGCGCGGAACTGACGGACGGACTGACTGACTGACTGACCGACCTGCCCGCCTGCCGCGCGCCGCACCACCGCGCACTGCCCCGCACCGCGAGCCGCGCCACACCGCACCGCGCCGCATGATGTGACGTGACGTGACGTGACTTTGAGCGACGTCCTATCGATTTTCCATAAGTTTCGTAATGCTAAAAATAATTACTCGCCATGAAATTTCTTTTGTAAGAATAAATAGCGTCGTTTTCAAGTTACCGTTAACTAGTACGCATTTCGAATAGTGTCGTAGCGCCGCGAGCGCCTCGATAAGTAATTAAGTGATATGTATTTATTTAAGCAATCAAGTGAAAGGTGTAAGAATATACGAAACATTACTAATAAATAAATAAAGACGTGACACGATCGATATAGCGAGGCAGCGTGTGCGGTGTATCGGGCGCGTTTGACAGGAGCGGTCAGCTGACGCGCGCGAGCGGGCCTGCGGGCCTGCGAGCCTGCGGTCGAGGGGCACAGAGAGGGCTTTGTGCGAGCGAGACGGGGAACGGGTGACGAAATACGCGGCTGCGATTTATACTTAATGATATCGAAACAATATCTGTTTGAAATTGAAATTTTAAAATGGATGAAAAACTTTATAATTTGGAGCGGGCCCGCATCGCACCGCGCCGCGCCGCCGTCGCATTAGTTCCGCACGTCGGAGGGGAGCACGCGCGTGGTTTAAAACAGCACCGTCTGTTTAGGCGCGACTGTAAGTACGAACACATGCTCACATGCAGACTGCTTGTCAAGTTAAGATCCTCGATTGTCGCAGTGTGATAGTAGTTGGCGGACCAAGCGGCCGCTGCCCAGCGCCTGCCCTCTCCGCTGGTTAAAACTCGCGCAAACGACACCGGCTTGACAAATTAACGACAAGACGTAAAGAAGGCAGGCAGGCAGGCAGGCAGGCAGGCAGGCAGGCAGGCAGGCAGGCAGGCAGGCAGGCAGGCAGGCAGGCAGGCAGGCAGGCAGGCAGAAAGGCAAGAAGGCAAGAAGGCAAGAAGGCAGGACGGCAGGCAGGCAGGCAGGAAGGAAGGTAGGCAGGCAGGCAGGCAGGCAGGAAGGAAGGTAGGCAGGCAGGCAGCAGGCAGGCAGGCAGGAAGGAAGGTAGGCAGGCAGGCCGCCGCGCGCATCGTACGAACAGGAGAGAGCATCTGGCGCGCATCGCGGCCACGAGAGTATCAAAGCTTTTAGTATTGTGTACACGTGTTTCATTAGTAGTGTGAGCATGCGAATGTATGTGTCATAGATTTAAGCGTGACATAAATGAAGAGGGACGGGACTTACCAGAGGCAGTCCAGCATGACAGGCATGCGGGGTGCGGCCGCACTCACCTGCAACAACACAACAGCTCGGGTTAACAGTCAGCAGCCGCGAGGGTGCGGTGCGGGACGCGACGCGATTTCCTCTGCATCTGCGGAGACACCGGCGCGCCGCCACGTCGGCGTGGACACAAATAAACAACCAGGCGTGGAGGAGTACGGCCGGCGGGGCCGATCGGAAGGAGCCGCCGCAGCAGCAGCAACAACAGCAGCGGCGGCGGTGCGGGCGCAGCGATCTCCGGAGCGGCGACACGCTCGCGCAGCATTACTTATGTAACTAAGTCACCCGCCGCCGCAAAGCCAATGCCAACCCGCGGAGCCGCTTGGATTGCCGCTACGATCGATAAATACCTTCCCCTGGAGTAAGAACGGGCTCAGGACATGGCTCTTTGTAGTCGATTTTAAACTTTCAGCAACTTCTTGGTGTTTCATCATAAACTCAACAACAGTGGATACTAACGGAATAAAAACGGTGAAACGGTGACTGGTCCGGATGTAGAATTGATTTACAAATTTGCTGTTTTTCCACCGAGCGGACGGCTCCAACAGCTTCCAATCGGAAACAGGCGAGCGGCGAGAGGCGAGTGCGTACACACAAAACGGAAGTTTGGAAAACTTCCTGGAATGTTAACTTGTATATGTGTTGTGTGCGTGTGTGTCTGTGCCGAGGGTGCCGGCAGATCCGCGAGTGAACGTTTTCGCTCCAAAAGGATAGGAGATCCTCTAGAATTAGTTGACCCTACTGGAAGAATCTGAGTAATAGAGACGGGTGGTAGTGGATGAATGTGATATAAGAATGAAGGTCCATGTCAGTAGGTGGAATGATATATCCCGTTGTGTGAAGACGCAGCAATGTGTACAAAAAGTTCCTCGCAGTTGCATCGCGCGGGACGTGCTGTGCATTTTGACAGCTGCAATGAGCGGATCCCGGCGACTCCCCGCACCGGGTCTGGGTCGCAGCGACGGTCACGCTGCTCACAGGGCCAGCCGGAGTGTATTTTCATTATATCACTTTCTTAAGAAGAAAATTGCGGAAATATTGACTTGAGGAGGAACCAAAACATTAAGTAGCCCTCACCGTCTCAATAGGGATGAGACTTATTTATACGACTAGGTTTTGAGGTTTGATGTTTGCCTAGAAGTACGCACACAATTACCTGGGAAAATACTTTCAAGTATTGAATAAATTAGTTTTCTATTGACGAGACCGCAGCAGACGGCTGGACGCGCACCGCGCAAGATTAAAATATTCAATGTTATGCAACAGTTCGCGGTCACACGGGCAGTACTCCTGCTGTGCTGGACTTAGTTTACGTGACAATAAACACCAAAGGCAAGCCTCTCTTATACGTTTCTGTAATACAGTAACAATAGCTTTGTCCGCCGCGTACCAGCTAAAGTCAGCACTGCGCTGCACTCTGAACAGAGCAGCACAGCCGCGCCAGGCCGTTGTAGGCTTTGAAGGCGTCAGTTCTTTCCTGGAGATAGCGGCACGTTGCGTTGCCGTTATGGAGCCCCCCACCTGGCATCGAGTGGGGCATGCAATAGCGGCATTCGGCAAAAAACCGGCGGTACAAGTGAATGATTTCCAGAAATCTTTACTCCATAACCGTTTTAGACAATGAAAGCTATTAATAGCATCTATTGTGTCCGACATTGGCTTAGTGCCCTCTTGCGCCACATGGTGTATGCTCTTACCCCTGCTGCCTAGATCAAACACGCACACGCAGCCGTGTTTGTAGCGATGCAATACACATCAAGCTTTTTTTTTTTTTACTTGGGGGAAATGTCTGCGCCTACCTGACCTCGCGGGTGCAAAGACAGGTTAAGTCGGACTTGCACTAAAATTCCCACGACGTTCCACCTCGTCGCTTTATAGCAGGGTCACGGGAACGCTTTCGCACACATCCGCGACCTTACCAGCGCCGGCTACTTAATGCAGCCCCACCCCGGAAAGGAGAGAAGAACCCTCCCTTTCCACCTTTGTAAGGCCACATCGGAACACACAGAGCGCCCTCTGTGCCTCTTGGGGAACGGTTTCTCCTGAATCCATCATCCAGTGGCCATGGGATCCAAGAGAGAAAACTCTCCCGGCTCCCTGCGACGGATCCGATTTTGTGTTCCACCGCCATCCGTTATTCGGCCGCAGAGTATAGGGAAGACGGCGGAACGCATTACCGACACTCCTCTCCCTCCGTGAGTTCTCCTTGTATGCAAAAGACAGTATAAAGCCGCCCCTGCAGCCCACCGGCATGTATCCGAGGTGAGCTCACGGACCTCTAACCTGGAGCGTCCGCCTCGGGCCGGAACCATGGGCGACTCAGCCATGGCTACTGAGCCCCTCCGCCAGACTAGATGGGAACCTGTTGGGAGTTCACATTAAGCCTAGTTAACAGTAAATGCAGACGGTGCATATATGTGTTACAGTCATTTGAAAACACTAAAAATTGTCGAGATAAGCCTAGGTGAAATCCAGCACTCTGAGCATTTCATCCAGGAAGCGCTTGAAACTGTATGCTGCATTTATCAATCCATAGTTCATGAATAGGAACTCGTAAACCCCGAAAAACGCGGAGATAGCTGTATTTTTTATATCAACAACGTGTACTGGTATTTGGTTACGTGCCCTAATTAATTCAAGGGTCGAAGGCACGCAGCAGACAGACCATGCACAAACTCCTAAGTCTGCTCATAATCGCCATATGATCATCGGCCGTAGTTATTTATGGGTACGTGGCGAGGAGGAGATGCCCAAATCAACATCTATGGGAACAGTACGATCACAACTATACATACTCGCGAGCAAAAGTTTGGAATCACTTACTTGTAATTGGTTCCACGCAACCTTGCTTACTAAATATTTTTTAATTATCTTAAAAATGCTACTAAATTCATTTAAATCGAGCCAGTAGTTGAGGGGTATACCGGATTAAGTGAAGGAGGTAGGAAAACAAGGAAATATGGAGAAATAGTGAATGAATAAAACAATAAATAAATATTTTAAGTATCAGTACTTTGTGTTCCCTTCCCTCGCCCTAATAATTGCTGGAAGACGATTCTTCATAGACCTGGTCAGCTTCTAAATTGATTCTTGTGGGATACATTCCCACTTCTTAATCAACGCCGATTTCAGCTCGTTCAGACATGAAGGAGCAGGAGTTCTGAAACGAACCTTCCTCTTCCGTTCATCCTACAAATGCTCAATGGGATTCAAGTCAGGGCTGAGCATTGGCCAGTCCAATGTCACAATACCGACCTCTTCGAGGTTATAGTAACGGCGGTAGTGGGGTGTAATCACTCAACAACTTAGTTACACACACACAGGACTTTATACGAAGGTATATCGGAACAGCGGTAGTCCGTGTCGTGTTAATCCGTCGCACGCGCCGACGTGAGTGCCTCAGCGCGCCGGGCTACCGCCATTGGTCGGCAGCCGCGGCGAGCGGTTTGCGCGCGAAAGTTTGAACTCGCGCGCTGCTACATCACTCCCCGCCTAGACCGTTACTACGGTCGATAGCAGTTAGAAAAATGTACTTTTCGTCTACATCGCGTCTTTGTGATGTTCTCAAGAGGCTTTTGTTCTGGAGTATGTGTGTGTGTGACTGTGTGTTTGTAGGTGCAGGTTCAGGTTTACTAGGTGTAATAGGAACTAGGATTTTCGGAGAAACAGGGAGTGGGTCGTTAATGCTCGTAAGTGATTCAGCAAGTACATAGGCTGGTTTAAGCTGGTCTATCGAAACTGTCACTGTTTTCCCTTTGCTCAAAATTTTGTAAACCTTATCTCCTCTCGCAATGACCTGATAAGGACCAGAGTATGGAGATTGTAAAGCACCACGAACCGAATCGTCTCTTAAAAATACGTGAGCTAAGGTGATCAAATTACGATGCACAAAAATTTTGTTTTTATTATGGCGTGCAGCAGGTCTTGGCTGCAGCTTAGCCGTAAATTGACGCAACCGAATTATAAAGTCAGTTACGTCAATAGACTCTAATGGGGTCGCATGGAAAAATTCTCCCGGTAAACGTAACGGCTCGCCATATACTAATTCAGCAGAAAAACTCTGCAAATCTTCCTTAAAAGAACTTCTTATTCCTAATAGTCGTTTATCCAATTAACATCAGCATGGCACATGATTGATGATGGCTTTGAGTTGTCGGTGGAATCTTTCCACCAGACCGTCGCACGCTGGATGATATGCGGTTGTGCGGCGATGTTTGAAACCTATCATTTTTCCAAGGTATTGGAAAAGTGAAGATTCGAATTGCCGTCCGCGGTCAGTCACGACATCAGTGGGACATCCAAATCTCGATATCCACGATATCAATGTCTTACCTTTAGTTTCCGCAGTAATATCCTTCATAGGTGTAACTTCCGGCCACCGCGTGAAACGATCCACGACTGAGACAGTACTTATACCCATGCGATGGAGATAAGGGGCCTATTATGTCCACATGAATAAATGCAAATCGAGCACGGGGTAAATTGAATGTATCCAAAGGAGATGACACATGGCGATGCACCTTTACGCGTTGTCAAGCCAAGCAATTCCGAGCCCACTTTCTACAGTCTGCGCATTCCAGGCCAAACGAAGCGTTCAGCAACGAGCTTAGTGGTTGCTTTAATAACAGGGTGGCTGAAACTGTGTATGCTGTCAAATACCTGCCTTCGTAACGGTTTCGTGATGAAAGGCCTTGGTTGTGAAGTGCTTGTGTCTCAATAAAGTTCGGATGTGCTGCAAGAAACTGTTAATTTCTCTAGGCGAAGAGAAGTTTCCTCACCTAATTTATGTGCTAGCTCAGGATCAGTACGTTGAGATTCTGCAAGTAATTCCAAGTCTATTGGTGTCTGCAATTCATCAACACGTGACAAAGTATCAACAACTACATTATGTTTGCCTGAAATATGACGTATATCAGTCGTGAACTGAGATATAAAATCAAGATGTCGATACTGACGAGGCGAACAGTTGTCTTTTCTGTTGCGGAAAGCAAAACTGAGCGGCTTGTGGTCAGTGAACACTACGAAATATCGCACTTCTAGCATGTAACGAAAGTGTTTTATACTTTCATAAATTGCTAATAATTCGCGATCGTACGGAGAGTATTTTTTTGAGCAGAACTAAAACTTTTAGAGTAAAAAGCTAGTGGTTGCCATTGGCCATCCGTCAACTGCTGAAGAACTGCACCTATACCCCAATCAGATGCGTCTGTTACCAGAGCAAGTTGGGCATCGCAGTCAGGGTGAGCAAGTAATGCAGCCGTAGAGAGGCTATTCTTGCATTGCTGAAAGGCAGCTAAAGCATCACCACAAAGATTAATTGGGTGTGACGGTTTCACAGAAACCAAAAGCAGTACATTTAATGGTGCCTGTATTTTAGCGGCGAAGGGAATAAATCGCCTATAATAATTAATCATCCCTAAGAAACGCCGGAATTGCCTAACCGTCGTTGGTATAGGGAAGTTGTTTATGGTCTGTATCTAAGAATCCAAAGGTTTCGTGCCAGCTGCTGAAATATGATATCCTAAAATATGTATCTCCTTCACACCAAAAATGCACTTTAATGTGTTAACTAAGACGCCGTACTTTTTCATGCATTCGAAAAGTTTTTGCAGATGTTCCTCGTATTCAGTCTCGCTGCGGGAATAAACAAGGAAATCATCAAGATAAGCATAACAAAAGCCTAAACCTCTAGTCATTTCATCTACGAACCTTTGGAATGTTTGTGCTGCGTTTCTTAGTCCTGGAGTCAAGTAAGGAAACTCAAACAAACCAAAAGGTGTAGTGATAGCCGTTTTCTTTATATCACTTTCGTAGACGGGGATTTGATGGTACGCCTTCTCTAAGTCTGTTTTGCTGAAAATAGTACAACCGGCAATATTATGCGCAAAATCTTGGATATGCCTAATAGGATAGCGGTCTGGAATGGTTCGGAAATTTAACATTCTATAATCACCGCAAGGGCGCCACCCATTTCCTTTCTTTGATACCAGGGCAAAGGAGATTTCCAATAACTGTTGGAAGGGCGAGCAATTCCACTGTTTAACATGAGCTGGAACTCCTGTTTAGCAATTTTAAGCTTATCTCCTGATAAGTCTTCGAGGATTGCAACATAGAAGTTGTCCAGGTGTGGTGTCTTACTGTGAACTTATCCAATATACGGTGAAATTCAGTATCACCAGTCGTGATCTTTACAGACCTTATACTACACTTAGCAATTATAGCTGGTGAAGATGAAGATGTTAGATTATCCATCAGGCGATGATTTTTACAATCTACAATTAGGTTATAGTAGACTTAAAAAATCTACACCAATTATTGGTTTTGTAACATCAGCTACAGTAAACCTATATACAAAATTACATCTTAATCCAAAATTTAAAGATAACTCTATCATACCGAAAGTGTCTATTACAGAACCATTTGCTGCACACAAATGATATTGTGTCTTAGCTCGTCCGTTCACGTAGAGCAGACCGAGTTCTTCGATCTCTGAATGATTGGGAGACGCGTGGTGTGAAGACGATGACGCGGCTACAACGGAATCGCACGGAGAAGTCAACTCATGAATGCGATCTGCAAGATCTGCAAGCTGTTCTATGGAGTGAGTTGGTTGCGACGTCAGCACAGTTTGGATGCTGGTAGAAAAGCGATTGATCCATAAAGATTTAATAAAATCTTCGGGTGCTGTAGATCCGGCAAGATCGTGAAGATGCCGCAAGAATTGTGACGGTTTTCTATCACCCAATTCCTCGTGAGTGAGTAATTGCTTCACCTTCCTTTCGTGCGATGCTAACAGCCTTTTAATTAGTTCCCTTTTTATTTTGAAATAACGATTATTAATGGGCGGTCGTAAAATAATATCTTTTACCGTCTTGGCATAAAAAATGTCTAAGTTGTTGATTACATTATTAAATTTTATTTGATCGTCAGTAATGTCTAAGGACTGAAACTGAGTTTCTAATAAAGCAAACCAAATTTCGGGATCCTCCGGTGAAAATTGCGGGACTTTTTTATTATATTAAGTCCGTGGAAGTCTCATGTGAATCCATGGCAAAACGCACTTTTTTTCCTCGACGTAAGTTATGTCATGAGCAAAGAACCTCAGCGGGCCTGACACCACCAGGAGCGGCAAGAGCAAGCAAGACTCAAAATTCTTTCAAGCCTAAACTTCGGCAATGCTCGTGGGGTAAGCATACACTTTGTTGATTCCCGAGTTTCCTCTCTTTTTTCCTTTTCACAAATTGTATTTTTTGTGTACTGTTTAGCATATTCATTGGAGAATTTTTCCGTTTAGTTAGATAAAATGGCTACTGATAAGAAAATTTCCCTAGAATCACCTAAACCAGTTGTAATTGACTTCAGTACGTTGTCATTATTGTTACCTAGTTACGACGGGAACAAAAAGACACTCGCATTTTATATTGAGGGTGTCGAAAATATCTTAGATTCTATTACGTGCAGTGATGAAACAAGCATCGCTAGCCTAATTAGAAACAAATTGAAAAGAAAAGCAGTTGAAGCGCTTTCAGAAAGTAGTGGAGCAAAAACATGGCCCGAAATAAAGGCCATCCTCCAAAACAGATTTGGTGAGTTTAGGAACGAAATACAGCTAGTGCAAGAATTGATACTCTGCGAAAGAGACAATTCCTCGGTAGAGTTCTTTGGAGAAAAGATACGACATTTCTGTTGTGCATTGATTCAGATCGACTTATCTAAAACAGAATACTGGAAATACTTTTAGTTTCCTTACATTCCTATAAATTATTACACCTGTATCCCATTCCTAACGAAAATAATGTAATGCTGATATCCAAAAATCCATACCTATTACTCGGCAACAAGGAGTTTGCATATCCTCAGGAGCCCTGCATCAAAATCATAGAAGACGAAGTCATATGTAATCATTTAAGTTGGGAACAATTACAGAATTCAAATGATTGTATTGCACAGCTCATACAGCATCAAGATCCACACAATTGCACATACATAACAGCATCTTACGAAAATACAATAATACAACAAATCAAGGATATGATAGAAAAAACCACAAATATGGAGCAACAACCACAAGAGAAGTATAAGTTAATATCAACAACACCGAGCTGGTCATCAGTGCTATTATATTGTATAATTATAGCAGTAGCATCCGGAACCGCTTTATACAAACTCTGGTGGAGAAGAAGAACAGTGACACACGCAGCCTTACAGCAGCCTGCTGATGAAACTCATCATCAACTACAGCAGTCTTCGGTGCGCCTTTCTCTTAGGGGGGGAGGAGTTATGTCGGCATAATGCGGACGCCGACATAAACATCAGGGTCATTTAGATAACAGTGACCCATTACACGCTTATCATGGAGGACATTAGAGACTAAGTACCTATTATATACTGTATAAACATCCTTATTATATCAATTAAGATAAGAAATCATGTAATAGTAGAGTATAAAAATGTAATCTTAAATCTTAATAAACTAGTCTACAGTAGCTTCTCAAGCCGAGAACACCTCGTGTTCCTTTTTAAAAACCCTGCTACCGTCACCCGCAACCTAACTCGTACGGTAACATTTTTTTCGTCTCTACCGTCGGCCATCGAATCACTACCACTATCACACATTGTCGCGTTCAAGGGTCACCACTTATGGTAACGGCGGTAGTGGGTTGTGTTGGTCTATATTACAAATAATAATACAGTACACGGTATACAATCACTCAACAACTTAGTAACACACACAGGACGTTATACAAAGATATATCGGAACAGCGGTAGTCCGTGTCGTGTTAATCCGTCGCACGCGCCGACGTGAGTGATTCAGCCGCGCGCCGGGCTCACGCCATTGGTCGGCGACCCCGGCGGCGGCGGCGAGCGGTTTGCGCGCGAAAGTTTGAACTCGCGCGCTGCTATAAGGTATTCAGATGTTACACGGGCACAAGAAGTGTGATAACGAGCGTTATCGTGCACAAGGAGGAAGTCATCACCGATATATCCCGCATAAGGAACAACATGTTCCCTATGCAGAATATCGGAAATGTAGCGGTTCGAAGTTAAACCGCCTACCCGCTTGTCGGTCAATTGCTATGAGTTTCGGGAGTGTGTCAGGCCTTTTTGGAGTCAGATTCGCTTGCTCGAGTCGTCGACTAACTGTCCACTCGCTGGCTGCTACCCCATGAACATCTCGGAGCTCCTGTTGCACGTCGACATTAGTTAAATGCCGATTTTGGAGAGAGGTTGCAGAGGACGCGATAAAACGGTCATCCCTCTCCGATGTACACCGGCGCCGTCCAGATCTTGGTCTCAGGATAAGGCCAGTCTCCCGAAAGCGCTTGTAAACTTTCGAAACACAGGACTGGCTTATGTGGAGCCGACGAGCGACAACCCGCTGGCTGAGCCCTTCTTGCTATAGGGCTACGATTTGTGCTGCTTCTGTAAGTTTTATCTCCTTTGTCGTACAAGGTAAAGGGTCAGAAGTAGTGGAGCTGTGTACCGGTCAACGTGTGAATGTTGACTGATAAAGAAAATCCGATAGCAGGTGCTTTTATAGGGAGTCAATAGGTCGTAACTCAATATCAAACAATTGGAACTCGTCTCTTATTTATTCACTTAATCCGGGATAGCTTCTTAAATAATGGCTTGATTTTAATGAATTTGGTAAAGTTTAAAGTTAAGCCTTTTTCTCAGTAGGGGTAGGCAGAGGCAGATTGTCGTCTGAAGTAAAGTCTCTAGTACAGTCTAAGGTAACACGATCCAAATATTTAGCTCATCTTGCGACCTTCCGAACCTCGGTAAGGTAAATGTGACCCCTACCTCTGTATAGAATAACGTGTGACTTTCGCAATAAACTTTTCAGTAACTTAGAAATGTTTTCATGTCCTCAAGCTCCTCCTCCTCCTCCTCCACACTTCGCATCGGTCATGAAGACTAAATAACAAAAATACTGTGCAACAGTGCATGTTTCCGTTTCCAAATAAATGAATAATTGTTTACCTACTCAACATTTTATGTCTGTATCTGTATCACTGCCAAAAATGAGATCGATGAGATAAACGAGAGAAAAAGAGACGAACAGGAGTCGGAAACCTGTTTGTCCTTAAGGGCACTAAATTTGAAAATAACCGAGGGCGCTTATTTTATAGGTAATCAACGGGTACAAATACATATAATTCAGTGTGAAACTTGAGTGTCCCTATTTTTAGCTAATTTCTTATAATTGGGTATATATTTAGAGTTCCCGGGCTTTAAACAATCATCTAAATGTGAGTAATTAAGCTTTGCTCAGTGTTTTGTTCTCAAATATTTCATATTTGAGAACAAAGACTCGAATTGTATGTTGTTGCACAATATGAATATGAATAAATTTTTAGCGCACATTTCCTTAAAATAGGATACTTATTTTCATTGACTAAGTTGCAAAACATTTTATCATTACTATGCGCTTTTAGAATAATATCACTTTACAAGTTTATTATTTCTAATTCTAGGTCTTCGATATTATAAAGCTCGAAATACACTGAAACTATTTCAAAGACATCATCTTCAGTAACATTGAATGGACTTTTATTACGCATTTACTGCACTAATCACGTCGGCGATATGCTGATTTTTCCCTTGTATTTTTAAATTTAATTCATGCTACTTTGCCGTTATATCTGTCAGAAACCTGAGATCGATTAGCTAATCCTTATTTTCCAATTGCGGGTAAAATTCGCGTCTTGATGCAATAAATTCCTTAATTTGTGGCAAAAGCATGATGCGGAGGTAAAATACTTGAGCTGTCGGCTCAAGTATTTTGTATTTCACCTCTGCTCAGCCACCGCTTCTTACGCTTCAGTACGTCACGTCTACACTTCAGATCTGTGAACTGATCGTCCTCATCTTCTAAAACTAATTTAAGCAGCAATCTGTGTTGCATAGCTCCCGATCTTATGGAATTAATAATTTTTGTTACTATCGCAAATACGCGTTGAGAGCGGATTGTTTTTGCGCATAACACTCCCATCATCCCACTCGCATGATTTACGAGGCAATGATAGGGCAGGCAATAGACCTTATTGCTGGTGAGCACCGGTGGGTTGTCGCCGGTGCCCTGTTTGTTGTAATCGACGACAACTTTTGTACAGGTCATTTTACATCTGTTGTATACTTTTTAAAAGTAGAAAAGATATCTTTTCCTCTAGTGTTTCGCTTTAATGGTAGATCATTAAGGAATACTTCTTTTGTTGTAAAATCAGAAAACACCATCTTCACGCAAATTGCTTCTTGTGATATATTTGTCACGCCTGTCGATTCATCTATCTGTAGCGAAAAGAGAATACTATTTTCCATATCATTTGCTTATCCTGCCTCCGATTTGTCCGCAATTACTTCAATTCTTCTAGTAACAGTTCGTGATAATTCTAGCAACGTGTTTATAGCTGAAACTATTTCATTTTCATTTTTAAATTCTTCAAAAAGCGAATCAACAGCCTCTAACGTGGCTTCTTTCACTAATTCTTCATCTGTAAATGGTTTTTTATTCTTAGCTAGCAAATGTGATATTTTATATGACGCGATCGTTGCTGATTTGTTGTTGCAATGGTTTAGTAAAAAAACTTTGCTGGTAAATTATTGAAGATTTTAAAGAAATTATTTTTCTTCTTCTAATTTCAGAATTCATTGGATAGTTACTATCAAAATTGGTATGAACGGTCTTAAAATGTCGTTCAATATTACTTTTCTCGGGAATCGCAACATTATAGCACTAACAAACAACAAACAAATACACTTCCCTTTGTAATCAACGAAACAATATAGATGCTCCCATTCATAGTTAAAATAATATGTTCTTTTTCTTTTACATTCATCCATGAAGGGTTTTGAAAGAAAAGACTTCAGGCCGTGGATCCGGGTCCACGAGCCCAGTGTCAGATGAGCTGTAAGAGCCGCTGTGGCTTCCAGCCCGCTCATAACAAGAATATAGAAAAGAATTATTTCGGATTGCTTGGTTGTAGTTGTAAATGCGCGGTCTCCGCGCGTGCTCTATTCGAAATACGATCACACACTAACAAACAAATATACGTGCGTGTTATTATATACGCTCACGATTAGCAAACTGCTAATCTATGCACAATCCTAAATTCAACTGACTACTTGCTGTATATCGCCGCGTCACGTTTGGCAAGTGCATTAGTCCAGTGAGGGCGCATTCGAAATTGATCGGGGGCGCCATGGCGGGCGCCGCGTTGCCCACCCCTGGACTAGGGTACAACAGTTGATGTGAATTAGCTCTCGTCCCTAGTTGCAAACGGTTGCCCCGGCGACGCCGCAACTCGTCACGCCGCCAGCTCACGGGCAACGCTCACGTGCGCAGCGCCTTGAACGGCTGCACTAGCGCTCACCGAGATGTTCCCCGAGCGACCTGTGCAAACCTGTTAATGAATGTTGCACCAGGCGCCAAACGAACAAACAAACAAACACTCAAACAGACGAAACTACTTTTGTCCAACGTTACACGCATGTTGCCCCGGTTGACTGTGTGTGTTTCGGCGGCGCTGCCCGTGCCCGTGCCCGTGTGCCCGTGCCCGTGTTAACATCCACACCCGCGCTGATGATATATTGCTCTTAGCTTTCTCCTGAGATAAACCAATATTTTCTCGAATAGCCGTGATTTCTTTATGGCTAAATAAATTATCCTCAAATCAAAATATCAATACTGTTTACATCTATACATTATAATAAATGATTAAAAAATTGATACGTTTATTTTTAAGTACTAATACATGCAGTGACTGCGACTACGGGTGCGCTGCGCGATGCGGTGTGCATGCACACCATGCACTCCATGCACGCCATGCACACCCTGCCCGAAGTTTCTGTGCAAGCCCCTGATCAGACAAGCGGTGACATAATCTAACGGTTTTCAGCCCAACCGTTGACCCACTCACCACTCACCACTCACCAGCAGGTCAGCCGCACCGCCACGCTGGCCGTGAAGGCTTGCATGGCTGCGGGCTGCGGGCTGCGGGCGGCGGGCGGCGCGCGGCTCGACGGCAACTGCCGTGCGCTCCACTATTTTTAGCTACCTTATTCAATTACAGTCTTATTCAATTATGGCTGTCGTTACATATCTGCGGCTTCCGGGCGGCGCGCGGCGCCCCGTGCGCCGGGACGCGTTACGGCGTCTGCTTTACCTAAGTTATGCACGTTAACCTTACACACATTAGTTGCACTGAAGTTCTAAGTCCGATCAAAGGGTCCACAGAAAAATTGTATAAAGAACTTAGAGCGAATAACAATGACACTCACCTCACACGATTCGAGAGTCTGAGGCGAGGTATCTGGTGGCCAATCGGCAGGAACACCGGCCCCACCCGCGACAGCTCGCCGCCTGCCACCAGCCGCAACTCGGTCACAATTTGTTAGGGCGTAATAACGTTTAATGTTATCATTTTACTGATTAAATTCTAAATAGGTATATTTTTTCTAAATAATACTAAACCTACATTATTCTTCGGAGTACACCTCCTTCCCCTCCCCCCCGCCCTCAACAGCATCCCGCCTAGACGTGGCGGAGGGGCTCAGTAGCCGTGGCTTGGTCGCCCGCGGTGAAACGAAGAGAAGCCTACTCGGCCGGTCCAGGTTAGAACCCCGGGGTTGCGTAAGCTCACCTCGGATGCATGCCGGTGGGCTGTAGGAATGGCTTTATCCAACCCTTTGCAGCCGAAGTGGACTCGCAGAGGGAGAGGAGTATCGGTATTGCGATGCCGTGCTCTCCCTTTCCTCCGTGGCCGTATAACTAGTGGCGGCGGATCCGTAGTCGAATCCGCCGCAGAGAGTCGACAGAATTTTCTCTATTGGCTCCCATGGCGCCTGGGTGACGGATTTGGAGGAATCCCTTGCCCGCGTGCTATAAGAGGCTGAGGAGAGGGCGTGCAGTATGGTCCGACGCGCTCCTACAGAGGTAGAAAGGAGGGGTTCTTCACCCTCTCCCGAGGTGGGGCTGTATAGTGCAGTCCGCGCTGGCGGAGTCGCGGATGTGTGTGAAAGCGTTCCCGTGGTCCTACTATAAAGCTACGAGGCATAACATCGTCGGGGTTTTAGTCGGTGCAAGTCTGACACAACCTGTCCTTGCCCCGCAAGGACGGATATGCGCGCAGGCATTTCCCCTACATTAAAAAAAAAATTCGGAGTACCATCACCCTTAAATTGTTATTTTACTAGAGTGCCAGCTACGCGGAATGACCCCAGAGTTCGTTGTAAGGTTACGGCGCTGCCCCCGGCCGGAGGATAGTAACCACAACCCACTTTTCTATAAAAACGTGTTTTCCTTAAAATTTCAACGGCGCCGTAAACTGACCACCAATCGGTATTTTTTTCCAAAGATTTGTGGTCTAACAATGGTGTGCTGGGGACGGCTCAGGGCACGGTCAAAGATTGCAGGTTTCCGGTCTCAGCGCGCCATCGTTGACCAGGTTGTCACCACAGAGAGTTGCCAATTGAATGGAATCGAATATCACTTATCATTCCCAAGTGAAGCGCAACACAAGGCGCGGTGACGCCGGTGCCGACACCGGTGCCGGTGCCGGTGCGGTTGAGACCTGCAGTGCACACAGCGTGCGGAGGCGAGTGCGAACTGACCGGCGAACTCGTCCGCGGGAGAGCTACACTCGGGTGGGAGAGCCGCGTGCGCGTGCATTAAAAGTGGGGCAATTGTATATGCGCAAAAGCCGGTAGAGCGCCGCGTGTGGCGGTGCAGCAGGCGTGTGTTGCGAAAGTTGTCAAGCTGCCGTAACTGTTGAACCAACTGCATGTCAGTGTTCCGGCAAACACACAACGTAGCCCCAGCGGACGGCAAGTCAGTCAGACGGCGGCGGCGGCGGCGGCGCTGGCGTCACGAGAGCATACAACTTTCAAACTGATATATGGTCTCCTGGTTCATGGAACTATGTATAATGTAGCATGCATATGCAATTATTACACACGCCAGCCCGGCCGGCGCTCGCACTCGCAGAGGCGGCGCGGTGCGCAACGATGTCAGTGAGACAGCACACGCGTGACGTCACACAGGTAAGCCGATAACGACGATAACCGACGTCGATTTCGCCATCCGCCGCACCCCGCCGCCGCACACCGCCCCGGTCTGTTTGCAAGTTACACTGTGTCGCGAGCCCCGCGCACCGCGCACCGCGCGTCAAGGAAAACCGTAACTTTCCGCTGGACACAGACGAACGGTGTACCACAGGAGTATTATACAATGTTGCAGCAATCACGGTGCAGCGTTTGGCGCATATCACGATCCCGTCTGCCTAATGAAGGTCGCGGTAATCGAATGTGGGACATGGGGTGGAGAAGCGCACCTGCAAAAGCACGAGACCGTGTCGTCAATGTCGATGGGCAGCGCCGCGGGAGGCACGTGGTACTTGAGGCGCAGCAGCCGGCGCGAGCCGCGACGCAGCATGGCGGCGGGCCAGCGGCGTGTCTCGTGCTCGCCGACGCTCATGTCCGGTGGCGGCGAGCGGCTAGCGGCGGCGGCGACACGCGGCGGTCGAGAGTGCGAGCGGCGCTCGACTGCCGCGCTCCACCTGCGCCGCGGCGTCGGAGCACCTCGCGCCGCGGCGCAAGCCTCCGCCGACGCAGCATCGCGGGAAACGTCACCCGCGCGATAACAAACAACGAGAACCGCGCGCGCGCTCTCGCACGCACACGCGCGCGCGCCCACACACACACACGCACACGTTCACGCGCGCGCGCACCCACACGCGGCCGTGTAACAATTACCATCTTAAACGTAAAAACACGTAAACAACAGTGAGCCAGCCACAAGTACACATTCTAATCCCGCAGCCATTTTACCTTTAAACAGAGACTTTCTTTACATGGGTACTGCCTCTGAACTTAAAACATTTCATACCTACTAAACTTAATGACAAGGAGGGAGCATGGGGATAGCTATCAGTTCCATCAAATCCTCTCCACTGTTGAAGACAAGCATATATGAACTTGAAGCAACAATAGGTAAAAGATTATTTAGAGTATAAATTATACACATGAAACTTCCAAGTACCTGATAATTAACAGACAGGAGTGGAACGGCCACAGTCTCAATATTGTCATAATTTGTTTGTTAGAAGCCTGATCACCAGCCTAGTTGACAGGTTGTGTGAAAGCAAAGGAAATATTACTTTATATTAACAATATGGTTACTGTATAAATCTTCTATGACTCCTGTGTTATAATAACAAACAAATTTTTGGAAATATTATTCGGTACTACAGTATCATAAGAGAATGGGAAATTAGTTTATAAACATTGTGACATTCAAATGTGTGTACATCAAAATTTTTTTGGTTTGTGCACGCTTGTATTAATTTTATTATTATTTGTACTAAAAAGAAATCACAAACCTGAAATATGACACTACTTCTATTACATATACATAATGAAGTCTTATTTCTAATAGAAACACTTCTAGTGATGATTGATAATCTTTAAACTCTTTCCTTGGCCTTTGTAAGAAACACTGAAGTAAATTTAACAGTTAACCTATTGCTCATCATGTTTATTTAACAGAAATTTAAAGTCAAATTTAAAACCAAAGGTGAACTTCTCACTCCAAAACATAATCAGCTTTTCACCAAAGTAAATATTACATACATTAGTCAAATCACAATTATAAACTTTGTTATTCAGGACTGTCACTGACACTCCAGCTTGTCCTATTTTGTGCATCACATTAAAATCATTTGTATTCTTTCAACAAAACCAAATTAAACACTCACCCCATGAACCAATCGACGGTGTCACGCAGATACTCCGGGAGTCGCTCCAGCTTGATGGATATCTTTTATTCACTTCTGAACAAAAAGAAGGCACTCGTCAGCAAGGTCCTCGCTTAACTTCCTGACTTAGCTACACGGGTACACAAATTGTCCCATCACCTTTGCTAATGAAGCTGAACGGATTAGACTAACTGTTAACGGACGAGAACTATTTAAAGCTAACTAGAGCGTGTCACAGTCACAAAAGATTCTCAATTTTCATTAAAGCAACCGAGCCGTATTCGCCATATTGCGCAACTACAAGTTTATTCCGCTGGACACCGGCCGCCCGAACGCAGCAGCTACACTTCAGCACCGGAAACTGCATTTAACATTAATCCATGTAACATTTCGGCTATCAAATATTTACAAGGTATGTCCAAAAACCGATGTTACTTCAGCCAATGTAAAACGTCGATCGCGGGGTTTGGGAACATGGCAATACTGACAGAGGTATAACAATTTGGTTTTTTATTAAAGTTAGTGCTTATTTGATATTTTCAGTATTTAAAAAAATACTATTTCGCATGCCGCAATATGTAAATTGAACATGGGTAATTTTTTTTTACGAGTATCAATCGCATGGTGTTGGGTATATTTACACTGCTTTGTATAAAAAACTTTATGTCAAAAGTGGTATTTGAGGTTATTATTTGTCCAATGACTACGGGACAGACGCGGCAGTAAAATTAAGTTTTTATAGCAACTTCTCTCACTTTCTACAATAATTCGCAATGTTTCGTCTTCCATTCGGTGAGAGGGTCGACCCCATGGAAGAGAAAAGGCAAGCGAGAGAAAACACTATAAATAGTGTTATAACATTTTGTGTTCTGTGCGCTGCTATAAGAATCGGTAAGCAGGTACCTTCCTCGCGGTCATTCGTACACGTATCGAAGACCAGAGGGAGCGACCTTAAAGCATTGTTCTTATTTAGTCAACGAATTTTAACGCTGCTTACTGATTGTGTTGCCGCATGCATTTACATAAACTATGTAAGTTACAATATGAACGGCACGTTACACGATTATGCAAACAGTAGAATTTAAAAATGTAGGAAAGAAATAGTCTAGAATCACTCTTCTTTCTTTTCTTTAGATCTGAAAATCTTAAGCACAACCAGAATTATCAATGACTAAGGTTATTACAATGATCTTGTATAAAAATACTGAAAATTATCATTAATAAGGTACACTAAGAGTGTTTAGAGTAACTGCAGCTGCTGTATTCCTCTATGGCAGTACTAGTTACATTCTATCCTCACCACCTGGATGGTTAACCCCTTTCTAATGCATTTGTATTTCAATAGTAATAAGTTTCTTATCACAAAACTCTCCTGTACAATCCATTAATGGGCATGTCCTATTTATCAAATTGGTCGACTGGTTTATTGATCAAGTGGGCATTTTCCAATTTATCATACTAATGTAAAATACAGGAAATGATATTGCCATTTGTCTGATCCTAATTGAAACATAGTCATTTACAAAACAGTTTTATTGAAAGTTTATTACTTAATAACCAATTCTTACTGCTGGAATGCTTAAGTATCAGTTAAAGTACATTAATATTTATAGTTAACCTAAACATGTTCTATCAATTTTTTTAATACATTACAGTAAACATGAAGAAACATTTTTAAGTTTCCATTTCTAATTTAATGCAAAATGTATTTCCTAGTTCCTGAAATTAAAGTTGTAACAGTGCCAGTTTTTGTAGCTACATTTCTATTATTTGGGATTGAGTTCTTTCGCCAATCACCGCTTCCAAGTTATAATTGATTTCCTGATAATCAAATATAGCAATCTTATATCCAACTGAGGTTTTTTACTACCAAGTGAAGAGGGATGAGTAGGACATTCACTTGATGGTAAGTAATGTCTGCCCATAGCAACATGGCGCTAGTTAGAATGTAATAAACAGCACTACATTGAGCCTGTAGCACTATGATATAAAATTAAGTCTGGTTACTCCAGTAACTTCACTAGCTACAGTGCCTTTTAAACAGGTACAAAGTAACATCTGCACACTACTGTTTGTTGGCTGCAACAGGTGCTGTAGTGGTAACCTACCTAGATGGTCTCCAGCATGAGGCATAAACACTACTAAAATATTCCAGATCACTCTCTGTATTCATTTCTATGGAAATTCAAAATGAACTAGCTGTTGTCAGTTCATAAGAAGTCTTAATAAAATAAACAGTTTTTATATTTATTAACCACCGGGAAAATAGTTGTGCAGTGTGATTTTACATAAATAAAAAGTAGACTTGCGTTTAAACAGAAAAAAGATATCCATTAAGCCGTTTGATTAGTGAACGGATTGGGTGTTACAGAAATCATCTCAGTTAACACCAGTGATAGCTATACATTTCTGAACGTGCACATTGTGTCTCCGGAGTTGTTGTGGGTTCGAGTGCAGGTCTTAGGAAACATTTCACATGATTAAAGTAATTAATTGTGTACAAGTGTGTGTGTGGCCATGACATAAAATCAGATTCCTTTTGTTTCAGCGCCTCTGATCCTGGAGCACAGCGGAGTTCAGTAGAATCGTGTGGCGACGTTTTAGTTATGTGCGTGCGTGCGTGCACGTGTGCGTGTGCGTGCCGCGCGTTCCGTCTGGGCGTGTCACAATAAAACCGGCTGAATAATAAATTACACTGAGGTTTATTTCTCACCTTGAATACATATTGAACGTTACTCACTCGACGCGCATCAACTCAAAACATTATTTATTACAAATCACTCGATCAACAAACGCTTCTTATACCCAAGGAAATGATTGGCTTGTTTTTGTTGTTGTAAATATTTTTTTTTTTTTCAATTTACCTAGTTCCAAAATACTAAAATGTGACAATACAATGAAATTTAAGCGTTCTTACAGTTAGTTATCGACTAAGTCCATTGAGTACTGAAAATAAATGATCATGGTATTTATAGAAATTGATTTAAGTTTTTTGTTTCCATACATATATTTATACAATTGAAACTAAAATACGCTCGTAGTGGGTAGGACTGCGCGGGTGGTGGTGGTGGAAGTGTGGCCGGGGTCGGGGGACTCGGGCGGGCTGGTCGCGGGTGCAATCATACGTTCAGACGAACACTATACATTGTATACATTTGTAAAAAGTATCAAAATCGAGTAAAAGGCCTACAAAAAATTATCTCGAGATACTAACATTTGTTTACGTAGTATAACCTAAAAATTGACGGTCGCAGCACGCGGCGGCGGCGCGGCGCTGGCGCTGCGGCGGCGCTGGCGCTGGCCAGGGCAGGTGTCGTTAACTATTTGGCTTAATTATATTTATATGAGATGAGCGCAAAGGAAAGCAGTGCGAGTGTGTTTGTTGGCGCCGGTTCCGCGCCTAGTCCTCCGCCTCCTCCTCCTCAGACTCTTGCTGCTGCAGCCACGTCAGCCATGTGTTCACCTGCCACATAAAGAGCACCCAGTGAGCAGACGGGGACACCGAGCGTCCGCCGAAACTTATGTCACATTATATGAACCACTTTTCAAATGTCCAATGGAAAAGGAATGCACGTTCTCGTACGGCCAGAACACAAGCAGCACCCATCGGAGCAGTGGGCAGTGAACACACTATGTCCTCGCATAGTAGGTGATTCCGGAAAAACAAGCCCGCGGTCCCTTTTGCCCACCCCCAACGTGTAATCGCCGATGCCAATGATGGATGATATCGATCGATGCGCTCGTCGTGGATGAAATCAAGGATGACATTTCGAATATAATTCTAATAAAATGTTTACAAACGCGACAGGAGTTACAAGACGGAAGTGTGTGCAGCCGCTATTGGCCGACGTAGAGTGCCACCGTGAGTTAATACTAATGGATTATTCAGCGGGGAGCGTCTCACCTGGAAGAGAGCTTCGCCTTTGCCGGGGTACGCGTCAGTGACGTCCTCGCGCCAACGCAGGAACGCGTCCTCCTCGCACACCTCCAAGTTGTATAGGTACATGAACCAGCGGAGAAGCATCCCTGTACACGCGATCATAATAAACACAGGATGAAAAGAAAAAGCGGCGCATGCGTTGACCCTCACGCTACTCACCCTTGGGGTAGCGGTGCGCGTGCGCGTGCACCTGCACCGCATACACGGCGGCCAGCTGCAAGTCGGGGCGGCCCTCCAACAACGCCGTGAGTAACGGCGCGTAAGCCTCGGCGAGCGCCTTCTCGCGCTCCAGCGCCGCCTTGTCCGCGCCGCCTGCCGCGCCCGCTGCCGCCGTCACGTGCCCCGCCACCAGCGCCACCAGCGTCGACACAAACGCGCCGTTGTGCCGCACCGACGGCTCCACGTTGGCCTGCAGCGCGGGAAAGTATTCAGAGTCTAGTGCACTCCGATGCGACAGAGCTACAGAACGTTCACATTTACAAAACGCGCACGTGCTGATCCTTTCAGATCAAGGTGGACGCGTAATACTATGTTCTATCTGATCTGCTCGCACATCCCCCCAGGTGACCGGTTTTACACGTTTTATATTTGGAGGGATATCTCATTCTCCGTACCCCGAGGCCGGACGCGCCGGTCGAGTGTGCTCTGCCACTGGTTCTCCACATTTCTGTGTAAGTGCAGTGTTAAGTAATTTGAACAGAATGGTTACATTAGAACACGGCCACATAGCTACTGACAGCACATGGTACCTACACATGTGTTTTATCATTTATTCAGTACAAACAGTAAGCAATATATAATCTTCTTTCTCTACAATTTTCAAACTCAATTTACTTCCGAAACTGTTTCACTCATTTATACGTCGAGAAGCTGAAACACTAAAGTTGCAGCTCACCTTGATCCAACGGTATAGCGCGAGCGGCGCGGGCTCGCTGGCCAGCTGGCGTGCTAGTTGTGCACGCACGCGTAGTTGCGGCACGAGCGCGGCCAGCCCGCGCGCTTCTAGCGCGTCCAAAGCGCCAGCCGCCCCACCGCAGCGCTCAGACACGTACGCGCACAAGTTGATCTGCGGACGTGCGTAGACATTACGTACCACATCACAATGATATTTATATCTTGGAGGTTTTTGTGTGAATCGGTGCTCGGCCGCGGCACGCCCGCGTTCCGTTACCTTGCTCTCGTTGTACATCTGGTGCAGGCGGTCGGGGCCGACGCGCGCCTGCATCTGCTCCAACACCTCCAACAACGCCGTGAGTAACGGCGCGTAAGCCTCGGCGAGCGCCTTCTCGCGCTCCAGCGCCGCCTTGTCCGCGCCGCCAGCCGCCCCACCGCAGCGCTCAGACACGTACGCGCACAAGTTGATCTGCGGACGTGCGTAGACATTACGTACCACATCACAATGATATTTATATCTTGAGGTTTTGTGTAAATCGGTGCTCGGCCGCGGCACGCCCGCGTTCCGTTACCTTGCTCTCGTTGTACATCTGGTGCAGGCGGTCGGGGCCGACGCGCGCCTGCATCTGCTCCAACACCTCCAACAACGCCGTGAGTAACGGCGCGTAAGCCTCGGCGAGCGCCTTCGCGCTCCAGCGCCGCCTTGTCCGCGCCGCCAGCCGCGCCCGCTGCCGCCGTCACGTGCCCTGCCACCAGCGCCACCAGCGTCGACACAAACGCGCCGTTGTGCCGCACCGACGGCTCCACGTTGGCCTGCAGCGCGGGAAAGTATTCAGAGTCTAGTGCACTCCGATGCGACAGAGCTACAGAACGTTCACATTTACAAAACGCGCACGTGCTGATCCTTTCAGATCAAGGTGGACGCGTAATACTATGTTCTATCTGATCTGCTCGCACATCCCCCCAGGTGACCGGTTTTACACGTTTTATATTTGGAGGGATATCTCATTCTCCGTACCCCGAGGCCGGACGCGCCGGTCGAGTGTGCTCTGCCACTGGTTCTCCACGTTTCTGTGTAAGTGCAGTGTTAAGTAATTTGAACAGAATGGTTACATTAGAACACGGCCACATAGCTACTGACAGCACATGGTACCTACACATGTGTTTTATCATTTATTCAGTACAAACAGTAAGCAATATATAATCTTCTTTCTCTACAATTTTCAAACTCAATTTACTTCCGAAACTGTTTCACTCATTTATACGTCGAGAAGCTGAAACACTAAAGTTGCAGCTCACCTTGATCCAACGGTATAGCGCGAGCGGCGCGGGCTCGCTGGCCAGCTGGCGTGCTAGTTGTGCACGCACGCGTAGTTGCGGCACGAGCGCGGCCAGCCCGCGCGCTTCTAGCGCGTCCAAAGCGCCAGCCGCCCCACCGCAGCGCTCAGACACGTACGCGCACAAGTTGATCTGCGGACGTGCGTAGACATTACGTACCACATCACAATGATATTTATATCTTGGAGGTTTTTGTGTAAATCGGTGCTCGGCCGCGGCACGCCCGCGTTCTGTTACCTTGCTCTCGTTGTACATCTGGTGCAGGCGGTCGGGGCCGACGCGCGCCTGCATCTGCTCCAACACCTCCAACAACAGTGGGTAGTGCTGGCCGCCCTCGCACCACGCGCCTATTTCTGCTAGACTCACCAACTTCTGTAACAGGCATACACGTCGCGTTATTAGCGCACAACGGGTGGCCCCCGTGACGGCGGCGAGCTGTGCTCACCTGTAGCGTCGCGTGCGCCAAAAGAGCGGGCAGACGCTCGTGAGACTGGTGGGTGTGCAGCAGCGCTCGCAGCGCCTCGCCCACAGCTGCACGTTTCACGCTGCGCACGAGACCGCACGCGGCAGACGTGAGCTCCGCCACCCCGCCACGACCCTCCCCGCCCGCGCCACCCTCACCCGCCGGCAGCTCAGCGTTCAGTGCGTGCTCGAGCACCGCGGCGATCACGCGCCGCAGCACCTGCGCACGAAACGGACACATTGGGGAGCGTGCACAGATAGCTTGCACGCAGTCTGTACACATGAGTGACTGTAACAACGAGGCGCACCTTGTCCGGCAGCTGCAGCTCGCGCAGCCGTTGCACCTGCGGCGCGTCTAGCTCCTCGTCCTCGCGGCCGGGGCGCACGCCACCCGCCGCCGCCAGGGCGTCTGTCGCCTCCACCGCCACCCGACACGCCTCCTCCTTGCTGAGCCCCTGCGCCGAAACCTCATATGTATGTCGTAGAATAGCATAGTTCGTGTATTACTGTTGTTCGCATCTTACGACGCCTGGCGCACACCTGTTGTTTGTGCAACGAGCCAAGTCGGTAAACTTGAGTGGGGATTGTTGCCCAGTATTAAAACCGACCAACACTTGTGCTCCGGGGCAGTTCGTTTTGTGCCGCGATAGTTCCGTCACATACCTTTTTGGAATTTCATTTTGTTTTTTAATAATGGATGACATTTATAGCTTTTGATTGCTTTAGTTATGTTAGAACTGTGAAACAAAGCACACGGATATCCCTTTTGATACCTTTATTGGAACTGCTCAATATTTTTTTAATGCATTTCAGTTCTAAACACTTTTTTTTGTTTATGAAATCAATCAAAAACATTTACTAAATGGTAATTGACAAAGAATCAACGATTCAATCTGTTTCATCGTCAATTTAGCATGGGCAAGAGTCAGCAGACCTGAGGAGGGAGATAAAAACGTAATGACTTCTCTGGGGTCCTTTAGACGTTCCAACTACCGAAATTCGCTTAGGAGTTGTCTGGCATTAAATTGCCTCGCGTCCGCCGCGTTGACTCCATACAATGCTAATGTTTAGACCATACTGGCCCAATCTCCCCCAACTAGGCAGAAGGCACTGATTTGTAAATCTATGCCAAACTTAAAGATGCGAATACACGCATAGCCGATATACTACGGATGTACTTTCCGTAGCATACCGGCCATGCGTGTATCGCGCAACTAACTCCATCGATCATTTTCACCCATAAGACGACGATGAGCGTTTTCTTATGTCCCATAAGGGTCGTAGTATTTCTTAGCGGAATTTTTATTTCTTCTTGCACTACTTACTTTATCTTTCTTAGGTTTATCCTTTTTGTCAGGCGCCGGCTTGATGGTGATGGCGGGTTCTTTGAGCAGCAGCGGCGTGCTGGCGAACGACGGACTCAGCACGTCTGCGGCAGAGATATCATATAAGTGAAATGTGGGCACTACACCGAGCGTCGACCTGGTGGTAGGCCGCACGAGGCGCACTTACTCTGCTGCACGGGCGCTAGCGGCTGGTGGTGGTGCGTGGGGCGCGACAGTCGGTTCGCAGTGAACATGAGGGAATTGGCGGCGGGACGCATCTGTACGTCCGCCAGTGCGCCGAGTGCGCCAGTCGCCGTGCGCGACTTGCCGCCGCCTCCGCCGCCCCCGGTGCGTCCGCCTCCTTCCTGGAAACAGTCAAGTAAATTTATTAGAGACGGACTGTTAGGTAAAAACGAACACACGTCCATCACCACTGGTTCGCTTCGCCATACTTTGAGATAACAAATTTTACAAGCAAAATATTATCATCATATACATATATATGTGTGTTAGTGTGTCTATACACATGTTCTGCAATCAGAACACGTCCGCCAGACGAGCGCAGCGTTACGACGCAGGCCACACGTAACAACAGTTTCAAGATGTTGATGATATTGGTTTAATAACTATCACTTCAAGAACCTGCACTGGTAAGTCTAGTTATTGGTACACTAAGTCGCCACACTGTAAAATGAAATCGATCGGAATCAATCGGGACACGAACGGCGCTAGGTCTGTCCAGCACCGTCTCTTCTTCTATTTGGATGAAAACTATATAGCTAGTAACCTTTGCGGCGGCACCCTGTGTCTGCGCGTTGTGGTGTTTGTAGTGCGCATGCTGGTGTTGGTGCTGGTGGGGGCGCGGGAAATACCCGGGCGCCGAGCGCTGCCGGAACGCGTCCCGGGGCGCGCCGAACCCGTTGCCGAAGAGCTTGTCAGCGGGCAGCGGCGCGCCGGCCTGCAGCTGCAGCCCGGCCAGCACATCGTCCAGAGGGCGCGCGCGCAGCCCGCCGCGGAACAGCGAGTCGCGGTCACGGTCGCGGTCGCGTTCCCTGTCGCGCTCGCGGTCGCGCCGAGGCGGCTCGTCGTCGCCGCGCAGCTGGTGGATGGGCACGGGGCCCTCGGCGGAGACAGCGGCGCGCGGCATCCAGCCCCCGCGCCGTAGCTCGGCCACGTCGCGAAGCATGAACCGAATACGCGGCGCAAGCTCACGCGACGCCGACAGGGTCTCGATGCGTGCGAAGTACTGGTCCATGAGGCCGCGACCCCGCTCCGAATCCAGCACCCGCCCGCATGTCCGCACCAGCTGTGCAAGGCACTCCAGGTCCTCGTGGTGTTCAGCGGCTGCGCGCCGCGCCAACAGATTTTGGATACACCGATGCAAGATGGACTCAGCCAAAATCTCCAGCTTACCCAGCTCGCCGATAAATTTAATGTTGCCTAACATCTTACACTTGGCGAGGTGTCTCTTCTCCTCCTCTTCAGCAGTCAGAACTTTGTCCTCGAAAGCCGCGAATGCCTGCGGTTGTATAATTTATTTTTTGGACAATTATTTAAAAAAAACTCAAGATTCCTAATAAACCAAGACCCCCAGCGTGTTAGGAGATGATGGTAACGTCACGTCACCGTCTCGCTCGTTTCGCCTTTGGTTGCGTACATAAATATGAATCCGCCTTGAAAAAGAGCAGAAGTGACCACGGTCGGTTCTATCTAAATTGCATGCATAAATGTAATAGAGGTGCAAACAGCCGGAAGTACCTGAGCGCGGTTCTCGAATTCGGTGCGGCACTTGTTAAGCAGCAGCAGCTTGAAAGTGCAGGGCTGTCCGGCCGGCTCGAAGTTAGGCGCCTCCTCGCTTAGGCGCTTGCACAGTTGCGCGTACATGGACGAGTACTTGGGCTCGTCCAGCGCCTTTTCGAAGATCAGAAGGATCACTCCCTTCAACACCTTGTCGGAATCAAGTTCCAGCCCGAGTAAGTCGTCACTCAGCTTTTGGAACTTCTCCGGAGTGAGTTTGTTGAGTATGCCGCGCACCTGCGGAGCATGAACACTTTGTAATCGCAACTAACGCAGAGCGGCTCCAGACCGGTGGGCCAGGGCGAGTTCCGGGATTACCTTGCGAAAGATGACATCGTGCTTGGCATCGCCGTCTGGCACCTCGTGGTGCCGCAGCGAGGAAGGCGGGACCCAGCGCCGCCTCGGGGGGACCGGCGTCCGCCCCGCGGCGCGCAGCACGGGCCCCGGCTGCCGCGCGCTGTCCGTCTTGCGGCCGGTGTGCGCCGCGCGCTATCGCTTCGTCCCGCTGAGCCGCCGCGCGCCGCTCACCGCTCGCTCACCGCACTGCGCCCGCCGCAATGCGCTCGCCCGCCGCACCGCGCTCGCCTCCGCTGCTGCCCTGCCACGAGCCACGGAACATTCACTCTCCACACTAACACTACACTACACTACAATACAATATACCTCCAAATAACTAAATGTACTCGGCTGGAGCATCAATAACAATAACAATTATAGGATGTCAGAGAAGCCTATAAGACCAGTTGACTCATCATCATCGTTGCGGAGTACTGCTGGCTGCCGGGCGGGGGCCGGCCCGATGCTACCTACAAACTGCACCAGGCTTTCCGTGTTCCCACCTTGCGCCGCTACAGGACGGTTTCTGATAAGAGTCCTTAGTAACCCGTCTTTTGGCTATCCGACTCAGAGTACAGCAATACGTTGAGCTTTTGTGGGTGGCACGGGGGGGAGGGGTTTGCTGTTGAGCGTGGAAGAAAGCATTTTTCCTACGTAAAACAAAACATGAATGGCGGACGGCATGCTGCACTTCGATGAAGTAAGATTTACACGGCTGCATGTGTAGGTCGCGTGCATCGCAAACATGTGCGTTATTTATTGAGCTGGTGCGGCGGAACAGCGGGACGGCTCGGCGCCGCCCAACAGTTGAAACAAGTATACGTGACAGCGACATTACTGAATAGTTTGTTGTACTGCGTGATTGTGAGCCGGGGGGACCCGGATCGCGGCGGTGCCGCTCTTCCTCGGACGAGTTCAATCGCCGCCCGCCCGCCGTCGCAACGGAACGCCTCGTCCCGGACCTTTCTTAAAAGCGTTTCATAATATTTACATATAAAAGGTAATTTCGCGAGGTCACCGACACCGACAACGTACTCTGCTGCGGCGCGGTCACCGACCGGCGCCCTCCTCCCGCGCCGCGCCCTGCCCCGCCAGCCGCGCGCCGGTGGGCGCGGGGAACGACCGCCGCCGCGCGCTGCGGGCTAACAGACGCGGGCGCAGGGCGCACGTCGCACGGCGAGCGGCCGGCGGGCGCGCTCGCTACACCTCTGGTAATATCTCTCAACCTTCGTGCGATTAACTCGGCTCGCTGCCGCGTGCGCGTGCGCAATAACGATCACCTGTTCGTCTGCGCCCGCAGACGCGTTGCGTTTGTCGCACGACTGCTTCTGTTTAAACAAATTATTTTGTGCAGGTGAGCTGTGGAGGTGCGGACTAGCGGTGCCGTTGGGTACCAACCGAACAAGCACAATAGCTACAAGCTTCGTTCGGGCTTCCAGTGTGTCCGGGGTGCGGGATGGGGCGGGGTCTCACAACTCGGCAGACAGTCACAGTCAATCAAAATTAAATTTCAAATTTCGTTATGCGTGTCGTATCGTGACGTAGCGTGGCGTGTCGTGTCGTGGCGTGCCGTAGCGCTACGACCCCCGTTCACCATTAATTCCATCTTGTAATATTGCTATGCACAAACGCACCTGCAGCTGTGCGGCTAGACGCAAGCACTGTGCAGTAGCGCAGCGAACGCGCGCTCCGTGCACTAAACGAACACACTGAAACGGTCCGAAATTGAGAAGTATTCAGTTTATATAACTATTAATGTAATTGCACTGATGGTGCCGAACCACTAAAGCAAGCCCCCTCCCCATCCCCCCCGACAAATATAATTACACAAAACGTTCAACTGAATAATCCGCGGCTGCAGGGTTGCGTAGTGCTCGCCGAATCAAAGTAGATAGAGAAAAGCGGCCCGCGCCCGCGCGCGCTCCCGCTTCCGCCGCGCTCTCGCAGTATTACATTGGTTAGAGGGGATTCGCGGATGCAGCCCCGACCCGACCCGACCCGTTCTGCCACTTGCTTGCACCTTGTAAATTCAAACTAAATTTTACGGATTATCAATTAGTTATTTTATTTGCAAAAACGGTTGTCAAGGGGTACGTGTGTCGGGGGATAGTGGGGTGTGGGTGCGTGTGTGCGTGAGTCGGGGGACGGGAGAGTGTCTAAAATTTTGCCACGCGCACGGAGCAAACGAGCACTATCAATTACAACGGCGAACAGGTTGCGCGCAAACTTACCGCGGCGGGCGGCAGGCGGCGGGCGGCGGGCGACGACCCCGTGCGGCGCGCGCCGCAAGGTCGCCGCACCGCCTCACCGCCGCGTTTTAAGTTATATTTTAAGGAAAGCTCACGCGGCCTAGTCACCGTCGCACCGCGTCGCGCCGCGCCGCGCCGAACCCGACGGTGGGCGCGGAGAGCGGGTGTGCGGTGCGGCGGGGTCGCGCGACCCAGATGCACGGCCGCGGTGCGCTCCGCTACCATTGACCCAGATCCCGCGGAGGCCCGCCGCCTGCCTGACCCACAAACGGGGCTCCCATCTGCCCAATATCGACGCAGCGCGGGGCGGCGCGACGCGGCCTGCAGATACTTTTACTGATTTCCCCTGCCCACCCCGCCTCTCTCGGGCACCACCCACCCCCACGCCCACACCCACACCCTCGCCAGGGAAAGTGCAGCTCTTAACACTAAATAGCAAAATATTCACTCTGCACATAATCTTTTTAACCATTAATATGTTAAGAGGTCAATGACAAAACAATGCACAAGTAAAGAGTTGTGTTCCGATTATATAAAAGTGCTCTTTTTAAGTCAACATTTGCATGATCTCTGATGAACATTTAAATATCTGTTTAAAGAAATTTTTAATGTTACACCTGGCTTGTTCTTGCACAGAGAAACTTATTGCAGGCATTCACCAAATAAAACCACCACCACAGTAATGTGTACAATCTTGTAAACATATCATTAGGTGGGTATACCAAATATACCTAAAGTGTAAAGAAAATGTTATTACAATAACTATACATAAATATATATTTACACAAAAACATGCATACAGCAACAGCTGTGGTTCTTCCTCTCACTTCAGGGCTGCAGTACATACATATCTTGTTTAGATATGTTTTCATTTAAAATATCAATTTATTTGACACATCGCAGTGCAAATACATTGCATCCTTGTTTCATTCATACTTATCCATGTGAGAAGTCAAAATAAATCTAAATTAAATGAATACAATTCCATTGCAATAGTACTCTAAATGTGAGTGATCATTACGTCTAATCATAATGAAGCTACAGTTAATAAGAGTAACATTTCGTTACAGTTACCATGAACAATGAATTTTTTCATCACACACCTTCAACAAATTGCAGATTTGTTAACTACAACACACACTAGAGAATATTTGATAATGAAATTGCAACTATAAACAATACACCCACATCCAACTTATACTATATTCTCTGTGAACAGATATGTTTGTATTCAGTAATAATTAGTAGAAAGAATCAACTTCCATGATGGCTCTGGTATATCTTACTTAACATATTAAAGTAGTTATTATCATTTTGTTTTGAAGTGGTATTTAGTATTACTTTATTTGGTATAACAAAAATTAAATATATACAGATTATACACCGTTTTAATTATTGTACAAATGTAAACGTAAAACTAGTAGTAATAAAATGACAAACGATTTGAATATTTTCGTTTAGATTCGCAGTATTAAGTAAACATCGAAACCTTACCCTGGAAGCTACAATGTAGCTAAACTATTTTATAATTACTTCAATATAAACCTTCTACGATGTGTGTAACCTCGCTTTCGTTTCATATTCAAAAGAAACTCCTTGAGGAAATTATTTTTACGTTAAACTAATTACACAGAAAATCAAGGAGAGGAGACGTCAATTTGAAGAGATTTGCATTAAAGATAAAATCTAGCTGTAAAGTAAGCTGGCAGCGTGCGAGGTTAGAACTGTCTCCCGATACTCTCGCGCGACGGCACAACCCGCGATCCGAGTTCGTGTCAGTGCACAAGACGAGGAAAAAGCGGCCAAAGACCCGCCAGATGCACAAAGATTCTAGAATAACAGGAACTTGTAAAATGGCTCACAAAGGTGACGCATCGACACGATCCGATCGAATGATCTTAGCGTTTCCTAACAGATCCCTGAATAAGCTTTGTCGAATTTGAAGGATTAACCAGATCCGTCATTTATCGAAGACACGAGTTACACTAAAATATATAAATGGCACAACTTACGAGGCGATGAAAGTAAATCGAAGAAAGCACACGCACCGCAACGCGACAAGCGAGCTCCTCCGCACGCACACAACTGCTCGGGATAGTAACCGTACAGTCCGCGCGCGCGCTGTGTGCCCGCCGCACGCACACCACGCCGCGCGCCGTCAGCCCCGACACGCGCCATAGACAACGGCGATCTGTCTACAGTATACGGCCAAACAAATTACATATTTAAATGTTTTCTTTAATATAATGGATACAAATTATACACCTATTTCCGATTGTTATCTTCATATCAAGACAATTTTTTAGGAGATGCTGTATACAAAATTACTATTATATATTTTTAATTTGTTGAAAAAATATTACAACAAAGTTAATATGTACATTTATTTATAATTATATATTTTTACATAATATTGGTTTGCCGTTCGTATCTATAAATATATAAACAGCATTTAGATAATACTCTGTTAATACTGAATTAATGTGATGTTACTTAGGTCATCATTATCATTATCAGCCGATAGAAGTCCACTGCTGGATATAGGCCTCTCCAAAGATCTCCACATCGATCGTGTGCTGCCCGCATCCAACTGCTTCCCGCAGCGGGACCGCGTACCGGTAGACGCAGTGTTGGCAGCCCCCCACCAGGTAGTTCATAACATCAAATTAATAAATATTCACTATACCTTGTAAAATATAATTTAGTAATTTTATCACATGGCAGTGAAAATACGAGAAAGATTTAATAATCGCTAATCAAAGTATTCGATTATCGATTAATATTCTCATAGAACTTGATATCGATTTTTTCACATTTGTGCTTATGTTCAAATAACAATTTTTAATTTTTTTTTGTGTTAGTGCATCGAGTTTCTAAGTGCGTTGTTTATTTGTTACGCTAAAGGTTAAAGTGGAGTATATTCTTGAGGATACTTTTTTATTTCATTGCTTGAATAAATCAATTTCTTTTTTTATAAAAATTAGAATTAAAACAGATAAATAAAAGATGTCTCTTAAAAACATAAATATTAACAAAAAAATTTATTATTTAATGAAACTAAATTTTAACTATTTTATTGTGTATCCTCCGTGTTGTAGACGGGTTACAATATCTCCACCGCTGTTCAGACAAGTTGGGTTAGTCGGTCGTCTCTTACCGCAAATCGGACATACCTAGTGTTATGTATGTTCACATACATAAAATTATTAGCAGGTATTTTAAAAATTGGCGGTGACCGTGCTCACCAATATTATATTTTTTGTTTATCGTGGGAGAAATGTCTGCGCATACCCGTCCTCGCGGGGGCAAGGACAACTTATATTGGACTTGCAATGACTAAAACCCCCACAATGTTCCATCTCGTCGCTTCAAGTTAGGGTCACGGGAGTGCTTTCGCACATATCCGCGACCCTACCAGCGCCGGCTGCTTCATGCAGCCCCACGGGGAGGAAAGAACCCCTCCTTTCCACCTCTGTAAGGGTACGCCGGGACACAGCGCGCCCTCCTCGGCTTCTTACAGTCACCCGGGCAACGGATTCCTCTGAATCCGTCACCCAGAGACGACGGGAGCCGAGAGAGAAAAGTCTCCTGACTTCCTATGGCGGATCCAATTTTGGGTCCGCCGCCACCAGTTATACAGCCGCGAAAGAAAGGGAGAGCGGCGGAACGCAATACCGACCCTCCTTTTCCCCACCGCCGCTGCGTCAGCGGTGTGGCATCGTTTAGTCGCAGGGGGTAGAGACAGCGGCGCATCGCAATACCGACTCCAATCTCCCTCCGCGACTCCAGCTCGGCTGTAAAGGGCAGTGTAAAGCCACCCCTGCAGCCCACCGGCACGCATCCGAGGTAAGCTTACGAAGCCCCGGAGCCCTAACCTGGTGCGTCCATCTTGGACCGGCCGGGTAAGCTCTTCCTCGCTTGACCGCGGGCGGCCAAGCCACAGCCACTGAGTCCGTCCGCCACAACAAGGCAAAAATCTGTTGGGGGAGCGTCATTATCACATGATATTTTATAGAATAAAGTGAGTGTTACACGCGTTCGAACTACTTCCTACCTGCGTACTCAACACCTAACTTTTTTTATTTTTATTTAATGCAGCAACGAGGTGAACGGAATGTTCACCCGATGGTTAGTGATACATTTGGCTATAACAACATGCTGATGTATGGTATATACTGCACGATATTGGGCTCGTCGCTATGAGAAATAAGTCTCATTACCCCAGTAATTATACTAACTACAGCTACTTTCATACCGGAACATAGTTATGTTTCCACACCACTGTTTGGTGGTAGAAATAGGCGCTGCGGCACCTAGACGATTACCAACACCGGAGACCTACTAACAGTAAAATTCTGGGACAAATAGCAGAAATTAGCTATTTGTCCCAAGTAAACTTTATACATTAACCATTACTAGTGTAGAGCCCCCGAAACATTATACTGGTGTGAGCACAACTTCTGCCTTAGACAAAATTTTCGTCTTCTCAATGTTCGTTTCGAGATCCATGCGTCGAGATGCTCTACAACGGCGATCTAGCATTTTGCCAACGTCTTTATTATTCTCAGCCATGACTATGATATCATTATCGAATGGAAAGCGAGTCTCGTACTGGGTTACCGTGGCCAACTTCGGCGATGGAACATCGCACTGCCTGGCACCTCGCTCGTCAAATCATTAAGCTAGGGAAAGGAGGAATCCGATGTGAAATAAAACATCGCGTACAACAGTTTCAAAATAATATTGTATTGAAAGATGTCTGCCGGCGCGGCCCCGAGCCCGGGCCCGCGCTACGCCGCCGCGGGCTCCGTGCCGTGGCGAAGCGTTCAGTATAAACAACAATCGCAAGAAAAGGGAATCATACATAATTAAATTAAAGCATCTGTAATTTTCCTTTGGGGTGCTGGAAACAGTCTATTTTGGTCGCTGCAGTGGCAACTGGTAAAGGAACTTGAGTTATATTTGCTAAAAATGGACAATCTAGAAGACTTGGTATCAGGAAGTGCGCCGCCGAACGTCTGGTGAGGTGTAAGTAGTATATAGCACGAGTAAAATACTCAAGACAAGAATTACCTGGCAATATTGTATATCATATAGAAAACGCGGAGCCACGGTCACAGAGTCGCGGGTGGAGCAGCGGGCGGTCCAGAGCTTGTAGAGATTTATATGGGGGCTGGGACCACGGGTTCGCGCGCTTTTAGCGAGCACAGAACATTTAATTAACAAAATAATTAAGTACAAATCTGAGATTCTATCGTCATCCTTATTGCTAATAAAAAACGTATGTAAAAGTCAATACTTACAAAATATATGTAGCATTAAGTAAAATTCTTAAAAATTATGTGACGGAGAGCAGTAACAAAGGCACGCGGCGGTCGCGGGCGCGGGGTGTGGGCACGCTACCACCAGTCCCTACCCGACACCAACCGCCGCCGCCACCTCTATTTATATACAACTAATTTACAAGAACGGTCTTCGAGTTTAATGTACATTTATACAAAAATATGTTTAACACGTAACAGTGCCATGTTGCAGTAGCCTGCCAGAGCGCGCGGCAGGGAGGCACGGGGAGGGGGCCGCAGGCTGCGGGCTGTGGGCTACAGGCCGCAGGATGCGGCGCCTCACATGCCAGACTCGGCGATGCCCTCGTCGTCTGTGAAGCAGGAGAAGGCGTGAGGAGCAATTCATGGGAACACAGAGACACACTCGGAGGGTTAACACGGAACGAGGTGTTAGTAGGAATAACTCCTTTTCTGTCCGATTGCAGAGTACAGCGTCCGTGATGAGAGCGGGCGTCGGGCGATGCCCGCGGCGTCTGATATTTTTATATTGTAAATTGCGCTCATTCACAATCTTAGATTAATTTCTTTAGTTCGGAGCGTGCTAGTGCGCAGGCGCACCCGAAGGCACGTGCAAACTGTCCGCATGTAGGCACGTCGGCTCACAGATGGAGTTATTTTAGTGTCGTTGCTGCATGTTTAGATTGCGTTAATAAGAGTGATGAGTGGAGTAGTGGGTGTGGAGTGAGTGGCGGCTCAAGCGACGCAAGCAGCACGCGCGCTCACGTGGGTGCGGCTCTGCGCGTCGCTGCGTCGCGGTGTCGCGCGGTGCCGTGCGGTGCGGTGCGGTGCGGTGCTGGGCGGTGCTGGGCGGTGCCGCGCGTCGCGCGCTGAGCCCCGCCCGCCCCGCGAGGGATGCGGGTGCCTCTTGGCCCAGAAGGTCCGCTCGGCGTACCGGTGCACGCGAATAAAACGGTAAAACGATTGCCATTGCCAATTCTTGATTTATAGTAAGTGTGAAACGCATTAACATCCAATATCGATGCTATTGTTATTTATAAACAAATATGAAAGGAACGTGACGATTGTAGGGCGCTGATGAAGAAGAGGTTAAGACGCGAAACCAAAGTACCCCATCATCTGTTTCCTGCGCCGCGCCCTCTCCTCGCGCTCTTCTCCTGCAGTACGCCCATTACAAGACATCAGAGTGCGAGCGCACCCGTGGTAATCGGAGCGGTCTTGCTGTGGACGGGGTGGACTGCGTGGGTGTGGCAGCGGCAACACGTGTTGAACAAATTGACGAACGTACCTTCGAAAGCGGGATTGTGGTGGTGGTTGTGGTTGTGATTGTTGTGCGGCGCCAGGTCGCGTCCCTCAAGAGCGGCCACCACGCATTGGTGTATGCAGATATATTGCTGTTCGGTCTGCACCATCCAGACGCGCTCCCGGCGCATGCTGTACACCATGCCGAAGATGTCGAGGTACTCGGCGTGCGCGGCTAGCTGCTGCAGCGCGCGGTCCAGCGTGATGAAAGTGCCGGAGCGGCCTACGCCGGCGCTGCAGTGCACGATAACCGGCCGGCTGTCCGGCGGGCAGCGCTCACGGAACGCCCGCACGAACCTGCGCACGACGCACCGACGTGGTTACATTGCAACCGTCTGATGCGGAGCCAGGCCCGCTTAGGCATGTTGTACACAGCAACAAATGGAAATAAGTCTGGTTGGTATGGTTTTTATAAATTTAATGGGAATAAAAATTGGAGAAATTGGATGGGTGCACATGGTGTCAGATCGATGGTGTTGAATATCCTTTCGGGAGGCGTATGTCGGCAGAGAATGACTATAGCGGAATGATGATGATAAGATTACTAGTCGACGGTATTTAATAAAGTAATCATGTGAACAATGAGAAGATATGCATGCGCCTGCAAGTTGAGTGAAATGTAGTTGTTGCGAATGAACATAGAAGATGGCTCCGCAGTCAGCTTGCGTAGTCGTACCTGGCGAGCGCGGTAGGCGGATCGGGGACGCCGAAGTCCGGCCAGGTGGTGAAGTGGAAGTGCTTCAGCACGCGCTGCTCGGCGCCGCGGCAAACGGCCAGCTCCGTGACGGTCCAATCGGTGTAGCGGCTCTCATTGAGAGCGGTAACCGCGATATCGCCGTAGTACACGGGGCGCGTGTCATACGGCCAGTAGCGGTCGCACTTCTCGCGGCCCTTCTCCACACAGCGCGTCAGCATCACGATGGCGCGCGAGCCGGACTCCCATACCATGCGCCAGAAGTCATCGCGGGTGCAGTGCAGCGGGCCCTGCGCGACACAACACACACGCGGTCAGCACAAGCACGTAGCGCGTGAGGGCGCGCGTGACGGTGCGGGGGCGCGCGTTACCTGCGTCACGATGAATTCGCGCGGCGAATTGTGTCCGGGCACGTAGTTCGCGTTGATGTAGTCCGAACCCTCCTCGTCATCCACGGGCTGCAACTTGTAGCGCGAATGGTCGTAAGGCAGTATGTTGGTGAAGCGGTTCTTGGGCCGGTTGCAGGGCAGGTCGGCCGCCGTACACGCTTGCTCGCGACCCACATGCTTCAATTCCTCGAACTCCTCGCTAAATCTATAACCGCAACCACAATTATTACATTAAATTATAACCTTTCGTTTTGTTAAAAATAATTACAAGCGGGAGGTATTTTATGTAATTCCACTAGTGGACATACATATATAAAGAAATAGTTGATATAAATATTTCTTTAACTTGAATTTTGCCGCGACTCGCTCCGTCGGAAAGAAGTGTGGAGTCCGGCCGGGTCGATAGATGTCGGTGTAACCATTGCTATCTGCTATGACAGAAGAAGCGGTGCTGTCATTGTCGGAGAGGCACGAACAAAGAAATGAGTGAAATTTACTTATTTGTATAAGTAAAAATTATAGTTTAATTTATAGTTAATATGTAGTTCGCTGGCCTAATGGTTAGAGCGTGCGGCTTTCATTCCGAAGGTCGCGGGTTCAAACCTCGGCATGTACCAATGACTTAATATTTAAATTGTTACATTTGTGAACTTTAGTTACAACAGCGAGATACAAAAAACGGTGAAAGAAAACATCGCGAGGAAACCCGCAGACTGATATCATCTTTGTGTGTGTGTGTGTGTGTGGTGGTCCCAATAAAGTGTCAACAGGCTCGCCCCCTGTTACATGGGACCTAATCTGACCGCACCTGGCGAAACCTGGGTGGTTTATTCACCTCTGCCTACCCCTACTGTGAAAAAGGCGTGACAATATAAAAAAAAAAAAAATTATAGAAGAAAAGATTGACTCGGTGATTAATAAACATTAAATGTCGTCTCTTTGATGACAGAGCAACACATTCTTTAATTCACTGTTCAATAATAATAGAAAATTATATATGACGGATCTATCGCGGCACCAAACTGTCCCGGAGCGCAAGCTTCGGTCGGTTTATACGGTGTAACAATCCCCACTCAAGTCTACCGACTTGGCTCGTTGCACAAACAACAGGAGTGCGTCAGGCGTCGTATGTTTCGAACAACAGTCAATACACGAACTATGCTATTCTACGACATATATATACAAACACAATAAAAATTTACCTAAAATCGGAATCAGCGGACATGAGGCGATAATGATCCACAAAGTCTACGACACGTACGGGGCGCGAGGCGACGGGCGCGGGTGGTACGATCACGGGGGCGGCGCGGCGTGCCCGGCGTCGGCGCAGCAGCAGCGCCGCGCCCGCGCCGCACGCCAGCGCCAGCGCCGCGCCCGCCCCGCCGGCGATCCACGCCGTGTTGTCCGCCTCTGCGCGACACATGTACCACATCAACACCAGTCGCTGGCACCCACCCACGCGACATGCGTGCTCCGCCGCGACAAGCGTGCTCCGCCGCGTAAGCTTAACTAGGTCAATTACCACTTACCCAGTAGAGGAAAACAATTAGTTATAATTTTTTTATAATATAAACCTAACCGTTACCTAAATTTATTCAATAATAAATTATTAGTTAATTAAGGTATATATCACCACTATCCACTCATACGCGTTGCGTCGGCGCCGAAAGCGGCATGCTAGTGAGGGTGTAGGTGAGGGTGTGGGTGAGGCTGTGGGTGAGGGTGAGGGTGAGGGTGAGGGTGTGGGTGAGGTGTGGGTGTGGGTGTGGGTGAGGGCGTGGGTGTGGGTGAGGGTGAAGGTGAGGATATGGGTGAGGGTGTGGGTGAGGATGTGTGTGAGAGTGTAGGTGAGGGTGTGGGTGAGGATGTGGGTGAGGGTGTGGGTGTGGGTGTGGGTGAGGGTGTGGGTGAGGGTGTGGGTGAGGGTGTGGGTGAGGGTGTGGGTGAGGGTGTGGGTGAGGATGTGGGTGAGGGTGTGGGTGTGGGTGTGGGTGTGGGTGTGGGTGTGGGTGAGGGTGTGGGTGAGGGTGTGGGTGAGGGTGTGGGTGAGGGTGTGGGTGAGGGTGTGGGTGAGAATGTGGGTGAGGGCGTTGGCGAAGGCGCGGGCGCCGTTATTCTATCGCCGCCGGTGGGCGGCTGGCGCAGGGGCAGGGGCGGACGTCGGGCACGCACCAGTGTAGACCTGCGTATACGCGGTGTCGGTGAACTTGTCCGGCGCGGTGAACGCGCGCAGTTTCACGTAGTAGCGCGCGTTCGGCTTGAGCGGGCCGTTGCAGTAGGCGCGCCCGCCGCCCTCGCAGCGCTCCGAGCCGATCGTGAACTCCTCCACCGCGGACGCGTGGAACGGGTAGTACGGCTCCGTCACCTGGAGAGCGGAACCGTTGTATTCACTTAAATACACAGCTCAATAACAAGCACTAGAATTTTACACGCTTGCTTGTTTAATTCTGTCACGTGAACAAAAAATATTTTTATCATCGTAGAACTTTTATATTTCAATTAAGCGACGCGACGAGCGGAACTTTCACCTGATTTTAAGTAATACGCCCGCCCATAACAAAGTGGTGCTAGTCAGAATGGTATATACTGCACCACATTACGCTCGTCGCCTGAGACAAGCTATTGAGTTTCGTCACTCCAATAATTATATTAGCTACTACGCCTCTCGAACCGGAACACAGTGATGTTTACGTATTACTATTTGGCGGCAGAAACAGGCTCAACAGTGGTACCTACCTACAAGGTCACCGGCAACAGAGAACTACCACTAGAATTACGCGGACCACGTCACCGCAGCTCAGGCAGACCGCGTCGAGTCAGGATGTAACCGACGTAAAGTCCTCGGTGGGAGAGCGGAAACGTGTTATAGCACTGTAACCTGGTAGGGCGGCCAGACGGGCAGGCGGTGCACGTCGCGCCAAGAGGGCAGGCGCGCCGGCGTGTCGTTGCGCGGCTCCTCGGCCACCACCAGCGTGTACGCGGTCACATTGCCGTTGGCCGCGGAGAAGTAATCCGCGCGGAACCGCACTGCCACCTACGTCGTCATAGAACATTATTCATTCACTTTCATAGGACAAAGATGAGAAACGAGCGCACGGGCCGCCGATGTCGAGCGGTCTACGCACGCTTTGCTCTGCGAACTGCGCTCAGGACATCGGCTACGGGGCAACGTTACCTCTTTGAAGAGAAACTATAAAAGTAATCAAAATCTTTAAATGGCTTAGCAGGTGTTCTTGAATTGGTTCACATCAAAGTTTAAAATGTGGAGTTATACCGTGGAGCTGGTGCGCGCGACGGGCGCAGGCAGAGCGTCGTTGCGCGGACGCGGCGGCGCGGCGATCGCCATGTGCTGGCTCCAGCGCGCAGCGGCGCCCGCGCCCGCACCCGACTCCGCGCGCAGCTCGAACTCATAGGTGATACCCGGCACCAGCCCGCTCACCGTGCCGCCGGTCGCTGCGCACGTTACACGTAAGTCGGGTGGTACGAGTACAAGTGGAAGGTGAGTGAGAGTGCTTGCGACGGCTATAGTATACCGTGGGGCGGGAAGTCGAGGGCAGCGCGGTGCGCGGGCCGGTCGCGCGGCCAGTACTCGAGCGTGTAGCGGCGCAGCACGCCGTTGCGCTCGGCGGCGGGCAGCTCCCACGCGAACGTGAGCTCGTTGGGGCGCGCGTCGCTCGGCGAGAAGGCGCGCGGCGCGCCCGGCGGCGCCTGCCGCGTGCGCACCGCCAGCGAGCGCGCGCGCGACCGCGTTAGGATGGTGGCCGGCGTGCCCGACCGCACCTGGACACCGCACCATCAGCCTACTATGTAAACTATACGCACATAAGTAAAGCTTTCTCCACAATTAAACACGCCGTTCCTTCGCAAAAACTCCTATAATTGCCAATTGTTAACTGTATTTTTTTGAACTCAATACAGATATTTCATCCACTACCATTACTTTCTGCTGCTACAACTTTTTGCATTCATTCATTTCCATCACATTCCAATTCTCTACCCAAAGGATAATGAATATTTATTTTGTTTCTTGTATTGTTATTGTTGTAGTTGCGTTCGTGTTGTTGGAGCTTAATGATTTTAGTGTTTTATCAACGATATAGACTCGCGCTGCGTGTTTTTACCTTCGTAACTACACCGCTAGTTATCCTGTTGCATTCCTCCGTCTCACCTGCCGCACGTACTGTTACTTTTACTCTGTGGTGAACATCTCTTCGTGTACTTTTAACCTGTTCCTCTAATATATTAGGTTGGGGAAAAAGAAATCCATTATTTTTTCGGTAGATGGCTGTAGTGATAAATTTCTCGTAAAGTATCGATCAAACAGTTTCAGATTTATGCTCGTTGGAAAGGTGACATTTCGCAGTAAAAAAAATCTTTTGCTGTTTTTTGTTTGGTGCATTCAATTGTGAGTTACAGGGTGTTAAAAATGGAAGTAAACAAAGAGAAAATTCGGAACATTTTACAGTTTTTCTTTGACAAAGGCGAAAATGCAAGCCAGGCGGCTAAAATTGTGAATGGTGTTGATGGAGCCGATACTGTAACAGCCAATTATGTGCAATTTTGGTTTCGTAGATTCCGTTCAGGAATTTTGATGTTAAAGATGCACCTCGCACAGATAGGCCGGTCGCCGAAAATATCGATAAAATTGGAGAAATGATCGAAGTTGACCGGCATGTTAGCAGTCGTAACATCGCCCAGGAGCTAAAATGGACCACAAAACAGTTTTAAACCATTTACACAAAGCTGGATTCAAAAAGAAGCTCGAGGTTTGGGTGCCACACCAATTAACAGAAAAAAACATGATGGATCGAATTTCCATCTGCGAAGCCTTGGCCAAACGGAATGAGATAGACCCATTTCTTAAACGGATAGTGACTGGAGATGAGAAATGGATCACATACGATAACCCTGTGCGAAAACGATCAAAGAGCGGTGAAGCACCTCAAACGGTGGCCAAACCAGGACTAACGGCCAGGAAGGTTCTGCTGTGCATTTGGTGGGACTGGAAGGGGATTATTTATTATGAGTTGTTTCCATATGGCCAAGCACTAAATTCTGATCTCTACTGTCAACAACTGGACCGTTTGAAGATAGCAATTGACCAGAAACGGCCAGAATTGGCCAACAGTAGAGGCGTCGTGTTCCACCAGGACAACGCTAGGCCACACACGTCTACAGTGACTCGCCAGACTCTTCGGAAGCTTGGTTGGGAAGTTTTAATGCATCCGCCATACAGTCCGGACTTGGCACCAAACGATTACCATCTTTTTCTTGCGTTACAAAATTTCTTTAGTGATAAAAAATTGGCATCTAGAAAAGATTGTGAAAATCGGCTACTAGAGTTTTTTGCAAATAGAGACCAGGACTTCTACGAGAGAGGCATTATGAAGTTACCTTTAAAATGGCAACAAATCATAGAACAAAACGGTGCATATTTGACCCAAATGGACAATCCGAAGCATGTTAAATAAAGTCCTGAAGTTCATATAAAAATAATGGATTTCTTTTTCCCCAACCTATTATCTCCTGTCTTCTCATGTCCTATATTCCATGCCACAGAAACATATTTATCTTCTATTTTAATTCATCTAACAGTACACGCACCAATTGTTACCATTTCTTAGACATAGTCTCTAACAAAATTTAAGCAGCGCTTTAGATTTTCTTTCGTGATAACGGTCTCGATCTGTGCTGTATTAACACTTGCTTCGTTAGCTGTCATTAATATTACAAGAAGAGTATTCCATAACACTTCGTCTCCAAAACGCAGAATATTATTTGTTTAATACTACATCAAAGCAAATATGTATTTTTATATGAAGTCATACCTGAATTAAAATTTTGTTTTATAAAAAGCAAGTAGCATACTACCTGCATGTGGCTGTAGCAACTTATAGCATTTCAGGAATATCCCCTCCAACGGGATTCCGCCTTGTCGTGGCGGAGGGGCTTAGTAACCGTGGGGCCCAACACGGTGAAGCTAAGCGGAACCCACCCGGTCGGCCCGCGGCGACGGGCCGGCCGAAGCGGCCGCTCCAGGTTCGAGCACCGGTTGGGATAACTGGAGCTCACCGGAGCGGCGGGGGGCCCGGGGGAAGAGGAGTGACGGTATTACGATGCGCCGCTCTCCCTATCCTCCGCGGCCGCTAACGGGTAGCGGCGGGCCCAACATCTGTCTACCGCGGGGAGCCCGGAGAGGATATCTCCCGGGGCTCCCGTGGTCTCTGGGCGACGGGGTAGGGGAATCCCTCGTCCGCACAAAGGAGGCCGAGGTGGGGGCGTGCTGCATGTGCCGGCGCGCCCTGCAGGGGGGTTTAACCCTCCTAACCGAGGTGGGGCAACGCAAGCGGCCAGCGCCGGTGAGGGTCGCGGACGAAGGCACCAAGCCGTACCCGTGACCCTTGCCATATGGCGACGAGTCGAGAACATCGTGGGGGTTTTAGTCGGTGCAAGTCCGACATAACCCGTCCTTCACCCCGCGAGGACGAGTATGCGTAGGCATTTCCCCCCACGTACAACTAAAAAAAATATAATTCAGGAATAGCCTGTCGGATGCCGGCGACTCTACACGATAGTGGTGCGTTCTATGGCGCTATACAGTTCGCCCATATGGGCGCAACACCTGTCGATCCGTAGCGTGACGCTGCTGCGCTCACCGCAGCGCGTCATGGTTATACGAGTCGTACGAGGTTACCGTACCATCTCCTTCGAGGCGGCGTGCGTCCGCGCTGGGACGCCGCCGTTGGAACTCGAAGCGGAGTCGCTGGCGCGCCTCTACTGTCGGCAGAAGAGGGCCCTCGAGCCGGAGGGTTCGTTTCCGTCGCCAGACGAGGTGGAGAGGTGGCGCTGAAAGGCTCGTCGAGAGATGCTTCGGAGATGGGAGCGGCGACTCCTTGAACCGTCGTACGGTCGCCTCTCCGTTGAGGCCGTTCGGCCGGTCGTCGGTGACTGGCTGGACCGGGACTTCGGAGTGCTCAATTTCTGCCTGGTGCAGGTACTCACGGGACATGGTTGCGTCGGGAGCTAATCTGCACCGGCGGAATTGTATAGGTAGGACAGATGAGGCGTGCGACTAGTGTGGCCACCCAGTGGACACATCGTCCCACACTTTGGCCAATTGCCCGCGATGGGGAGGGGAAAGGGCCGCGCTCACAGCGTCGATAGGGAGTGACCTCTCGCTACCGTTCGTGGACCGGACCATAGTCGGTAGCGAGGCGTCATGGAATGCGGTATCCCGATTCTGCGACTCTGTCATGACGCAGAAGCGGGAGACCGAAATTATCCGAGAGCGGGGGCCGAGGGGACAGGACGCGGTCGGAGCGCGATGATAGCTCACCGCCGCAAGGCGGGGCCAAGCGCACGACCGCCGAATGGCTCCTTGGCAGGAACCTGACACCGCGACCGACAAGACCGTCGAGCCGGCGCCCCCTTGGAGAAGGTTCCTGGGGTGCATATGGTGATGCGTCTTATATTCCGACGCGTCGCCACGTAGGGATCTTGTCGGGAGGGGTGCTGCTTCACATCGCATCCCTCCCCGCGGTGGATCCGTTCATTCAGGCGCCGATCGAGGGTCGCGGAGGAACTGAAATACGTTATCCCGTGACCCTCGAATATGTGGATGAGGCAGGAATACCGTGTGAAGCTTTTTAGTCGGTTGGAGCCCGACACTACCCCGGCACCGGCTCACTATTGGTCCCAGGGTGTGCGTTCCGATAGCATTTTGTTACACACGTTAATATAAAAAAAAACCAGGAATATCCCCTCCAAAGGGTTCCCGCCTTGTCGTGGCGGAGTGGCTAAGTAACCATGGGGCCCAACACGGTGAAGTTAAGCGGAACTCACCCGGTCGGCCCGCGGCGAAGAGCCGGCCGAGGCGACCGCTCCAGGTTCGAGCACCGGTTGGGATAAATGGCGCTCACCGGAGCGGCTGGGGGCGCGGGGGCGGCTTTATGCTGCTGTTTTATACCGCCTCTGCAGCCGAGGTGGGGTTGCGGAGAACGTATCCCCCGCAACCAACCAGTGTCGCAGTCCGCAGGCAGTTAGACGCGGTGCAGAAGGGCTTCGCTCAGAAGATAGCGAAGACCCACAGGTCCGCGTCGCTGAGCTCGGCCCTAATACTTGCCGGGTTGCTTCTCTTGGACCTTCGGGTCCAGGAAGCAGCCCGTTTATTTGAAATCAAACGCGGTCATTTCCGGCAAGTAATAGGCGATCGAAACCTGGAGGTACCGGTCAGTTTTAGGAGACTGCCACACCCGTCTGATCAAGTTGGTGTGCAGTTGTCCTGTCTGGGTGACCGTGCGGGGGAGGACCGGCTACCTACCGCGGCTGCCGATCTGCATATACAGACGGCAGCCGGATAGACGAGAAGGTGGGCGCGACGTTCTGCGTAATGCGGGACGCCGTGGAGATAACAAACAAAAAACTCAAGCTGGCCAACTTCTGCACGGTCTACCAGGCGGATCTGCTGGCACTAGAGAGAGCAACAGGATACGCGGCCGGTGGATCGGCACATTCGCACGACATAATGTGCGACTCGAAGTCCGTCCCCCAAACTGTCGCACAACCGGACACCCTCCATCCCCTTGCGATGCGCATGAAAGAGAATATGAAAGAGGCTAGAGAGAAAGGGAAGAATGTAAGGTTGTTTTGGCTGAAAGCGCACGCGGGAACCGAGGGGAACGAGAGGGCGGAACAGCTGGCCAAGGACGCGGCCCTAAGAAGTAAAAGGAGACCGGAATATGAGGAGTGTCCTGTTTCGTTCATCAAGCGTCAACTTCGGTTGGATACGATTGACGAATAAAACAGGCGCTACGCGGAAGGCACGAGGACTTCGGCAACGCGGATATATTTCCCGGACGCCGCCTTGGCTTACCGCCGTGCTCCGTAAAGTAGTGCTGGACACGGTTCTGGTCCAGATGTTCACGGGGCACGGGGGATTCTCCGAGTACCTGCATAGGTTTAAACTCAGGGAGAGTCCCCCGTGCATCTGTGACCCGGCGGTGGACGAGACCGTGGTACATATTGTGACTTGCTGTCCCGTATTTGGAAAGGAGCGCTGCATGTGTGAGACCGAGTTGGGAAAGAAGATAAACGCTGGTAGTATCGCCTCTCTGATGAGTGAGGACAGCAGTCGACTGACATTTTTGAACTACTGTACAAAGGTTGTAAAATGCATAATAGAAAAGAACAGAAAATAAGAATAAGAATAATATAGGAAGGGGTATTCTTCAAGAGATATCCTGCTTCAAGGGGATAGACAAGGTAATACGCGACTTTTATTCACTGGAGCTCCAGGTGATTATCCCAATGCTTTGCGAAAGTTCCCTTAACCTCCTACGGGACGCACCGGTCTCTACCTTAAGCACGTCTAGAGTCGACCAAGCACTCTTGCTATAGTACGTCAAACACGAGTCCACCACGTACTTGTCATCCACCCTGAGTTCGCTTAATGGGCAATAAAGGCCTCTGCAATGTACAAGTTGTACTTAAAAGATACCTTAGTCGTACCCTGCATAGCCCGAGACTAAACGGCAACCTGTTAGGCTTCTGTTGCCCACTGAGCGACTTCGTAGACCATCAGTGGAGTGACGTAAAGTCTAGACATATTTCCTTTTGTTAAATGTCCGGTATGTGCCGGTGCGGTGGAACACCAATGCGTTCCGTAGATCTCAGAGATGCTGGTCATGTGAAAGGCCTACCTCGACTGTGAAGGTGTAGTTATGGTGCGGATGCAGCGCGGTGAGGTTGAGCTCGAGCCGCTCAGAGCGCACAGTCTGCAGCTGGTCGGGCTCGCCCAGGTACTGCACCTCGAAGTCCGTGAAGTCACCAGGCGGGCGAGCCCACGCCAGCACCACGTGCCGCCCGCCAACCTCAGTTGCGCGCAAATCCGAAACCGGCCGAGGAACTGGAAATAAAATAGTATAGAGGTGTACCATATTGACATTAACATTGCATCCTAATCGAACGGTTATCCTGCACCCGTTGGCCGATGGCTCAGAGCGTAGCGGCACAAGTCGGTATGTTAGTTCAGCCAGGTCAATGATACCATACCATTCCTTACTTCAGTAAGTAGCTCGCTGGCATAATGGTTAGAGCGTGCGGCTTTCATTCCGAAGGTCGCGGGTTCGAATTTCGGCATGTACCAATCACTTTAATATTTAAGTTATGTACATTTGTGGAATTTAGTTACAGCAGCGAGATACAAACGGTGAAGGAAAACATCGTGAGGAAACCCGCACATGACTTAGAATTTATTCTAAGGTATGTGTGAAAGTCACCAACCCGCATTGGGCCAGCGTGGTGACTATGGCCCAATCGCCCTCATATTGAGGGTAGGCCTGTGCCCCAGCAGTGGGGACGTAAATGGGCTGTTATTACTTTTTTACTACCTTACTTCAGTTCCGGCATCCGAACGGACTGGAAAGTGTGTGCTTATGCGTGTACTTGCGTTCGCTTACGTACAGAGCCTCGCCTGCCGCTGCACGGGGTGCGAGGTGACGTTCCGGCTGACCGTCCACATGGTCAGGTTGTAGAGGCGGCCGGGTACCAGCGCGCGGAAGTCGACGGCGTGCGATTCGGCGTCGGCGGCCCGCTCTGCCGTGCGCGCCACCTCTCCCTCCGCCTCCAGCCGGAAGCGGTACGCGTCGAAGCGCGAGGCGGACGCGGGCGTGCGCGTGTACACCACACGCTGCGTACATGCAACACACGGCGCCAGAACACCGTTAGATTAGTGTTCAGTGATGCATTAAGCTATGTGACCGTCTGTACTCCGGTTGCCGACATATAGGAGTCGGAGTACTCTGAGCTAGCTCCGCCGGCCGCTCCTTCCATATTGTTTTTCGCCGCAGTTACGAATTGTGATTAAATGTTAGACCGTTGACATCGGCCTAAAGTGACAATATCACTTCGTAACGTTCAACTAAATGGTAGGTTGATTTAGGGCAACACCGAACTTGTCCGATCCATCAGCGAGTCAGCGGCCGTCTGATAGTCGTTCTTGTATTGCACACACAGGCGCACACACTCACCCACATACACAGACGCACAAACAGACACACGCACACACACACATCACCAGTTATCAAAATAATGATACAATCTGTAATATAACAATTGCGCTTCATTAGTTACACGAATATGAGTAACATTCGCAAAATAATAGTTCTTTCCGTGTTGCGCCGGAGTGGAGTTCTGCGGTGTGCCGGCGCAGGCCAGGTTTTGTAATGGTTAAGTAGCGTGGACAACATCCATACCCTGCGGCACGGCTTATACAAAAATATACATAGTACAAGCTGTTCTATTTTGGAGCTTTTGTGGACTACCAAAAGGCCTTCGACTCCATAGAACAATGGTTGGGTCTGGAGTCTTTACAGCGATGCCAAATCGACCACCACTACATGGATGTACTAAAGTGCCTGTACAACGCACGAATTCAATATTAGCAGTCGCAATCTATGCAGTTGAAGCGAGGTGTGACACAGGGGGACATGATGTCCCCGAGACTGTTCACAACTGCGATGGAAGCCGTGTTTACGACTGGACTGGAACACACGGAGCATCTACTATACATTAACGGCTGGTACTTATCGCATCCCTGGTTTGCCGATGATGTGATTTTAATGGCAGAATCGCTTGAGTATCTTAGCTGGATGCTGAATGATATCAGTGCTGCTTCCCGATGCGTCGTGCTGCAGATGAATTTGTACAAGACTAAAGTCATTTCCAATTACTTAATTATGCCCAGTCCAGTAACCGTCGACAATACGGTGTTTGAAGAAGTAAAAGACTACGTCTACCTCGGAGACGCCGATGACGGGCTCGGTGTGTGGTTAGTGACACGTCCCTTAATAGTACGAGTATATAAGCTAGAAAAGATAGAACAGGAGTTGGGCGACGGGCGAAGGGAAAAATTTGATTATTCTTAATGATGTAGGTAAATTACGATGATAACAGAGAAGCGCTCGCCGTCGGCAAGCACGCACATACCAAGTCCGCGGACACGGTCTCATTGTCGTCGGAGTCCGGCCGGCTGGACTCATTCACTATCATTTCGGACTGGATCACGGGACCTGCGGAGGGGGTTCTAACGTAAATACACAATTAGAACATACGAGCGCAAAGGGGTACAGACAGTTCTTGTGTAATGTGTAAAACTGTTTAAATGCCAGGTGCCTGGTACGCCTCTGCAACAGGGATCTGGGACAGAAACCTGAACAGCAATATGGATCAACTCGTTGAAAAGCTACAATAGACTACAACCGAAAATAGATAAAATTGTAAACATTTATGAAAGTAAATTTGTGGACCGGCTTATTAAAGTTACAGCAAGTGTCTCACGTGTCCGTGCGTGCATGGTGAACAGGTCGCTGGTAAGGTTGTAGGAGTGCGCCGCGATGGACACGTTGTAGCCACGACCGGGGCGCAGCCCGCCAAGGAGCGCGCGCACCCTACGACCCGCGCCCGCGCTGATGTTGCGCGCGCCAGCGCCACCGCCACCGCCCACCGCCTCCGACCCGCCCTCCCCGTCAGCCGCTTCCTCAGGCTCGTCGCCACTGGGCCACCAGCGCAACTCGTACCACTCGACGCGCCCGGCAGGCCGGGGCCATTCCAGCGTCATGTTCAATGTGTCCGCCAGCTGCTCCACGTTGGACACGGGGTTGGGACCTGTCGACGAGAACCGAACGTAACAGAGCAGCCGACTACTGAGAACCGGCACGCGTTCGCGAGTAGGGCCAGCGGTACGCACGGACGGTGTGCTCGGCGGCGAGCGGCTGCCCGCTGCCGACGCTTTTGTGCTCTGCGGCCTCGCTCTCCGTGTCCAGCTCGATGGTGTATCGCTCGCCGTGCGTCATGTTCGCGATCTGCACACAACTACAATTATTATAAAAGCATTTCCTGAGCTGGGACCGGCTTGGAGGCTGGTCTGCGGGTTTAATAAAGTGCCTCCACGGCATGTAGGCACCTCCGCGTAGTTGGCGGTGGGTGGGTAGGGCGCCAGCTCAGTCCACGCGGCGCCCGGTGGCTCCTGGGTGCGGAAGCGTAACGAGTATGAGCCCACGGCTCCGGCGCCCGGCCCGCTCCATAGCACCGACACAGAGTTGGACGTGGCACGCTCCACCTCCAACCGTTGAGCGGGAAGCGGCCCTTAGGAGACACATAGTGACACACATTAGAGTTGGTTTCACATTCATCACACCCATCCGTCCCTGATGAAAAGTGTCTCGAAGATAGGGACTCACGGACTGGCTCGAGCACGGTGTACCATTCGCTGTGCAGCCCGTGGCTGATGGCCGCCAGTTGGATCTCGTACACGGCGCCCGGCATCAGCTCCTCCAGCGTGGCGTTGGTGTCGCGAGTCTCCAGCTGCGCAACACGAAATCACGGCTTACTGTCCGCTGCAGATAACTCTATTTAGTCAATACCGCTGCAGCTTCCCCAGTCATCTCACGTTGTTAGCACGGGAACTATAACATTAGCTAAAAATGAAGTTAAATTTTTTTTGCAACGTAATGAAACTTTAACGTCGATCATTCAGCGAGTGGTGCGGAACCCTAAACATGAGATAATAGGATGTTTACACTGCATTGGAAAAGCTCGGGATATACAAAACGCGACTGTGACGATAGGGTATTAGGGTACGGCTCATTACCTTTGGAATTTTTTGATTTGGCAGCAGACTTTTCATCTCGAAAACCCCTAGTATTGATATGTAAATGTTACTTGTCAATTATATACGTAGACCATATAAACTCTCTGGTGCTCGGCTACGCTTCTAATGCGCGTTACATTTGAAAACGGACACGGTCACATCTGTATATATAACCGTTTGCAGAAGCAAAGATATATATTTTCCATAGGCGTCCGTGTAGTCCTGCGAGTGCGCGCACTCGCCACTCGCCACCCGCCACCTACCACTTATCAAACGCGACGCGATACAACTCGTAGAGAAACGCGCGTTCCGCCCCGCTCCCTGCCCTCCGCACGGTATCAGCGCACTGAGTGCACCTCGGTCCGGACCGGACCGTGGCCACTTCCGCCGTGAGAGCCACGTTAACGAATGTTGAGAACAACCGGAGATATTCCTCTGTCCGGTATAACTAAACGCAGCGTTTGCCTTAAAAAATATTAAATATAAATTGGTACAGCTTCTCCTTTTCGTGGAAATACTTTATTGGATCCGTTTCGTGGGGCCTGTAATGCGGCCGGAGCCGGACCTCATCGGTCGAGACCTCAAATCAGGTAGATACGAGAAGGAAAAAAACGGTTTTCAGAGAAGAGAGATCTTTAAAAAACGTTACAGGCAGAATTGAATACTCAGAGATTTTATTGATATCTCGATTAGTAGGATTCGGGAACCCCGCAAACTAGTTCCCGGTTCCCCTGGTTGTTCTTGGGGTGGACGCGAGTTATCTGTTGTAAAGCTAGAAACAAGTTACATTTTGGCCTCAGAATGATTAATACGAGTGAATCGCTATGCAGCGAGAAGACGACGCCAAGTACAAAGCTACGAAAAGTTACCATCATGAGAAGCCGCATGTCCAGCTAACGTGAATAAACACACTAAAGCAATGAAGAAGAAATGTCATGGGAGTTTTAGTCGTAGCAAGTTCCTGAACTGTTCTTCATTCCGAGAGAAAAGAGAAAGGCATTCATATTTCCCTCGTGGAATACAAAACAGAGATAAACCAGTGAGACTTAAGAAAATCGGAGTATTTCATCATATTTTTAGTTTATATTTTATTTATGGGGTCACATATTCCTAAACGAAAATTCCGCGAAAAAACGGAAAAGAAATATTTACTATATTTTGTTACAAATTTAATATTAGGCCTTTACCCGTGTAGTTGTCGCCCTGCAGTCCTCCGAAGACTTTGGTCAACACAATGATGAATTAAAGGCGACTGAAGCTGATGCTATTCAATTAATAGACAAATTGGCAAAGTAGAACAGTTTGAGGACAAGATGCCCCGTGATCTTAACAATACTCACCAGGTTTCGTGCGTACCTATTACTTTTGAGGGGCAGTACGTGGAAGTAATTCCTAGTAGCGAGGCATCAATAAACTGCTGCATGAACGATTACTTCGATTAACAAATATGTTAAACAGAAAAACAAACGCTTTCACAAAGCTCGTGTAAAGTTGCAATCAGAGTTGTTGAGTGGTAACACTTGTGGCGGGCCGCAGCGGACCTGTTCGCATTCAGCGGGTTACATTTAAACAAAATAAACAGACTGGTGAGGGTTGTATCCGGCTATTTTTCATTTCATTTCTTTTGTTCCCAATGAGTTAATCTAATGAAGAAATTTGATACATGTTAAAATATTTTTACAAAAAAGAAAAATCAAAAAGCAAGCCGCGAAAAAACTATTTGTAAACTGTTCAAGGAGCTGATACGGCGTCAGTGACAGTAGCACAAAGTTACCTGCAGTAGTTAGTTGTCAGTGCGGAAATTCTTCTGACAAAGATAAAATGATGCTGTGTGTACCGTGCGAGTGGAAGAGTATTGTTCATTGTGAGCAATACTAGCAGAATCGCAAGATTCGATTCTCTACTGCCAACAACGGATGAATCGCAGAGATTAAGGCGGCACGGTGAGAGGGTAGCCGTAGTTGATCAATAACGCCACACAACACACACTTGGCCGCCACTCAGCGAAACCTAAGGCTTTGGCTGGGAGGTGTTGATACATCAGGTATGTTACCTTCCAACTGGCGAAATTACTTGTCGTGTATTTAGATAATAGATCTCATATATAAATCGCCCAAAGCAATGGGCTCCTGTCACTGCCTACCAGATGGCAAAACGTCATCACACAAAGTGGCACATGTATAATGCAACGTAAATAATGTGTAATGAAAAATGTCTTGACTCCGTATACACCATGAAGCAACCTTCCCCGACCTATTAATTCACCTTGATACGCGAGTGCTCCACGTTAGACTCGCTTCATTCGTGTGCTCGCAACCTGTGGGGACAAGCTGTGCCAGTGCCACATGGACGATTCGAATTTAAAATAAAACCTGGCAGTGCCCGAGTATACCCGCAGCCACAGCCGCAAGCGCAACCGCGGAAACCGGTGCAGGATTGTGTTTTGTTATTGACCCGCCGCCCAAAGCAGCAAAACGTTCCTGCTAGCCGCCGCCCGCCGCCGTCTGCCGCTTGCCGCTCGCCGCTCACCACTCACCGCTCACCGCCAACACTGGCACCGCCACCGTCACCAACCCGTGGAACGTTTAGTTTTAAATAAAGAAGGAAAGGGGAAAGAAATAATTAGTTCAAGTATGTGCAACCAAAATATATTTTAATGTTAACCAGAAGATCATTACTTGAATATACGTACACCATCACATAATTAATACACCTCACAGTAGCGTTAGTACCATACACAAAACGTTAGTAATGCTGGGGTGCGGGTGTGCGGGTGCGGGGGCTGGGTTGCGGCGTGGGTGCGGGGGCGCTACTGAGTTATAAGGTCATGGCACGACTAGTGAAATAAACCAACGTAACTTACTAATCTGCTTACTATTATCGAGTAAATATACAGAAGTTTACAATATAATTGACTAAAAAAGATAAAAAAAAAGTTCTTTGAAAATCAGTCGATTCTTCATTAGTTAATAAAACGTGGCCATGTAGTCCCTGCTATTACTAACGTCAAGTACCTGCTGCTGAGGCGGTGTCACCTCGTTCACGGCTCACTCACTGTTTGTTGTGCGGTGCAAAGCGCCAGGTGCATCGGCTTGTTGCACGTTCTTTTGTGAGTGCGCGTGCGCCTGCGCGTGAGAGTGCGTGTGGGTGTGCGTGCGTACCGTACGAAAACGCTCCTCGGCTGCGCGGCGCCGGTAACGCAGCTCGTATGAGCTCTGTCGCGAGGTGACGTCGGCCCGCCAGGCCAGCTGCAGAGAGCCGCGCGCCGCCGCCGCGGCCTGCAGCACCGGCGCCAGCGGCCGCCGCGCAGCCCACACCACCGTCTCATTAGACTCCGCGCCGCGGGACACCGCGCAGACCTGCACATATGAAAGTTCTTTATAATCATCAATCATCCAACATTTTTGCAGTATACTCATATGAGCTCAAAGGCGTGCGCTTCAAACGGACAAACAATACACGGCATACCCTGACTCTCTGAAACGAGCGACCGGCCTAGTCATGCAATGCATGACCGCCACAGCAAAGTTGTTGGCTCTCTCGCGGTCGGCGGTCCCTACTGCGTTTAACAATTATTCCGTGGTATGCGTAAAATGTACCCGTTTTGTTTATTTATTTTTAATTAACTATTACAATGTCACTTTAGGGCTCAGCCTCTCAATAATATTTAAAGAGCTGTGAAAAATAACAATTGTTGTCTATTAAGAAGACTTTACCTTACCAGCTTAGAATTTAAATGTTTTATGTCAAGAGTTCTAAGTGACCGCACGTGATTAAATTGTAATTATTTAATTTATTATATTAAAATAAATAAAATTACTCCAAATCATGGAAAATGGTAATTGTGAGCCCTGTGCTGGCGATGTGTGATGTATATGTATGTGTATGAGTGTGTGTGTACGTGTGCGTGTGCGTGTGCGTGCGCGTGCGCGATATGAATTGAAAAGTAACGCGGCGGGTCGCCGTGTGTGTCATAACGTGTCGTCGTATCATAATAGATGTTAAAAGTAAATCGGTAAGTTATTTTTAAAAAGCACATGTGCATGCCCTGAACGGCCCGACATGAACACAGGACAACAACCTTCGATAATCGATGCCCGCAAGGTGTAACCAGCTTATGTTGTTGATACTTCTATTTACGGCGGCCAAATTGCAGACTATTATTTATAAAGCTGGTACCTAAAATTACCTGGTTACCTTAAATTTTCCAGGACATGTATTGACTGATTATACTTTTTTGTGGGACGTAAAAGTATTAAATGAAGTGCATGGTAGTGCTAATGGTGATAGTGGTAGTGCTGCTAGTGTCGTCGGGCGGCATCACTTACGGAGATGGTGTAGTTACGGCCGGGCAGTAGGCCCTCCAGGGTAACGTTGGTGGCGGGCGTGGTTAGCGCGCTACTGTCGTCGTGGGACGGTCCCGTCTCGTGATACGACACCTGCGCGCAGACGAGGAGTATATCATTATCATTTGTATTTTTTCGTAAATCCATACGAAGAAGTTACAGAATCAGTTGACAAACAACAAACACGCAAAAACTCTGAAACAATGCATCATTGCTAGGTATAATGCATAAGTCTCGAGACTTCAAACCAAAAAGTGTGCGAAGCTGCGCAGGTGTCTCACCTTGTACTCGTCCTGGGTGCTACCGTCGGCCGGCTGCCACCACACCAGCAGCCCGTCGCCGACGTCCGCGTCGCGCCACCGCAACCCTCGTACCGCCAGCGGCTCTGCGGACATATCGCAACGCATCTACTCACACACCCACCGAGTGCACGCCGCTACACCGCACTCTCTACTCGACATTCCTCAATCGCTTCGTACTGCTGCCGTACTCATACTGCTTTCAGCGAACATCGCACAATATTCGTGAATACACGAGCAAATCAACGTGAACGCGTCGAATGCAAAACTCAGTTAAGCAAATAGAAATAAGTGTGCGGTAGAGTATCGGCCATATGTTTCCATTCCTGTTAGGTTGATCAGCGACGAATGATTAGAGAAGTAATCAGCGAGAACTGTAATGTACTGACTTAGCGTGAAGTCCGCGGCGGCGGGCCACGAGGTGACCTTGCCGGACATGGTTTTGACGGTGACGGTGTAGTGCGCGCCCGGCTCTAGGCCATCGAACGCGGCCTCAGTGGGCGCGTCGCGCGCGCGCACCGCCGGCGCGAGCCGCCGCCCGCCGCCGCCACCGCTGCCGCCAGCAGCACCCGCGCTGCCGCCGCCGCCACCACTCTCCGCCAGCGCCACGGACACCTGGTACTTCTCGAACTCGCTGAAAGCAGAAGAGACACACTCGAGAGATATTCAAAAGCGCCACTTAATAATAAATCAAAGCCTCCTATTCACCAGTTTCTCTAATGCGACGACAACTGCGCCCGGTCACACTGATGCCCGTTTTCACCAACAGCCATGTGTCCCCTAAGGTTAGCGGCCGGCCATCGGCCCCCTAACTGTAATCCTTGAGTGATAGTTATTATTTTGTGCAATTAAGGCGTGCTTGCAGCCCTGCCTGCTTGCGTAGGTTGGCAGGAGTTGGCCAGTTGGCAGCGTGTAGCCGTTAATGCGCTCACTTTATTGCGACCTCTCGGTGAGCGCAGCCACCGTTTATTTCAGAATACCCTTATACATACACTATTATTATTATGTATTTCAATATACCCCATTGGTAATAGTAGGATTGGAACATGTTGGACTATAATCTCATATATACGAAATCACGCATGTGTATGCGCCAGAACTATGACTCTCCTTGTAAGGTATCATCTGGGGTCTTGAAAAGGAATACATAAGTTAAGGTATTCCATATGTCCCTTAAGTTAAAGGGCACCGAGCTATGTCACTGTTTAGGTGTTGCTGGTGAAAACGTGCATAATTGTTCTATCGTTAAAGCAAATAGGCAATTATTGTTTCACTTCATCGAACCTGTGTTCCAGAGGTGGGAGCCAGGATACGCGGAAGGAAGTCTCGCGCAACTCGCGAGGGTCCACGGTAACGTTGCGCGGACGCAGCGGCACGGTGCGGTACTGCGCCGTGGTGGGCGCGGACACCTCCGGCTCCGACACCGTTTGCACCGAGATGTTGTACGCACGTCCCGGCACCAGGCCCTGCGCGCACACGCACACACACACATACGCCCTCATCATCACTCGTCATGTGGAATAATGTCGGTAAGTAGTTACGAAACGATGGGATCGGGGGCGCTGGGGAGCCCTTTTCCTGATTTGTGTTACCTTGAACGCTGCCTGCGCGGGCCCGGGCGGCTCGCCCTCCTTCTCCACGTACAGCTCGGAGTCGCGCGCATCGCGCGGCTCGATGGAGACCTGCATCACGCAACACATCGCCATTACGCCCGCAATTAAACCAAAACATTTTTACCTCCACACGCTGCACAGTCAACGCGCCCCACGCGCCGGTGCCTCCCATGCAACGCGTGCACTGCACCTAACACTCGCGAACCACCCCATCCAGTATTCCCGTGCAAACGCGAAGGTGCGCGGGCAATGAGCTGGTGTTAAGTTGGCACGGGTCGGCGGGACGGCGGGTCGGCGGCCCCGCGCCGCCCCCCGTGCAATAATAAAATTTCATAAATTCTTGCTATCGTCTGTAGGAATATTGTTACATTTGGATTGCAATGATTCTTTTTTTTTCATTAAATTAATGTCTTTTTTTGAGGTAGGTAATAATATTTAAAGTCACTTCCTCGCGTAGAAGTTAAATGCCAAAGTAAATAACTTAGCAAATTTAGTAACTGAAAAGTTATTTGATGTGGTACGAAAGCGATCCAGTTCTGCCTTGGCGCAGCGCCCGGCGCGAGTTGCGCGATGCCGGGTGTGTTCGTACCTTATAATGCGTGTACGCGCCAGGCGGGTAGGGAGGCTGCCACAGCACCAGCAGCGTAGTCTCGTTGCGGAACCATACGATAAACTTGCCCGGCGTGTTGGGACCTGCGGACAGAGTGCACCACCGATTATCATAGAGACGCGCGCACGAGCACGCGCACGTGCACGCGCACTCGTTCCAGTGCCGGTAGTAATGGGTATACTAAAGAGACAGTTTCACACTTGGCCATGCAGCGTATACCGCAAAACTAATTGCTCAACACATCTAGACTACAATCTAAACAAAAATAATCATAAAAAGCAAGAATATAGAAAAAAAAATTGTTAAAATATAATTGTAACGTAGCAGACATTACGGTGACCGAGCGCGCAGCCCGGCCGGACGACGACCGGCGACCGGCGACCGGCGACCGGCGACCGGCGCCGACCCTGCGGCGGTTATGTCGCCGCGAAGTGTTGCCGAGCGGCAGCCGCGTCCGGAGCCGCTTCCTCAGCTTTATTATAACAAACGGCATCGATGGCATTGCATTGTTGCAGCGGCTTGATTCCATAAGAACAGCTAAGCGCGCACCTTAACATTTAAAAACTGAGGACGGCGCGCGCCATACGCCCGACGATCAGCTCTCCGCTGGTAGTCGCCCTCGCCTCTCGTCGGTTACATCTCGACTTGCTCTCTTAAGGCAAATGAAAAGGTCTCCTTGACGAGGTAACGTTTACATTATGTCCGGTCAAAACTAATACATGTTTGATGCGATGAAGTCTACATTTGATAAAAGTTCAGACGGTGATTAACTGAAGGCGTGCGCGTTCTAGTGCGCGTGCGCGTGCGCGTTCTAGTGCGCGTGCGCGTGCGCGTGCGTCATGCTGCGACACTACGACACTGCGATACAGAATACCACTCACCGCTGCCTCAACGCGACGCCGCTGTTCACGAAGCAGCCATGGGGAAAACGTTCATAAGTCACATGGTATCACATTGTCACACGTAGCAAACGTAACACAAAGCAGTACTTCGATCTCGTGGCGCTGTATTGACAGGCGTTGGGCACAGGCATGTCCTAATCACACCGTACTGATCGACAGTTTAAAACGGAGGGCGCATCGCATAGGGCTGCAATGGGATTCCATCGATCGGGACTCGTGGTCGGGTAATACGTGGGAGTGGCCGCAGTGCACTACCGACGTCACACAATTAATAACAAAAAGTAAGGAGCGGGCCAGCTCGTGGTGCGGCCACATAACGAGACAAGTGACCGTTCTGTTAACAGCGACCCAGCCGTCGCGAAACTACGAACGTGTCATGTATGATATATTCAAACGTTAGGTCAAAGCGGCCACCGCCGACGCCGCGGGCGAGGAGCGCGGCTGGCACCTTGCCCGGTGGTCGTCGGACGCGCACTCTGCGAGCGTGCGTCGCGTGGCCGGAGACGCGCCGCTGGCGCACGGTTCAGTGACACTCACGGACGGTGAAGTTGCGCGAGGTGTACGCAGCGCTCTCCTTGTCGTGCAGCAGTGTGAAAGCGTGCAGCTGGTAGGTGGCGCCGGGCGCCAGGTCGCGCACCACGTGGCTGCCGTGGCTGCCGTTACCGCTGCCGCCGACGCCGCCGCCGTCGCCCTCCACGGTGAAGTTGCGCGCGCCCTCTCGCGCCTCGGTCAGCGGTATCACCTGCGGCGCAGGCGTCTCGTTATCGTTCACCTCTATGTGATCGTTTGCGTTTCAAACAAAGACATTCCACATACCTTGAAGCGGAAACCGGTGTAGTCGCCGTGCGCGGGCGGGGACCACGTGATGATAGTCTTCTTGTTGCGCCCTTGCGTCACGTTCAGGTCCGTAGGAGGTTCCGGAGCTGGAACAGAGGGTGTGCTTTTGCATTTACTTACTTGTTACTTATTATTTTGAACGCCTTTCCAAACGTACACATCAGGCGAGTCCTGGTCAGGGCAGACCCGGCTGGTGTCTGGAGGCCTTCGGTGACGGCGAGGTGGTCCTGGGGGTGTCCTTAGATACCGAGAACGCCTTCAACAGCCTGCCATTCGCGACGATCAGGGGGGCGCTGGAGTTTTTCCGGCTCCCCCCCTACATGGTCGGGCTGTTGGGGGCGTACCTCCAGGACAGGACGATCATCTGGGTTGATGGCAGCGGCGAATTACATCGGCGGCGCGTGGAGAGCGGGGTTCCACAGGGGTCGGTCTTGGGCCCCTTGCTGTGGAACCTCGCGTACGACTGGCTGCTGCGGCAGCCGGTCCTCCCCGGGACGAGGGTACTATGCTACGCGGACGACACCCTCGTCTCGGCCCGGGGGAGGAGTTACGACGAGGCTGCTCGTCTGGCCGCCACTAGCACGTCGCTGGTGGTGGACCGGATCGAGCAGCTGGATCTGAGGGTCTCCGTCACGAAGACGGAGGCCCTCCTCTTCCACGGACCCCGCAGGGGTCTGCCCCGGGGCGCGATCATCCCCGTCCGGGGCGAGAAGGTCCCAATGCGGGGGGCCCTCAAGTATTTAGGGCTCACTCTGGACGGGCGATGGAGCTTCGGGGAGCACTTCGAACGGCTTTTCCCGAAGCTCACCGCCACCGCCGCTGCGCTGGGCAGATTGCTGCCCAATGTCGGGGGGCCGGGTCATTTGTGTCGGCGCCTATACTCTGGCATCCTGCGGAGTATGGCACTGTACGGTGCGCCCGTATGGGTGGATAGGTGCGAGACCGCCAGGAACGGGGCCCGTGTTGAAAAGGGCCCAACGTATCCTGGCGGTCCGAGCTTGTCGGGCGTACCGTACGGTGTCCTGGACGGCGGGTACGCTTCTCGCGGGCGATGCGCCTTGGCATCTACAGGCGCAGTCGCTCGCGGAAGTGTACCTCTTCCTGCGGGATGCCGGAGAGCGTCGGCCGGACCCGGCCACGGTCCGCCGGATCAGACGCGTTGCCCATGACGCCCTGATCCGGCGGTGGGAGACGGAGTTAGGTAACCCTGCCGCCGGCCGGGACACGGTGGAGGCCATCAGGCCCCACCTGTCCCGGTGGATGAGCCGGCGGTACGGGGCCTTGACGTTCCACCTGGTGCAGGTGCTGACAGGCCATGGATGTTTCGGCAAGTACCTGCACCAGGTGGCTCGTAGAGAGATGACGCAAGAATGCGTCGAGTGTGGTGCGCCGATTGTCACGGCGCAGCACACTCTGGTGGAGTGCCCGGCATGGGGGCCGCAACGCCACTCCCTCGTCATGCAAGTCGGCAGTGACCTCTCGCTGCCGACTGTAATCGATCGTATGTTGAGCAGCGAGAGGTCTTGGAAGGCGGTGGCCTCCTTCTGCGGCGCAGTGATGCGTCAGAAGAAGGCCGCCGAGCGCACGAGGGAGGCCGACGCCGCTGCCGCACCTTGCAGGCGGCGGCGGGCCGGCGGGAGAGCGCGGCGGCAGAACCACGCCGTCCGCTTCCTCCCGCCGTGAGCGACGGGCCCCTAGCCGGGCACGGTGTGAAGGGGCCTTCGGGCCATTAGGCGTGGCCCTTTGGGCCTTTGTCGTGTTTCCCCTGGGGTGCGTCCCCGGGGAGTCTTGGTTTTGTCCCCCTCCCTCGTCGAAGTGGGGAGTCTGAGGGAAGAGGCCGCCGCCCAATTCCTTCACGGGAGTGCGGCGGCCGGGCGTGCGCTCCGTCTTGGGCGCGCGCGGTCGTCTGTGGGGTCGGGGGCCCCAACGTGCCGGTCCCGCGAGGGGCCGGTACGGGACGGCAGGTGGGTGCCTTTGCTCCCCGCGGGCACCCACCAGGAGGAGTTTTATACGCGGAGGCGCCCGGAGAGTTGCTTGACTGAAACCCGGGCGTCTCCAGTATGCGTATGGCGGGACAAGCGGTGGTGGTTTTAGTGGGTATGGGGGTCACGCACAACATCTCAGTGGCCCCGAGCCCCACATAACCCGGCGTCCCCCCCCTTGAAAAGGACGCTGGGTATGCGGTAACAGCATTTCCACCACCGATATCAATAAAAAAAAAAAAGGCCCGGCTGGTAGAGCGCGCGTCGACGCGTACTCGCACATGTACATCGCCAATTTTTTGGTACAGTTTAGTTTTTCGCTTTAAACAATAACAAGGGTGTGGGCAACGCGGTTCACGACTCACAGCATGGCTGTAAAAGGCAACACGTATATGCACTTACCGGTGATGATAGTTTGATTCCAGGTGAGCAGGTCTGAGAAGGTGGCATTCGAGTAGTATAGCATAAAGTGGTACTTCGTGCCAGGAAGTCCCTGGAAGTTGATTGTGGAGGCCTGTGCGGGCACTGTGAAGTTGGGGGCGGGCGAACCGTGCGGCGGGGTGTAATCGAGTCTGTAGCGCGCGCCCACACCCTCCCCGGGCCCGCGCCTGCGCCCGACGCCGGGATCTCGATCACCAAGTCTGCGGCGGCGACACCGCGCGGCGCACCCTGTAGACCATACGAAAGCTTCAATAACTGTAGTAAGAAGTTCAACAAGACAGACAATAGGGAATAACAGTACAATTACAAACTGATAAACCCACCGAGGTGGTAATATCAGTTCCTCTTGGTGTCCTCTGCATGCTGCAAACTAATTGCAATTGCAATTTACTCACATACATTTGTTGTATGGAGATGGGAAAGCAATAAATTTCAATTAAGTGATTCAATGTGGACATTTAACACCGGCAATAATTTGTTAAGTCATTCACTTTGCTGAAACACTATTGCTATGGCTATGTCCAGTAGCGGATGTCTGTCGGTTGACAATGGTGACTATTACAATTGTTTAGATGAAACCACATTTAAGAATGATTAAATTACTATTTCTGTTTTTAAAATAAATGCATCTGTCAACATTTTCTCAAACAAACATACAACTCCTCGGCTTTGTCACTCAATTATTCACAAAGCTGAAAACAATTTTATCTATTTAATTTTTTTTATTTTTAAAACTTTTTACACATTGTTAAAGGCGGACTTAATGCCATTGGCATTATCTCCCAGTCTATCTTGGATAATGCAGATACAATGAGATAGATCCATCAAATAAATACAACTATTGTAATATAATACATATTACACAAATATGCACATACAAAAACACATAAATATATGTAGACACACATACATGACATTAAATGAATATTTCAAGGACTCAGTCCTAATTTCATTGAGGAGAATTTCCCATACTTTACGCTTAAAAGTACACAAATTAGTTACTGTTCTGTTATTTAGCAGGAGTATATATAAATTCCAGAGAAGAATAGACTGAATAGAAAAAGATTTATTCAGTCAGTCTACTCTTCTTCTTCCAATTTTATTGTCTATATTTTGACATCATGGGACTATGTAGTAATAAAATTGTACAAAATGTGCAATTGATGGGGCTGAAGAAGATCTCTGATTGCATTCTATTGGAGTAACATGGAAAACAGTAAGGACAGCTACTATGAGGTTGTAAAGGACACTACATTTGAATGTATTTATGAAATGACAAAACAAAGAGTAGAATGTATAAAACTATTTTTTTTTTTTTTTTAATTATGTAATGAGCTATTATCTATTTTGTGGTAAAACAAAGTGATGTTGAGATGACAAAATGTGTTTGTATCATATTTTATCGGCAGTGTTTTGGCCTATTTTTTTACTATTATTTTATTTGAAAAATTCAACATTTTATAATCCAGGGTTACTTTATAATGTGCACTTTGCCTATTCTTTCTTCCCCTAGTCTTTTAAAAAGTAATTTCTTCAGGTAACATATATCTAATTTTTTAACCAATCAAAATTTCTGAAAATTCTGTCATTAGAAAAGTATCAGTGTAATTTAAATAAAAATTCAATCAGCCTTCTGTTATGACTTTACTGAGGAGGTAATATCTTCAACCGGCAGCTAACAAATGTAAAAAGGTATATGAAATAGTAGTGTTTCAGAACTACATTACAGTTATAATCATCCAGCTATGTTTGTTGTAGGATACTTTTTTGCTCTTTCAATATACGCTAAATATAAAATGTGGTTTTTGCATGTAGTACAACTTCTATTATTTTACCACTCTACTGGTGTTCATTGTACTCTAGCACATGTAATTATATATGCATAAATAGTCATAATAAAACAACATTCATTACAGGCACTTGAATACTTCTTTAAATCTGTTGATATATTTCACACCCATGTTTTTATATATGTTGTAAACTTGTTGAACATCATAGAAATCACAATGCCGGTGCACATTTGTTGATGTTGTTTTTCTCAAAACTATATTTTCAAAGTTCATCATTGTCATTCAAAAATAGTTCAATTCACACACACGGTTGTGTACAACTTTTTTGTGCTTTTATTTTAAGAGCCTTATGTTTTTTTTTTCAAAAGTGCAATTTTTATGAACAATTTATTGTGCCTTTTGTTTGAAAATCCAAGTGTAATTAGTCTGAGGCCCTCATATTATTTATTTCCAAAAGACAAAAACCTATGTTCAAGCATTACATTGAAATATTATTTTTTATATGATTGATTTTAGGTTAACTGAAAACATTTTCATTTTCATGTTATCTGCACTTTTAAAAACAGAAATTTTAGTATTGTGTAAACAATTCATATGAATTTAATATCAAATTGTAATAATACTATTTCCTACAGACATAATGGGGTATATCACCCTGAGGCCTGTGCTACAGCAGTGGGGACGTAAATTGGCTGTTATGGTATGGTTACAAACACCAACTTTATTTACTTGTACAGATGTCTAGATTTCACAATATGAAATGTCAAAATGTGACTAACTTAGATAATATTTTAGTATAAGGACTATGGGTAATAAATGTTTAACACCTGTTTTTAACACTTGTTTTTATATCACTTCATCTCAGATAAAGTAAATACTTAATGTTTACAATCATCCAGTTACTTTTGGAGGCATAGCCAAAAAAATAAATTTCATTGCATATTATAATATACCAGGGTAATATTAAATAATTTTTCAAGACGTAAGGATACAATTTAAACTTTCATAATATAGAATTATATTGTAAATAAACCTTAAAATAACAATGAGATTTTTCATGCCAATTTTTAGGGCTACTTGGTAATTTATGCGAGGTTTTGAAAATTAAAATATTTCAGTTTATTAGTATGATATGCTGTATTATGTGACAACCTTGTCAAACTAGACAACTTACAGCAAATGCGATGATGATAAGGGCAAAGACAGTGTCGCGAAGTAGGCGCAGTCTCCACGGCATTGCTGCTACTGCTTGCACAATACACTTCTTCCACATCATTGAAGGCCACTCTCTGATTTCACACGACACTTTCTCTTCTAAATTAACTCCATTGTATTTAAGAAGAAACATATTCATTAATTATGGTTTGGGCAACGATTGCCTCATCACATAGGACGTGAGCCATGCATATTTTCAAAATTAATTAAATCACAAAATGGAAATAAGTTTACATGAGATTACACCTCTATTGTCATATGCCAACCAGCTGTCAACAAAGCGATGGCCAATAGGAAGCACAACGCAGTACAGCGCATGCCCGCGGTCGCTGCGTCCGGGCGACAGTGACAGTTAGCAAAGAGTTGATAATGAAACTGACTTGATAGATGTTTATACACTTTTTGAAGAGAAAAGCAAATCTCTCCTAATGTCATTTTGTTTTAAAAATCTAAGAACCAAATAAATCTTTCATGTTATACTTTTTTAACTATATGAAAAATCCAGGAATTTTTAACATTAATTCCCTACATTTCGAAAAACCCTTAGAACAAGTAAATAAAATGATAAGTTCTTAATGCTTTGAATAAAAAACGTCTTATTTTAAAAAAATGTATTGAAGTTCTTTATTGTAAAACGTGGCAATAGTAATTTAGAGGGATTAGACATAAAACCGGAAGGTTTTTTTGTATAAAAATACCTTATGATTTCGTTAATTAATCATAAATTTTATTTGTGTATTTTAGTAAATCCCAATTTTTGTATATTGACAAAGACAATATTTATGTGAAGTTAGACAAACATAAAACAAAATACATTTGGATATTAACGGTTACCTGCATTAATTTACATTCAAGAAAAGTTGTTAATTCTTTATATCATTAACTTTGAAATCGACGATAAAAGAGCACTAAGAACAAGACGTGATATACATGTATGTATTTTGCGTCAACAGGAACAAGTTGTGAAACGGAAAGTACAATTTTATTTTAAATTTATTGGTATTGCGAGTGAAGTGTGCTAAGATCGTAGCAAGTGGAGAGAGAGGTGGTCTGTATCGTATGTATGGTATTGATGAAATTATCTCTACGTATCACAGATAAATAAAGGGGACCATATCTGTCATATAACAAAAAAACGTGCAAATATCTCTTTTGGCGTGTCTATCGACATATATTTTATGTAATACTTATAGTATAAAAATACTTTTCAATGTTTTGTTAATGTAAAATTGGTATTAATCCTTTCTGCAATACAAACAATTTCATATTAAAAATTTGTCTCAATCTAAAAGTATATTTATCGACATTTTACGGTAATGATATTTTGACCCTAACATATTTTTTTTTCTATTCTCAATTTTTTACAAATCTGTTATAGGTATAGTTTGTGAGTAGTATATACATTTTTATTTCTTCTGTTTAAAGTTTTTTTCGATCTGTCACTTGTCTCGGAGAATAGCATAGATGATTAAAAAAAGGAATCGAGAAAGGAACTGTAAACCTGGAGCCAGTACAATCGTGCAGGAGGAATGGTTTAATTTTTTTTAATTTATTGAGGTTAACGGCTTCGAATTTCTTCTTACAACTTATTATTCATGATTAATGATTTTACTCCATTGATTCACTTGGTGCGAATAAAAGGAATATCAAATGACAGTGACAGGCCGCCGGTTTATTTATTGCTTTTGTGATTGTTTATGGAGTTTTTAATTCGATTCGGGATAATATTGTGATCGTGGTAAACGAATAACCTAAATAAGATGTTACAAAATGCAGTAGAAAGTTGGTCACCTGATGATACAATAAGAGTCTTAATTGCTTCAGATATCCATTTAGGATATTTAGAAAATGATAGTGTTCGTGGCGAAGACAGTTTTATTGCTTTCGAAGAAGTGTTATCGTTGGCTGTTCAATACGATGTTGACTTCGTTCTGCTCGGCGGAGACTTGTTCGACCATGCAAAGCCGTCCCCCAGCTGCATGTTCAAGTGTACACAAATCATTCGCAAGTATTGCTTCGGCGACAAGCCGATCAGCGTAGAATTGTTGTCGGACCAACTTATAAACTTTTCGAGAATTGTAAATTATGAAGATCCTAATTTAAACATTTCATATCCTATATTATCAATCCATGGCAATCATGACGATCCTGTTGGACAGGGTAGTATTAGCTCCCTAGATATTCTTTCTGTAACAGGTCTTGTAAATTACTTTGGCAAATGGACTGATTACACTCAAATACGAGTGTCTCCCGTTTTGTTGAGGAAAGGTGAAACTAAAATGTCACTTTATGGTTTAAGTCATCTAAAAGATCAACGTCTTTCCCGTTTATTTATAGAAAAAAAAGTTGAAATGGATCTTTTGGAGGACAACAATGATTGGTTTAATATTCTAGTACTACACCAAAATAGAGCAGACAGGGGACATGGCAATTATATCCCAGAAACTGTATTACCAAAATTTTTAGATCTTGTTATATGGGGCCATGAGCATGATAGTCAAGTATTTGGTATAAAAGATTTGAAAAGAGAAAATGAAAGTTTTTTTGTGGTACAGCCAGGCAGCACAGTGGCCACATCATTGGCTGCAGGTGAAGCTTTGCCCAAGCATTGCATTTTGTTGCAATTGCATAAGAAAGAGTACATTATTACTCCAGTACCCTTGAAAACAGTAAGACCGTTTATTTTTAAATCTATTGTTCTTTCTGAAGAAAATTTAGGGGATAAAAAATTAAAAGAAAGTGAAAGAGTACAAGAATTCCTAAAAAATAAAGTGCTTGAAGCGCTAGAGGAAGCTAACAAGTTGCGTAGTGGTAGCCCAAATCAGCCCGCACTTCCATTGGTTCGTCTGTCGGTGTTCTATGAACATGAAGGCCAAGATTTTAACCGTATAAGGTTCGGGCAGAATTTTAATGCTATGGTTGCTAATCCTAGTGATATACTAAGTATGAAAAGGGAAAAGAAAATCAGGGAACATAAAGAAAACAATAAAATCGATGAGGTGGATATGAGACGTGCAGCAGTAGAGGCGAGCGACGTAGAGTCTCTGCTGCGAGCGTACTATTCAGCGTTACCGCCCGAGAGGCGATTGGCCGTGCTCTCCGTAAACGCCGTAACGGAGGCCGTACGCGATTACACCCTGAAGCGCGACGATGGGGTGTTCCGTCGCGTCCTGGAGGGGCACAGGCAACGTTGCGTAGGTCACTTGCTCGACTCCACAGCCGAGACTAACGAGGAGGTGAAAGAACAACTACGGTTGTGGAAGGAAGACTTGGACGCGACCGATGAAGTACAGCTTAAGGGTTTCATTGAACAGGCTTGCAAACGGCCCGTGATCGTGATGGACAGCGACGAATCCGAGAACGAGACGGCGGCTGAGCGCGGCGCGGAGCCGCGGCTGGAGTTGCGGGCGGGGCGCGGGCGGGCGCGCGGGCGCGCGGCGCGCGGCGGCAGGGTGCGCGGCGGGCGCGCCCGCGCTCGCGCCACCTAGCGCATCCTCCGATCAACCTAGTTTTTACTTAGAGTTACTTGATAATATTCATAAATGTTTCGTATATATCTCCGTGTACTTTTTATTAGCCCTCACAACCGAGGGGACCGCTGGCGGCTCTAAAACTACATTCAACTCGAATGCACTTATTTCGCAATCGAAACTGTAGCTGTAAAAATGTTTCTCACTTTTCCCGGTTGCGGCGGAGTAATGGCGACGACAACCGATTTTTGATCAAATCACTGCGATTGGATATCTTTTGTAAAAACAAGGGTGATACATAGGGTTACTAGCGTCATGACCTTGACAATGCAATGTGTGGAATCCCTGATCACCTGTAAACACAAAACTATAAATGTACGGGCTTAATTGTAACGCGTTCCCGGCGCGCACGACGGTTTAATATAAAACTGACAAAATTAATGACGCATCCACAGCCGAGGGCAGTGTGTAGAGCACCCACAGCCATGCGCATACATACTTAGTGCTAGACCTCTGTTGCCGTAGATTCTCTAGGTAAGTACCACCACAGTGCCTATTGCAGCTGTCAAACAGTACTGTGTTCAGGTTTGAAAGGCGCTATAACTAGTGCTGTATTATTGGGGTAACAAGACTAAACATCTTGTGTCTCATGCGACGAACTTAATCAGGTGCTGTGTATTTCATGGTAATTAACCTCACGTTCATATGGGCGGGCGTATATCACTTAGTATCAGGTGAAAGTTCCACTCGTCTCATCGCTTAATTTTAATAGAAAATAAACGCTTAATATTCTCCTGGGTTCAGTAAGTGAAAAACTTGAGGCAATATTGTTTTGTATAATTCTTTCTGATGCATCAATATAGATTTTTTTTTCTTATCCTCATCTGCAATAGACTATTCGTTGTTGTGCCACAATCAGATTTGGTCATTATACGTCATAGTAGATTTGATGGTCCCCAGCTCAGTAATTGTGGTACTATTTAACTTTTTATAGGTTTCATTATTAATTCCTCTTTTTCCAGGTCACGGATATACCATAATTTGAATGTTATCAAGTTTGTATGTTTGTGTATCTTTGAAGCTGTTCTTTTAATCTGGTTGAGGAATCTAACCGACGAGCATGCATGAAGACGCTTATGAAAGTGGAGGAAGCGAGAGAGGTGTGCCAGGATCGAAGCGGGTGGAAAGAGGTGGTCTCTGCCTACCCCACTGGGAACGAGGCGTGATATATATGTATGTATGTATGATCAATGTTTATCATATCTTTTGTCAGTACACTCAACCATCGCAACTTCGGTCTTCCACTTCCCCGTTTGCCGGCTATGTTAAAGCCGAGTGTTTCATTGCTTCTTTCATACAATTTAATAGTATGACATAACAACTTAATACTGCAGTAGTTATTGCATTCATATCACCATCCTTCGCCTTTGTAAAGTGGGACACACGATTATTCCCAATCACCCCAACAGTTCCATACTTCTACAGGACTGCCATCCGGACCCAGCACTTTTGGTTGACCATTTTCTTGAGCGCCCTCTTACCCTCCTGTGTTGTTACAGCAGGTACAATACCTTTTTTAAGGCCAGCAAGGCCAGGTATTTCGGCTACTTGTAGTAGACAGATTTTCGTTTAGTTGGTGTTCAGCAAACTTCTATAGTATTGGTACCGCGTTTTCAAAATGCTGCTATTTATTTAAAGCATAAAAATCATTATAGAGACAAAAATATTGTGTTCACACTTGTCCTGTTTGCAGTTTCTTATGTAGGTTTAAAATTAATGATATGTTTTTTTTTCTGCACACCTTAATTCTTAACTTAGTTTATACGCATAAAATTTCTCTTGTTAGTTAAAGGCAGCGTTGTTAATGCTTTAAAATCTGCACACAAAGTATAAAAAAAATGTTTATTTAATGAATACGTTGAAATATTGACATCTATATAAAACTTGAAACTAATTTTGAATAGTAAATATCTGATTCAATCTGCTATCACACGATACAATTGCGTTCATTCGATTAATTTCGGCGGCGCTGTGCTATGTATGTATATGTTCTGCTAGTGGCACGTGAGCGCACGGCACAGGCAGCGGAGCGTGGCGGCGGAAGCGGCGGGCAGGTCGAGCGCGGCCATGGCCAACGGCGGCGCGCCCGGCGACAGCTCCAGCACAACCAACGAGCCGTGCTCCGCGGGCAGCGCGTGGCGCACCACGCGCAGCCCCAGTGCGGCCACAACCGCTTCCAGCACGCGCTCCGGCGCCTGCCCGCGATGGGCCTCCAACGCGGCGCGCACTGCGGGTCGTCTCGCTGCATCTGCGGACGTGGCGCCCACTAAGCAATTACCGCTTGTCATTGTATATTGTCATTTGGACTCGGCGTTACCTATGTAAACAAGAGCCGGCAGCGAGTTGCGCTCGACCGCCGACTCAGGTTTGCGACCGCGGAGACTTTGCAGACAACGCTCGACCAACGCGTCGCCCCGGCCGGGCTGGCCGTGCTGGCCATGCTCGTCGTCCCGGCCGGGCTGGCCGTGCGCGTCGTCCCGGCCGGGCTGACCGTGCGAGTCGCTCACGGACCACTATGTATAAGAAAAGTAGTTACACGATATCTAAAGCTTAATTTAAGCACACAAGATAAATAAAAGTCAATTAGTATCGGTTCCGCGCGTGTACGCCTCTCTGCACAACCTTCCGCGCGGTACTGACTAGCAGCGATAACCGACGGACGGTGCAGCGGTGCAACGGTGCAACGGTACGCGGCGCCCGCCCTCGTGCGCTAGAAACGTATGCAAGTTCACTTTCAGTGTCGATGAGGTTACGAGCGGGAACGGTAGCGGAGGCTGGGGCTAGTTACCTGTACCGCTTGCGACTTGGCCTCAGCGAGGTTCTCTTTCAAATATATGTAGAGTTGTTGAGCTGCCAACTGCCGCGCGGATTTTTTGGTGGTGGAGGTGGCGGATCGGTGGTGGCTGGCAAGGCTCGCGCGCACCGTGAAGTGCGGCTGGTGGGGTGGGCCGCACACCGCGCACAGTTCGTAGTGCGGCGCAGGCAGCCGGTGCTCGGTGCTGAACTCGTTCAGAAGAGACACGTAGCTCGGCGTCGCGCTCGCTGCTGATGCCTATACGTATTACAATATCATGCGGGTAAACTTCGTTTACTATTTAAGAAAAAAATCAAGTTTTTGGTTTTTTGCTCTGACATTTTATTGCATAGTTCAAAATTGGGTCGCCAACACGTAGCACCTGGCGGTGATACGGGCAAGATGCAGAGATTGGTTTACGTTAACGCGAGTCGCAAACGTATAGTAACCAAAGGTATTTAACAAAAGACAAATAAGCACAATACGACTTTCTCATGCCTGCTTAATGGTGGTTAACTACCACCTATAAATTTCATACAACACCATTAAAGCTGCTGATTCCAGACAGTCATACAACATGAATACTTCACTTTCTTCAGTAAAGTGTTCGTTAAATTCGTGGTAGTGAGAACAATCATTAGCCCATTATTGATAAAAATAATATGCTGCTGTTTACTTCGCTTCTATGATGAATTCAGGTCATTAACAAACGCGGATGTTATCTGCTATCTTTGCACAAAGTACAAAAAACAAAACCATCTGCGGAAGAATTGCTTAAAAAATTAATGATAAATTTGTCTGGGTAAGTAGTTTGGGCTAAATGAGATTTGTAAGAACATATGCGGCGCCTAGAACGGGTAGTAAAATAGTGCACTGAGAATTTGATCTATAAAGTTTGTGGGTTTTATCAGTTGCTTACTTACACCAACGGGCGTGGTGCCCGAATCGACATTAGCAACCAAGAAACGATGTTCTGACTGCTCATCTCCATAGCTAACAGCAGCAACTTTGTGAGCAGTCGAGGGTATTGCCACCCCGCGATCCGCCAGCATCGAGAGCATGTTGCACGCGGCTGCTTGTTTTGCGTCTTTCTTTGAATGTGCGGTCGCCGTTGCAGTTAACCCATGCGCCTTGCAGCGGTACTCAAACTTTGCTTGGTGGGGCGGTCCTGTCTGCAGTCTTACACTTTAATTCATCAATAGGTTACATGTAATTAAACAAATAATTCTTAACTCACTGGTACTTCACTAAAGTTTATTAAATTAAGTAGCTATGTGATTATGAAGAAACATTGTCAAAAGGGCTGCCCACTTTGATTGTAATGATTATGGTAGAAAGGCTCGTCATATATGATATTAATATCCTTAATCTGGAATAGATCTTTAACTGCAATAGATATCTCACCTGTGCAATGCACTCATATTCAGGCACTTTACCCAATTTAACCATAACTTCCTGTAATAGAGCAGCTGATGTCTTCATAGTGTTGTGGAAATAATACTGTAAAAAAAACTGGAAACATGATATAAAGATTTCCATAAGAAAACTAAAGTACATGATATAAATTCAGTACTTTAAATAATGAAAAACCATTATATCTAAAAATTTTGATTCACCTCAATTACAATCATACAGCAGAAGATCTGTTAGTAAAGAGCCTAAAGTAAGTAATTTAAGTTTACAGGAATAATATATCTTTCTCAAGGCAATGAGGGTAAAATTGTGCTATCTAAATGTCTTAACCAGAGCTTCTTTATTATCAGCAGACATTTCACTTACTTGTGCTTGTTTGTTGCATAAAAAATTAATAGTCAACTATTGAACTTGCACCATGGAGTCACCGATTCAGGCTTATTTTATGGATATGTCTATAATTGTGATATTTGATAATGTTTTAAACTGCCAAAACATAAAACAATATTCTTTCTTTCCTGTAATAGGAGTTGAACTGTGGGCCAGCAAGTGATGTCAAGCAAAAGATGTTTGGTGGCCTTATAACTTGGCATGATATTTGAATTATAAATTAAAGCATGACTTTTTCAACTAAATAATATGTAATAATAATAATTTATGCTAAAGTATGTTGTAAATAATAACAACAATATATGCTTGTTGCTAAATTAATGTAAAAATTTACAAAACTATCAAAAAATTATACACAGACACTAAGATAATATTTACAAAACTATATTAGGCATGACTATCTGAAGGGAGGACTGTGTGCGTCTGCAAGATTAGGTGGAGGTCTTGAACAAGATGCCAATGCAATCGGTTCGTAATGTGAGGATATTTGTATGTTTATAATCAGTAAATAAATGTTCAAGTGCATCACTTACTGAAGGGACTTAAGCGGATGATGTTTTTAACAGCAGATAACGGCCTAGAAGAGAACCGAGGTTAGGATGCGCAAGGGTAGGCTGCGCCTGATGCCGGATTACGAAGGACGACGGGGAGAAATGAATCTTAAGGAATGTAACGTAATAATAGAACAATATGTTAAAGGTATAATGAATTGGCTTGAAGAGGTAAAGCCACACAAATACGAACAAAAATATTACCTGTAAAAAACTAAAACTCAGAATTAAGTTAAAGGTAATAAGATGAAAACCCACGAAACTTTCTGTAGGATATTTAATTTACTATTTGCGTCAACTAATTAGCACTTGTTTCAGGGCTTACCAGTGATAGAGAAGTTATTTTTTTTATTGTTTATCAACCCAGGAGTCATGTCTTTTAAGATTATCTTATTTATACTTAAGTTCACTAATTTATATCACTCATTATTGTTATATTTACAACGAATTATAATAAAACTTAAACTATTTAGATACTTGAAAGGTATTGACAAATCATGTTAGTTCCGTATTAATCTCCTGTACCATTGGTAGAGCTCTGTTGCCTGAGACCGTGTAGTGTGAAAACATTGCTGTGTTCGGCTTTCAAGGGCGCTGTAGCTAGTGAAATTACTGGGGAACGAGTCTCAATATCTCATGCCTCAAAGCGATGAGAACAATATGGTGTAGTATATAATATTCTACCTAGCGCCACATTGCGATAGACCGGCGTATTACTTACGATCCTTTTCATGAAAGTCCCCCAGACGCAGCGCTGTATTCGCGTGACATAATGTTGCCAATTTATGAGTAAAAAGTTTACCTATTTTACATTTAGCGTATGTAATTTATCAAATAATATAGGGTTGTCACATATCTCCCTTCCGCCTTTTTGTCTTTTGAATTTCGCGGCTATGTACAAAGCGCTACAGAGCTCGTATCTGGCAATACTATACATAATTTGAAAGGTCTTGACATAACCTACAAAACGACGCTATGCATAATTAGTTTGGATATTGCGTTCAACAGTTATAGACGTGTAAACATGGAGTTCACTAACGCCGAAATTCGCGCTATTTTAAAGTTTTCCTTCGTTAAAGGCAAATCCGCTAGAGAAACGTTCCGTGAGATTAATGGTGTTTTGGGGGATGATACTCTATCACTTCGAACCGCGGAGGAATGGTTTCGACGATTCAGAGCCGGTGAAAACGACACCATGGATAAGCCAGCCGGCGGAAGACCTGTGACGACAAATACCGATCAAATCATGGACTACATCGAGTTAGACCGGCATGTGGCATCTCGTGACAATGCCCAGGAGATGTTAGTTAGTCACCAAACCATTTTAAACCATCTGCAGAAGGCTGGATACAAAAAAAAAGCTTGATGTTTGGGTGCCGCATGATTTGACGCAAAAAAACCTTCTGGACCGAATCAACGCCTGCGATATGCTGCTGAAACGGAACGAACTCGACCCATTCTTGAAGCGGATGGTGACTGGCGACGAAAAATGGATCACATACGACAATATCAAGCGAAAACGGTCGTGGTCGAAGGCCGGTGAATCGTCCCAAACAGTGGCCAAGCCGGGATTGACGGCCAGGAAGGTTTTGCTGTGTGTTTGGTGGGATTGGAAGGGAATCATCCACTATGAGCTGCTCCCATATGGCCAGACGCTTAATTCTACCATCTACTGCGAACAACTGGACCGCTTGAAGCAGGCGATCGACTAGAAGCGTCCAGAATTGGCCAACAGGAAGGGTGTAGTGTTCCACCAGGACATCGCCAGACCACACACTTCATTGATGACTCGTCAGAAGCTACGGGAGCTCGGATGGGAGGTTTTATCGCATCCACCATATAGCCCGGACATAGCGCCAAGTGATTACCACCTGTTCCTGTCCATGGTGAACGCCCTTGGTGGTGTAAAGTTGAACTCAAAAGAGGCTTGTGAAAAGTGGCTGTCCGAGTTCTTCACAAATAAGGAGGAGGGGGGGCTTCTACGAGGGAGGTATGAAGTTGCCGTCTAGATGGAAATAGATTATCGAACAAAACGGCGCATATTTGAACTAAATCCGATCACTGTAACACTTTTTATAAAGCATTGAATAAAGAGCAAAAAAGCGGAAGGGAGATATTTGACAACCTTATACTATTTCCTGCATACTTCGATGAAACAATATAAGCTCTTAAATTGTATTAAGAAATAAAAACATTTTAAATAGGCTGTAATTTCAATACTTAAGCCCATACTATAACAATAATTTAGATTAGTGAAACATGTATATTTCTGATAAGTCAAAAGTATATTTGGGCATTTTTATCAAAATGTCTACCAACCCTCTCATGGGATGACCCATGCAATAAGTCCAAACAACTAATGTTTTTATGACTCTGTAAGTGTCGTGTTATTATTAAATAGTTCCAAATGACTAAAGTTTTCTTTTAACTATGTTGTTAGGTAAGAAATTAAAAAAAAATTAATAAAAGCCGACGATTTTTGGTCATGACCGTTACCGAAAACGGGGGACAGTACTGGGAAACATAGGATATCACATGTTTGAGTTTAATTACATTACTTTGTTTTAAGTTTCTCACCTAACAACTTAGTAAAAAAGGAAACTTTAGTCATAAAGTTTCTTCAAAGTTCAAATGACTTTGAAACAATTTTATAATAACACGACATTTACAGAATCATAGTAACGTTAGTAATTTGGACTTATTGCATGAGTCATCCCATGAGCGAGTTGGTAGACATTTTGATAAAAATGCTCATTTACCTATATTTACTAATTTCTGTTATGTAAAAAGTATATTTTTATTTACTTATATAAGCGGTGTTCTACCTACTTACAGAGAAAAGATGAGAAAATAGGGTAAAGAAAAGCATTTTTTATTTTCTATTTAGCACACAATTTTTTATTTAGTTTTATTGAATAATTGTGTAAATACCTTCTTTTGTAATTCTTGTTACAGTTTTCTCTGACACACCTACAATTAAAAAATTACCTAGTTGTATCACTTTATGTATTTGTTAAATTTTGTCGCAAAAATAAATTTATATCATAAAAGTCCCATCAATATAGCAAAAATTATTATCTGGCAATTCTAAAATAAACTTGTTATGACGGCGGCCCTCTTCCGAACATTGTTTAGTGGTTTGAAAACACCTCGATTCTTTTGTTCCATTTCACAGAACTCTTTTACCTTCAATATCATTTCTCGAGCCGAACTTTTTAGCATTGTAAACAATCTTTACAATCCACTAAGCTAGTTAAAAATTCAAAAAATCTACCACAACAAACGAACGACAACATGGCCGACCTGTCAAATTTATTTCCAAAAATCACAGCGGGACTTCTTTCATGAAAAGGACCGTACCATCAGATGAAAGTCCCACTCGTCGCTTCGTAGTGTGAAAAAAAACTATTTTGTTAGTTCAGACTTTAGGATTTTTTTTATATTTATGATACAAATAAACAGTTGCTGGGACATTTTTTGGAGCTCACAAGGTGCTTGTGTTAGAACGTCCCGCTCGCCATAAATAATTAGGCATGCGACTTGATAATCAACATTTTAGTTATTGTTTTGTGAGTGATAAAAAAAGCGTGAAAAAAAGCTTCTCATGCTTTATTCGCACTCGCTTTTACAATCAATGGTCAATTAATTAAACAAAAAAAAATACTATTGGGCAGGTTTTCGAAGAATTAAATTATAAAATTCGCGTGGTAGAACAAAATCAAGAGACGAGATTGGCACTCTACACCATCTATTGCGCTATAAAAATTATCTAAAAATTATCTTCTTGAAAAATCAATGATTCCGAAAAAGATGTCCGTCTCTTCTTCAACTGTGTCCATGTACAAATGCAGGTCACAATTATAATAAATGTGTGTAGTTTAATAACTAGCATTTTTCATGAAAACATACAAATTGGCAGAGTCCAATCAGTTTCACCCAGTATAGTGATTGCGTCTTAACGTGAGTACCCTGGATGTAACGACTAGTTCAAAGTTGGGTACATCCGCTTAGACTGGTGTTACAATAATTCTTTGTCCGCACGTCAAATATTCGGTGCGACTCGATAATACTTTGAAAATCTGATTACGTCGGTAAGAAAGTATATATGATTAACAATTATCAATGTAAAATACAATGTGGAAATTTTGTTCATTGATATTACTTTCAAGCAATAACATATCCACGCAAAACCAGTAACAGGTATTTATTGTTATTTAGTTGAAGTCCCTAAATTGGACCATTGATTGTATAAGCTAGTGCGATTAAGCATGGGCGCTTTTACATTGACGTGTTAGGTTCGGTTTCCTTTAGACGCCGGTCGCCTAGACGCCTGGTGCTGTCACCACCAAAAGAACTTGATAGTATTTACTTAAGTACTCGGTGTATTTACTTATATGCAATTAGCAGGTTTCAAAACTTGGTCGGGTAAATAAGTTCTGTCAATCACATACTACTTTTATAATTTAGATTTATCGGAAGTTTTGGCATAATTTTATTTTGTTTTTGTTCTCGATGTTAACTCTGCATCATTTAATTTAAATGGAAATTGTAAATAGTTAAACAACTAAACAGGTTATAATATTTTTCTGCATGCGTAAAATTTAGGGTAACCTGCGCATGGTTCTTCGCATTTAATTTGTCTTAGATTGAATGAGCAGATTAAGCACCGGCTCTGTTCCCTCTGTTTGCTAATAACACGAAATAGGAGAAAGTGCTAGTGTCGCATTACGCGTTACAACTATTGTTGATATTGTTAGTACCAATCATGTATTTACACGAGAATACAAAATTATTGTTTTTTTTAAAGTTTTTTTTTTACCTGTAAAAAAGGCAGGTTAAAAGCTTAAATTCTAGTATGTATATGTTATGTAAAACGGAGAAAAATCAAACTTTTAACGTTGCTCTTAGAAACATACACAGTTGCAAATCAAATAAGGCCAGCGTTCAAACTACAGCTGTATTTGAAAGTACATGTAATGTGACAAATAAGAACTCAATACTATTTCAATAATTTTATTTAGTTTTTTGCATAAAAAATTACTCAAAGACTTATAGGATAAAAAGTAAGCCCATATGGTTGACAAATGGTGAGGGGAAGAGAACACTTCACATGTAGCAAGTATTTTAATTAAAAACCAGACTGGAGAGCAGAGTGAGGAGACAAAATACATTTTTTATTTAATGAAACACAAAAACAAGTACCTAAAGGTAAGTAACACAGCTGATTATAATTAAATATCCTACATCACTATGGCTTTGTTCCTTTTGGATGTAAGATGTTATCACATTACCCCAATAGTTTAATTAGCTACAGAATTTTCTACTTTTCGATACAATAGTGTTTGTACTCTCCTATTTTTTGAGGCAAATAGGTTCTGATGTTCCCCAATAGATCCCCGAGACAAACTAGCCACTAGCAAATTGCAATTGCATACACTGCAGTTCATACCGTGCCAGTAATGTAATTTCTTTCCTCTCTTATTATATTCACTACAGTTATAGTGTTTTTTCTTACTTTTAAAATGCATTTAATATTAATTATTTTAAATCTCTTTCTATACATAAAATTTATTAAGTGTTGCTTACTTCAATGAATACCAAAATGAATGGATTCTTGTGTAAAATATTTAATTGATATGTTATGTATTTCAATACTTGCAACTAAATTACCTTGTTGGGAAACAAAATATATTTGCACTTCCATTTGTACTTGGCTGCTTAGCAGAATATATTGCATAGAAAAAATTATGTTTCATAGAACATAACATAATGTAACACTTGTTTACAGAAGCAATATGAAAACGGCAATTACTGTGCTACAGGAGATGATGATAAAGCAAGGCTTATGCCCCGAGTACGAGTTCATTGGACAGGTGCGTACCGGACACAGCTGAAGTAAATCTACAAATACAATAGTATGATGTGTGAATATTACAAATAGTGTTTGCTTTCAATTTGGCTTGAGTTTTATATTGTTTATAACATAAAACTTTACTTTGACTTTATACCAAGTCCTCCATATTACTAGCATCTTTGCTAGTAAAGTGGGACAAGGAATGTGACTATGACTAACCATGTTCATTTTGATTGAGTTTCCTATGAATGGTGACATCAATATAAATGAATGGAAAGTTCAGCGCGAAGCAACGATAATAATCAATCATACATTCCTAATCACTTCTGAAAAAGAGTGTTCTATATATTAACAATTTTCATGTGAGAAAATTTATTGAGAGAATAAATTTTTATGGAAAGGATTGGGACACCTGCTCATTACCGGTTCCGGCTTTCGCTTCCACGGGGCCAGGAGACTCGCTTCTATTGATGGTGTCGGCTGGCGTTGCAGACGGGGCCTCAGCACCTGGCATTGTTCGAGTATCGGTGCTCGGCGCACGGCGTGAGCGTGAGCGCGGTGTCTCGCTCAAAGAAGGAGGCCAAACAGGAGGCAGCGCGCATAATGCTGCTGCGGCTGGAGGAACGTGGGCTGCCTGTACCGCCCCCCTACTGCCGCGGCGGCGCGCCTGTGCACCTTCCGGTCTGTAACACTAATTCCAATCACACCGCTACGAACATTTTTCGCTAGTGGTGTTCTCGGTCAACATTTCACTCCATTTTACTACTTATACCGTCCACTGTCACTGTCCAAAATCAGCGCTGCAGCTTTTAAGTTGCAGCACATAGCTGAGTTGGATGCCATTTCAGTGTGTGTAATTTAATGTGTATGTTAAATTGTTATGTATCGAATAAAAAAAAATGTTGTTATCCCGTTTATTTAACTGTTTATTACTCTGGAGTTTTAGTGCTATGTAGCAACCACGGTTTCGTGAGGATTGAGTTGACAGATGCCCCGACGACATAATCATCACGGAGCACATTCAGCTCTTTAACCATCGCCTACCATCCGATGTGCGCTGAAAGAGCACATATTTTTTTTACATATTTTTATACTATTCAACCTTTCGGGCTGGACATGACGCGTACACTGGATTCCGGAGGTCACTGCTAAAATGCTCCTTCCAGCGTGCCATTCATGAGCGAACTTCAACAGCCGCGAAAAAATTTCTTCCGTGTTTATTAGAGGGTAATAAACCGGACCCCACTTCTTTTTGCGCGATTCTATTCAATATCTGTCGTTTCAGATACGCATACAAATCATACTCCCATAAAACGATGGCAGTCCTCTGCCTCACCTTCGACACACATAATATCATCCGCTAGCTTTACCTGCCAAAGCCATTTTCGAAAGGTGCGATGTCCACTCAGGAACTGTGAGACTTGATAATTTGTTACGACTTAATAATACTTAAGTCGCACCGCCACGTCTCGGGATGAAATTGAACAGAGTTGAAAAGGAGTGTGAACGCGTGGGCCGCCCTAGTTCTCTTTTATGTTTGCCAGTAGTGCACCAGCTGCTCATACCAGCCCGCTGCATACTATCGTAAGCCCGAGAGCTTTCGCGGATTGTACGCTTCTAATTGTCCTCCCACCACTCAATGTCATTATAGGCACTTTCTGCAATTTCCCTTTCATTATCATCGTTTGTAACTTCTCTAGAGAAAATTTTAGGCGGTTCCATTTCCTCCGACCTTTAAGCTCTATAGCCATCTCAGCTGCCTTCTCTGATGTCGGATTCAATTAAAATCGTAAAGTCATCAGCATAGGCTAGGATTTTAGTACTTATCGAAAATGGCAGCCGCAATAGGTCGGCCATTAGCAGGTTCCACAAGGCTGAACCCTGCACTGAAGCTTGTGGGCCATCCCATTGTAGAATCTTTCCACACTTGTTGGTCACCAACGAACAGACCGGCCGTCTGTCTGTAATGTAACGGAATAGTATTCGATACATGTGGTCAGCACGACATTCAGTTGCTTAAGCAGGAACTGTTTCAAATTATCGAAAACGGTCCATAATTTTACCAAAGAGAGATACGATCGCAAGCGGGCGGTACGCTTTAGGTTCTGTTAGTGGTCTTTCTTTTCGGCAGAACAAGTAGACGTTTACCCTTCCATACGTCTGGAAACATTTCCTCGTCAATACCAATTTTCACAAATGTTTTCGAAAATTGGTTTATTAAATGTTTAATGAGTGTTTGGATCACAGGGTGGGTTCGGTGGAGGCGGCGGAGGCGCCGGAGCGAGCGCGGCGGGCGCGGGTTCGGGCGCGGGCCCGGGCACAGGCGCTGCCGCAGCGTCGGCAGTGTGCGCGCGCAGCTACGTCGCGTTACTGAACGAGCTCTGCGAGGAGTATCGGCTGCCGGGTGTGAAGTATGAGCTCACAGCGGACACGGGCCCGCCGCACGCGCGCCACTTCACCATGAGCGCGCGGCTTGGGCTTCACGAGCGTCACGCGACCTCCACCACCAAGAAGGCAGCGCGTCAGCTTGCTGCGGAGCAACTCTACACCTACCTCAAAGAGAACCTCTCCAGGGTCATTAAGGATTTTGTGGAGGTAACGAGTAAATTTGTTTTATTAACACTATGCACAATGGATTTTCCATTTTTTGGGTTATAAAAAGAAAATTAACAATTTCATGAAACTGTAAATCGCACTAAAGTACGGTGCACCGGAAGTCAAACGATGAAAATGATATTCGTGGATATCCACCGCAGGACGAGGCACTCGCGCGTGCACACGCGCGCGCCATGGAGCGCTACGTGGAGACGCGCGAGGAGATGGGGTGGCGGCCGCACCTCGGGCAGCGCGTCGCTGACTACCACCTCGGTCTCCGCGCGCACGTCGGTCGGTGTTCTTCCCGGGCGGCGCGAGATCTGATGTCACTGGCTGGGTGGCGCGCGTTGCTTCATCTCTTACAAGCCCTCTTGTTTTGTTCTCCACAGACGAGGAGAAACGGTGCCAGGCCCTCTCCGTGATGAAGGTTCTACACGACCAGTCGCCTGAGATGGCGGTATGCGCGGCGGCTGACGCGCTCGGGCTGAGCGTGGAATGGCGCGCGCTGCCGACGGAGGGCGACGAGCTAGTGGTGCTCGAGCTGTCGCCCACCTCCCCGCCGCTGGCAATGGTGGGCACGGATCGGAGCCGCGCCGCCGCCGCTGCTATGCGCCACCTGCGCTGCGCCCTCGGACCCCTTTAGAGCCACTGAGTGCGTGGGAAGTAAATTTATTAAAGGGTACAAGACACAATGTAAATAGTTGCAGCGATGCGCTGTGCGCGCTGTGTCCGGTCGCGGGCGGCTGCGGTGCGCCAGGGCTACGGTAGGTTTGTTGTTATCTCTTTGTTTACCTTTACTTTGAGTTTGTTAACTAAATCAAGGGTTTTTCGTTTGATTATTTTGTACTGGTGTGAAGTGTTGAATGGCTCGCGGAGTGCCGTTGGTGGGGCGCTGGTCGCGGGGCGCTGGTCGCGGGGCGACGGCGCGGGCGCGGGCGCAACCGACGTTGCTTTGTCATTTTTTTGTTTTAAATAAAACTAAAATGTCTTTACAATTGTGTATTTTTATTCAAAAAGAATAGCGCTGAGGTTGGAATAGTGTTCTCAATCTGATCACCAAACTTCAGTTTGAAGACGGCACCTGGTGATGATGTTGATACGAAAGTCTTCATCATCATCATCATCATTTGGCTTGCAAGGTACATTAATTTCCATTACAACTTTGTTTTATGAAAAATTTAAGGATATTGTCCATTTAAGATGTATGGCTCATGTATTAAATCTGATAGTACAGAAAGGACTGGAAAAAGCCAAAGAAATTTTCGTACCGGACCAAAAATTAGTAAAATTTATAACTTTTTCTCCTAAAAAAAAAACAACTATATGAAGAATGTTGTAAAGTGTGTCTGGCGGCAGATTTATATTTTAAAAAACGAATACCTCAATAAATTATAAACGGTGCGGGGGGAAGGTGGTCAGTGGTCAGTCATTAGAATCACCGATCGTGCGGATTTCTTAGCCACGATGTCGCAGTGGTGCGTGGTGCAGTGGTCGGGTGAGCATCGCGCGTTCGCTATTGAAGCATTTTTCACGATTCTTACGTACTCGCTCGCCGACAGTTTTGTTCACATTTCAATATTCGACGGATAGGCGATGGGCCGAGTGTGAATTTAATTCGTTCGTGGGTGGAGAGGTTCCGCGCAACTACTTTGGCTATGAACACACCACGGCCAGGACCTAGTCGATCGTCAAGGACCCCCGAAAACATTGAACTGGTTGAACGCAGTTTACGTGAAAATTCACGACTTTCGATACGGAAAAGGGCAGCTTCACTGGGACTTCCAAGAGCAATTGTGCATGAAATTTTGAAAAAAGATATGAAGTTTCATCCTTTTAAAATTCAAATAATTCAAGAATTGAAAAAAAATTACTTTGCGTCACGCAAACTTTTTGTGAAACCATGTTGGAGCGTCTTCGCACTGTGAATTCCATTTTTTGGAGCGACGAGGCTTATTTTCATTTAAACGGACACGTAAACAAGCAAAATTGCCGTTACTGGGCTCTAAGAACTCGCAATCCTCGACTGAAGCACCAAAAACCATTACATTGCCCAAGGGTAACTGTTTGGTGCGCTTTATCCACGAATGGGATAATCGGACCATTTTTTTTTTGAAAATGCACGGGGCCAAGCGACGAATGTCAATGGTGAGAATTATCGGCTCATGATTTCGAATTTCTTTTTGCCGAACCTGCGAGCTCATTCATCATTTTCATCACACACGTGGTTTCAACAGGATGCGGTACAGGTGCGACCGCACACACGGCCAGAGCTTCGATGGATTTGTTGCGAGAAAATCTCCCTCAAAAACTGATTAGTCGCTTTGGGGACATCCCGTGGCCACCGAGGTCACCCGACCTAACTCCAATGGATTTTTTTTGTGGGGCTACCTCAAAGAGAGAGTTTACGCCAACAATCCGCGAACTGTTGTGGACTTAAAAGAAAATATTCGGAGAGACATCAGCGCAATTGAACCAAGTTTACTGCAGCGTATGGCACGGAATACGAGGCTCCGTTTCGAACAGTGTGTGTGTGTGCAACAGGATGGAAGACATTTAGATGACATTATCTCTAAAAAATGAAATCCGCATTTGTACTCTATCTTTTAATACTTTTAGTAAAATTATATGTCAAACATTATTTTTTATTTAAATTTGAAAACATAAATCTGCCACCAGACACCCTGTACATCCTTAAGCATTTCTCATCTGAACTTATACAATGTTGGAAAGAGCTTTGAAAATGAAAAGAGTGCTTAACTCTATGTGTTTGGATTATATAGAGTTTTCTCCATACACTATTAAAAGTTGATAGAAGGTAGAAGCATTGGTAGATTTTTTTCAACCATTTTATGAAGCCACTGTTATGCTTTCAAAACATAACAAGTTTGTGCTATGTGGTGCCTATACTTGTTGTTTTAACAGAGCATTTTCTTAACAGACAAGATAGACTAATTAAAAATTGTGCATCGACCATGATCGAAAAATTTAATGAGTACTCCGAGTTTTTAAACAATGATTTGGCACAACTTGCCGTTCTATTAGACCCGCGACTTAATAACAATTATTTCATAGCAAAGAGCAACACCCAACCATTACTCAACTTAAAAACTCTTTACGACAAGCTCAAAGATCAAAATATACAAGAATTGAGAAGAGACAATTTGTCAACAGGTAATTACAAACACAGTAGCTGTAATGAAATTAACCCAGTTAGAAAAAGTTTATTTGTATCCGTGTACATGTACAAGCATCCAAAGAATATAAATATAGCAGATAAAGTGGATAGATACATAAATATGCCTATTGAATCTCAAAACACAAATGTAAAAAGAGAAAGAATTGTCTTTGTCAACCTTGGCTCAAATAACATTTGAAGTTTTGTCTATATCAGCGAGAAGCGTGAGAAGTGAAGAAGCCTTTTCGAAGTCAGGTAATTTAATAACATAAAATATCTAGGCATCAACGTGCTTATCGTCATGGTTAAAGATTGAATAATCATTCATTATACAGTAAAGTTTTCTTATTTTCTATCCTTTTATTTCATTTTATACGCACTTACCACAATTAAATAAAAATATTTCATTTTAATGTTATCAGATATATAAATAAAGCTCGAGCCTCGACTCGAACCCTTTATTTAAGACTCTTGAGCCTTTAAGACTTGCGAGCCCTCCGAGCTCGAGCTTTGAAGCCTCAGTAGCTTCGACTCGGAGCTCGAGTTTCCGCCTCGGAGCTCATTTCACACAACAGTAACTGACATTTGGGTGTGGCCTGGGCCTCCCTTAGGCGTCCACTGAAGCTTTACGGAATGATGATTATTATACGTAATCAATTATCAAAGTGTATTTATTAAATAAGTGATAATTCAAAGTATTGAGACGTAACGCTGAACCTTTTATTACTTCAGTTTGGTTCACCTGTAGGTAGGATCAGTGACCTTCTGAATAGGTTCCTGCCTTGGGCGGGGAGCTCAGTAGCCGTGGCTTGGTCACCCACAGCCCAATTAAAAGGAACTGACGAGTACCTGCTGCCTTTCGTAGTTATGGTGGAGTCCTGAGAGAGAAGAGTGGTTGGTATTGCGTTTCACTGCTCTTTAGTTTTTCGGCGGAACCCAAGACCAGATTCGCCGAAGGAAGTAGGCAGACCTTACTCTTTCGGATCCCACGGTACCTGGGCGATGGATTAGAGGGATCCGTTGCCCAGGTGACGATAAGGAGCCGAGAGAAAGGAGCGCTGTTTTTTTATTTATTAAAAATTTGCACGCGCCGAAGACGTTACGAAAGGAGTGCTTAATGTAAAAGTTTACCTGGAGGCATTTTCTACCAGTGAACCCTGGAAAATGTTGAAGACTTGAGCGGCAGGTGCTTCCACATGTTCATAGTTTTTTCATTACAACATATATACTTAAATTTTATGTATTTGATTGCATACAATATACATACAGGGATGTCGTTATATACCTAGTCCGGCCAAAGTTCTGTTACAAATGACAATGCATTATTTTTTAATGAAGTAATGTAATAATAGAGGGACCGGAAAGTAATGTCGTTTCTGCGCATGCCAATACTTGATTGTCATTTGTCAGCTCATTGTTTTGTTCAGAGGCGTACCAAAGACATTGTGAGGTTATAGTGATTTCTTTACTTATAGACAATTGAATTACAATTTTTTTTTGTAATTTTGGGTAAAATGGCCAGCCAAATACCAGAAGAGGTACACATCCGGCATTGCATGCTCTTTGAGTTTCGCAAGGGAAATAACGCAACAGTTGCTACCAAAAACATTTGTGATGTTTATCCAAATGCACTGGACATTCGTAAATGCCAAAGGTGGTTTTCCAAGTTCAAATCGGGTAATTTTGATCTTTCCGACTCGTATCGATCAGGAAGACCATCAGCGTTAGACAACGACGTGTTAAGGGCGGAAGTGGAAGCAAATCCGTGTCAGACGATCGAGGAATTGTCAAACAGTCTCAACAAACCTTGGTCGACCATCCAAGAACATTTGAAGCAGATTGGAAAAGTAAGCAGAGCAGGTGTTTGGGTCCCGCATAATCTGTCCGAACAGAATAAGGCTAACCGATCAATCACATGCAACTTATTGCTTCAACGACACAACACAGAAGCGTTTTTGATCGCTTGATCACAGGAGATGAGAAATGGGTCCTGTATGATAACCCAAAACGCAAAAGGCAGTGGCTCTCTCCAAATGAAATCCCTCGGAGTACTGCTAAGCCAGGTTTACACCCCAAAAGCGCTTTTGTGTGTTTGGTGGAGTATTCGCGGCATTGTTCATTTTGAATTACTGAAACCTGGAGAAACTGTTACTGCAGACCTCTACAGCGAACAATTGCAGCGAGTCAATCAATCTTTAATTGAAAAGTGGCCAGCGATTGTCAACCGAAAAGGCGTCATTCTCCAACATGACAATGCAAGACCGCACTGCGCAAGGCGAACTCTAGAAAAATTAATGAATTGGGGTGGGAGGTGCTGCCTCATCCACCATATTCGCCCGATGTTGCACCATCGGATTTCCACTTATTCCGAGCGCTGCAACACTTTTAAGTGGCAAAACATTTGCAAATTTGGATGATATCCAAAATGCCATCTCTAGATATTTTGCCGAAAAACCAATTAATTTTTATCGATCAGGGATTGAATATTTACTCACTAGATGGCAAAAGGTTATTGACAATGATGGGGAATACATCATTGATTAAAAATAAAGACTCGTTAAAAATGTATGTGTTTGTATTTAGCGTAAGAAAACGACATTACTTTCCGGTCCCCCTAATATTATTAAAATGTATACATACATACATATTTATTGGTCTCAGCAAAAAATGAAAAACAATATTCTATCCGAAATGGCCACCTTTGGCTTTTATACGGGCCTTTAATCTCTTTGGCCACAAAACACGTTCTATGGATTAACGCACTCTTTCCAAGAGACATTTTCACCACCGCCACCGCCACTGCCACCGCCACTGCCACCGGTTGCTACAAAGATTTTTTAAGAGACTCAATGTCGCTTCGTCGTTTAGAGCAGCAGCTGGCCATGTCCTCTAACACTGATCATAATTTGAAGTCTAAAGGGTTGAGGTCTGAGCTGGATGAGAGCTAGTCTTCAGCTCTTCTAGTGTCAGAAATGTTGGTTTCAAACTAGGCTTGGGTAGTTCGTGCGATCAGTGTGATCAGATGCAAAGTCCTGCTGAAAAGTTCAGGGGACATTTTTGAAAAATTGTATTGCCGAGAGGATTCACAACACGATTCAAGACTCTCTTGATACACTCTGGCTGAAGTTTTCACTCTTTTTTCACAAAAATATAGTTTTATGACGCCATGATAAGACCAAACCATCACTGACGCAGGATGTAGTAGTATTCTTCAATCGTGAAAATGTTATCATAGGTAAAGAGGATATTTCTGTGCATTACACCTGCCGGTTGCATCGCGACAGAAGGCATTTTGATCGATCCACTATCTTTAATTGTAAATATTGATTTAGGGCACGACCTGTATATCGACGATAAGCACCAAGCTAAATCTTCATTTCTCATAATAAGATTTTTTGCTTTCTAATGGGGTTTCGACGAATTTTGGCTTTAACAGTTGTAACAGCCTTTGTAGTTCTAACAGCTAACAACACGCGGCTGCCCCGACCTTTTCTTGTCTTCGATAGAGAAAGTGTTGTAGCTCGCCGCAGCGCGTCATGGCCATGGCAGAGAGGGCGCGGTCAGGACGGCGCACCTCTCGGAAAGGGTTCCTGGGGCGTATATGGCGGCGCGTCTCGTACTCCGACCTGTCGCCACGTAGGGATTTTTATCGGGAGGGGTGCTTAACACCCCTTCCCGAGGCGGGCCCGGTCATTCGGGCGCCGTTCGGGGGTCTCAGAGGTACCGAAATACGTTATCCCGCGACCCCTCGAGCACGTGGAAGAGAGTGGAATACCGTGTGAAGCTTTTTAGTCTGTTGGAGCCCGACACTACCGCCGACGCCGGCCCATTTGGCAACGGGGTGTGCGTTCCGTTAGCAATTTATTACACACGTTAATAAAAAAAAAAAAAAAAACAGGGCCCAATGTAGAGAGACCGTGCGGCACGATCTACAGAGTTTCATCGCAAATCCTCTCTGTACTGTGTTTATTTGCCTCTGAATCCCTAGTTTCTTGCCGGCTGGTGCCCATGCCGCAGCCGCGTATAGCACAATCGGCTCGACCGCAGGTACGTAGATGGATCGGATGATTTCGAGGTCAAGATCCGAAGAGATCTTGGCTACCGAGCGATTTGCCTATACAATCCTAATGCTTTTTTGCACTGATTCGCCACGTGGCTATTAAACGTTAAGCGATAATCAATGGTTAGTCCCAGAATCTTGACTTCCCTGGACATGCCAATGCAGGTTCCCTCCATGGCCAGCCGTGGGGTATCGTACTTGAGTTTGTTCGTAATTACCATTGCACATGTCTTGTGCGGTGCGAATCTCAACTTATTTTGGACCCCATTGCCGAACATAGTCGAGGGTGGCGTTAGCACGTCCTTCTATTTCATGTGCTGTGTCTCCGTCGGAAACAAGGGTGACGTCATCCGCAAACGCTTGACAGTTTTCTCCTCTTGCGGGCCACCAATATATCGCAAAAACTATACGTATAATAACTTCTTTACGCGATGTCTTAATAAATACAATAAGGATTTTTCTGAAATTGATCTATTTGATAACTTCTTGAATGTCTTTAAACATAAAGTTTCAATGTTAATATGTCAGACTAAGTAATCTGCTGTTAAATATGTAATAGCGACAATCTATGTTATTTACTTTAGTATTGTGTACTTTGCCTATCTCAGTGTTGTTTTCTTTTTTTTTTCTGTTTGTTTGTTTCTCGGGTCCGTGACATATTATATAATATTGGGCACTATTTGTGAATTTATTATCATAAGCTATACTTAACATATGTCTATTTGTGATGACTGCTTGTGCCTTTTGGAATGACATAAATAAATTAAAAAAATAAATATGACCGAGCGGAGTGACTCCGCACCCACTTTGTGCAAAGCGATCACTGCAATCCTATTTTCTTTAACACCCCATTCCATATTGTAATTTGATAATGAACACAAAAAATATGTGAAATGGCGCAAAATCAAAAGAAGTTTTTAAAATAATATACGCGTCGCAAATTTAAAATAATTAAAAAGTTAAAAAAAGAGTTTTTATGTAATAGGATTTATGGGCGGACTGGTTATATATTCATCGCTCTGTCTCTGCCCCCACTCGCCGGCAGGACGGTGACAGGTGACAGGTGACGACGCACCCGCCCCGCCGTCGGAAGAATTGGATAGAGTTTTATCTTATGTTGACTGTACCGCCGGTTCAGCTGCTCCGCGTTAAAAATTATCCCATAGTACTAATTTCATTATCCAGTAATCTTCGCTGTTCACGAATATGTCGCAGCGGATTTCAGTGCGCTGGTGATCTGTAAGGAGCCATTTAAATTTTTGATGATATGAGAAAATACGGTGATACGTTAGCTGAAAATTCTTCTGCCTTCTGCCCTTTTCCCAACCATTTGGGGTCGGCACAGTATGTACTTCGCTACCCTTATCAGCTGTCATATCTGATTTTACACTCTTACACACGTCATCTTGCACACAATCCATCCACACTTTCTTTGGTTTTCTTCTATCCTTATAACCATCTATGTTCATTCTCATCATTTTCTTTGTTATATGCTTTTCATCCCTCCGCATAAGATGCCCGCACCACGCTAACCTCTTGCTCATCAATTTGTCTATTACTGGAACAACTTTCAGACTTCCTCTAATATACTCATTCTTAATTTTATCCATCATCGTTACATCGCACACCATCTCAACTGAAGGTTATTCTTACGCAATTGTTGACCAGGCGCTCCAGCTTGTTTAGAAGATTTTGCGATAAGTCCTGGCAGCACGCATCTGCATAGACAATGATGGGAAGACGAGCGACTGAATAAGGACAAGCGTAGTTTTACAGGAAACATTTTTTTTTATAAAGTATTCATTCGCAAGGTGGTACTTATTTTAGTACTCAATTCCGTTACTTGAACTTCTAAGGTGCTGGTGGTATCCAAACGAAGGGCGAGATCAACGAGGTCAAGAAGACCAACAGTAAACCTTCTAACCTCCCCGAGACTTGGCATGCGGTGCGCCTGGCGCTGGTGCGGTTGCGGATGTGCGCGGAAGCGTTGCTCGCGGTCCCGCCTAAAGGCGATGAAGAAAAAACATCATGCAATCGACATTATCTGTCCCGGACCCCGCGGCGGGCATGGTGCGCGATGGCATTGCTCCCGTGTGGGGTGCGGTGCGGTGCGGTGCGGCGCGGCGGCGCGGCGGCGCGGTGCGGCCTCAGTCCGCGCAGTAGGCCAGCGCGATGCACACGCCGGCTCCCGCCCGCCCGCGTCGCCTCTCGCTCATCAAAGAGGTTCGAATCTTTTCTTACTTGTTACCACAAACTCCTTGCAGATTCAATGAAACGTACATTGAGAGCGCGGGGCGTCACGCGTGACACACTTTGTCAGCCGTGTCAGCTGTCTCAAGTGAACCTGTAGCTTCGGTGGTTCGGAAAATATTACAGGTTTGTAACGAAGACCGGAGTTCGATTTAACGGCGCCGGCACGCTACAAATTGCTGCGTACTGTTGCACACTGCTTCACACTGCTTCACACTGCTGCACACTGCTGCACACTGCTGCTGCGTACTGCGACTGTTGCCGATCGCAAACCATTAGAAGCTACCGGTACAGTAGTTCCTTTAACAAAACGTTACAAAGTTATATAAGTTCAGAGATGCGGCTTCGCTCCGTACGCAGTTAGACATGTGTGCTTACAACAGTTGCTTGGTTACATTGTCGGGGGTTGTGTTCCGGTGAGGGTGTCGCTTCTCGTAGTTAATGTCTCGTTTTTATACAGTGGGAGCGCGCTCAGCGCGAGGGTACGTCCCGATAGGTTCCAGCCCTAACCGTAACGGCGTAGGCGAGGTGTAGTATTACACAAATGTATCTAAATATCTAACGGGGATTACTGAAAAAAAAATAGATTTATCTGTTCTTGATATGACACGTATATATAAGTAAAGTAAAGTAGCTCGCTGGCCTAGTGGTTAGAGCGTGCGGCTTTCATTCCGAACGTCGCGGGTTTCAATCTCGGGATGTATCATTAAACTTAATACTTAAGTTATGTACATTTGTGAACTTTAGTTACAACAGCGAGTTACGAACGGTGAAGAAACCCACACACTGAAATCATCTTTGTGTGCGTGTGGTGGCCCCATCTGATCACACCTAGCGAAAAGTGGGTGTTTATTCACCTCTGCCTACCCCTACTGGGAAAAAGGCGTGACAATATAAATATATATATGTATATATATATATATTTATACATATATGTATATATATATATATATATATGTATATATATATATATATATATACGACGTAGCTAGCTGGCCACTATTAATAAATGTCATAGAAAAGAAAAAAGGAAAAATAAATGATTTTGAACCGCAACATTTTGGTGTCAGAAGTGATTTTGTCGAAAAATCGCCTAAAATGATTTTAAGGAGCCAAACTCGGAAAACAAGCTCCAAAAATAGTGAGAAAAGAGAACCCGGTTCAATTCCATCGCTATTTATTATATACATATATATATATATATATATATATATATATATATATATATATATATATGTATATATATATAAACATACAAGTGTACACATGTATTGTACCTTTTGCAATTAAATAATTTTTAACTTTTCGATTATCTACTTATTTGTTGCTGATATCGATATTATTCATATAATATCATATAACATGTTATGTTTTTATTAGATGTATAAGATATATAAAATAAAATTTAATTTTAATATATTAGTTTGGCAAATATCTCCCTTCCGTTTTTTTGCTCTTTATTCAATGCTTTATAAAAAGTGTTACAGTGATCGGATTTAGTTCAAATATGCGCCGTTTTGTTCGATAATCTGTTTCCATCTAGACGGCAACTTCATAATACCTCCCTCGTAGAAGCCCCCCTCCTTATTTGCGAAGAACTCGGACAGCCACTTTTCACAAGCCTCTTTTGAGTTCAACTTCACACCACCAAGGGCGTTCACCATGGACAGGAACAGGTGGTAATCACTTGGCGCTATGTCCGGGCTATATGGTGGATGCGATAAAACCTCCCATCCGAGCTCCGTAGCTTCTGACGAGTCATCAACGAAGTGTGTGGTCTGGCGTTGTCCTGGTGGAACACTACACCCTTCCTGTTGGCCAATTCTGGACGCTTCTGGTCGATCGCCTGCTTCAAGCAGTCCAGTTGTTCGCAGTAGATGGTAGAATTAAGCGTCTGGCCATATGGGAGCAGCTCATAGTGGATGATTCCCTTCCAATCCCACCAAACACACTGCAAAACCTTCCTGGCCGTCAATCCCGGCGGCCGCTCGACCACGACCGTTTTACTTGATATTGTCGTATGTGATCCATTTTTTGTCGCCAGTCACCATCCGCTTCAAGAATGGGTCAAGTTCGTTCCGTTTCAGCAGCATATCGCAGGCGTTGATTCGGTCCAGAAGGTTTTGCGTCAAATCATGCGGCACCCAAACATCAAGCTTTTTGTATCCAGCCTTCTGTAGATGGTTTAAAATGGTTTGGTGACTAACTCCCATCTCCTGGGCGATGTCACGAGATGCCACATACCGGTCTAACTCGATGTAGTCCATGATTTGATCGGTATTTGTCGTCACAGGTCTTCCGCCGGCTGGCTTATCCATGGTGTCGTTTTCACTGGCTCTGAATCGTCGAAACCATTCCTCCGCGGTTCGAAGTGATAGTGTACCATCCCCCAAAACACCATTAATCTCACGGAACGTTTCTCTAGCGGATTTGCCTTTAACGAAGGAAAACTTTAAAATAGCGCGTTTTCGGCGTTAGTGAACTCAATGTTTACACGTCTATAACTGTTGAACGCAATATCCAAACTAATTATGCATAGCGTCGTTTTGTAGGTTATGTCAAGACCTTTCAAATTATGTATAGTATTGCCAGATACGAGCTCTGTAGCGCTTTGTACATAGCCGCGAAATTCAAAAGACAAAAAGGCGGAAGGGAGATATTTTCCAACCTTAAATCTTTATACACCGAAATAATTAACTACGGCTGTGGCTGCGGCTGGACGTGAGGTATGGAGGCGAATTCTGTTCCGGGCGTACAGGTAAGAGAACAGGGCGTTGCAACGGATACACGGTGCACGCGCGCACAGGTATCAATACGCGTAACAGTGAAGCAGTGCGCGTCTTATTCTACAAGAGAACAGGGCGTTGCAACGGATACACGGTGCACGCGCGCGCACAGGCTATCAATACGCGCGTAACAGTGAAACGGTGCGCGTCTTATTCTACAAGAGAACAGGGCGTTGCAACGGATACACGGTGCACGCGCGCACAGGTATCAATACGCGCGTAACAGTGAAGCGGTGCGTCTTATTCTAAGAGAACAGGGCGTTGCAACGGATACACGGTGCACGCGCGCACAGGTATCAATACGCGTAACAGTGAAGCAGTGCGCGTCTTATTCTACAAGAGAACAGGGCGTTGCAACGGATACACGGTGCACGCGCGCACAGGTATCAATACGCGTAACAGTGAAGCAGTGCGCGTCTTATTCTAAGAGAACAGGGCGTTGCAACGGATACACGGTGCACGCGCGCACAGGCTATCAATACGCGCGTAACAGTGAAGCGGTGCGCGTCTTATTCTAAGAGAACAGGGCGTTGCAACGGATACACGGTTCACGCGCGCACAGGTATCAATACGCGTAACAATTGAAGCAGTGCGCGTCTTATTCTAAGAGAACAGGGCGTTACAACGGATACACGGTGCACGCGCGCACAAGTATCAATACGCGTAACAGTGAGCAGTGCGCGTCTTATTCTAAGAGAACAGGGCGTTGCAACGGATACACGGTGCACGCGCGCACAGGTATCAATACGCGTAACAGTGAAGCAGTGCGCGTCTTATTCTAAGAGAACAGGGCGTTGCAACGGATACACGGTGCACGCGCGCACAGGTATCAATACGTAACAGTGAAGCAGTGCGCGTCTTATCTCTACAAGAGAACAGGGCGTTGCAACGGATACGGTGCACGCGCGCACAGGTATCAATACGCGTAACAGTGAAGCAGTGCGCGTCTTATTCTACAAGAGAACAGGGCGTTGCAACGGATACACGGTGCACGCGCGCACAGGTATCAATACGCGTAACAGTGAAGCAGTGCGCGTCTTATTCTACAAGAGAACAGGGCGTTGCAACGGATACACGGTGCACGCGCGCACAGGTATCAATACGCGTAACAGTGAGCAGTGCGCGTCTTATTCTACAAGAGAACAGGGCGTTACAACGGATACACGGTGCACGCGCGCACAAATATCAATACGCGTAACAGTGAAGCAGTGCGCGTCTTATTCTGAAGAACAGGGCGTTACGCGGATACACGGTGCACGCGCGCACAGAGTATCAATACGCGTAACGGTGAAGCAGTGCGCGTCTTATTCCCCTAAGAGAACAGGGCGTTGCAACGGATACACGGTGCACGCGCGCGCGCACAGGCTATCAATACGCGTAACAGTGAAGCAGTGCGCGTCTTATTCTGAAGAACAGGGCGTTGCAACGGATACACGGTGCGCACGCGCGCACAGGCTATCAATACGCGCGTAACAGTGAAGCAGTGCGCGTCTTATTCTACAAGAGAACAGGCGTTGCAACGGATACACGGTGCACGCGCGCACCAGTATCAATACGCGCGTAACAGTGAAGTAGCGCGCGTCTTATTCTACGAGAACAGGGCGTTGCAGCGGATACGGTGCACGCGCGCACCAGTATCAATACGCGTAACAGTGAAACGGTGCGTCTTATTCTACACGAGAACAGGGCGTTGCAACGGATGCGGTGCACGCGCGCACAGGTATCAATACGCGTAACAGTGAAGCAGTGCGTCTTATTCTGAGAGAACAGGGCGTTGCAACGGATACACGGTGCACGCGCGCACCGGTATCAATACGCGTAACAGTGAAGTAGCGCGCGTCTTATTCTACACGAGAACAGGGCGTTGCAACGGATACACGGTGCACGCGCGCACCGGTATCAATACGCGTAACAGTGGAAGTAGCGCGTCTTATTCTACACGAGAACAGGGCGTTGCAGCGGATACACGGTGCACGCGCGCACAGGCTATCAATACGCGTAACGGTGAAGCAGTGCGCGTCTTATCTCTACAAGAGAACAGGGCGTTGCAACGGATACACGGTGCACGCGCGCGCGCACAGGTAATCAATACGCGTAACAGTGAAGCAGTGCGCGTCTTATTCTACAAGAGAACAGGGCGTTGCAACGGATACACGGTGCACGCGCGCACAGGTATCAATACGCGTAACAGTGAAGCAGTGCGCGTCTTATTCTACAAGAGAACAGGGCGTTGCAACGGATACACGGTGCGCACGCGCACAAATATCAATACGCGTAACGGTGAAGCAGTGCGCGTCTTATTCTGAAGAACAGGGCGTTGCAACGGATACACGGTGCACGCGCGCACAGGTATCAATACGCGTAACAGTGAAGCAGTGCGCGTCTTATTCTAGAGAACAGGGCGTTGCAGCGGATACACGGTGCGCGCGCACAGGCTATCAATACGCGTAACAATTGAAGCAGTGCGCGTCTTATTCTACACGAGAACAGGGCGTTGCAACGGATACACGGTGCACGCGCGCACAGGTATCAATACGCGTAACAGTGAAGTAGCGCGCGTCTTATTCTACACGAGAACAGGGCGTTGCAACGGATACACGGTGCACGCGCGCACAGGTATCAATACGCGTAACAGTGAAGCAGTGCGCGTCTTATTCTACAAGAGAACAGGGCGTTGCAACGGATACACGGTGCACGCGCGCACGAATATCAATACGCGTAACAGTGGAAACGGTGCGCGTCTTATCTCACAAGAGAACAGGGCGTTGCAACGGATGCACGGTGCACGCGCGCACAGATATCAATACGCGTAACAGTGGAAGCGGTGCGCGTCTTATTCTACAAGAGAACAGGCGTTGCAACGGATGCACGGTGCACGCGCGCACGAATATCAATACGCGTAACAATTGAAGCGGTGCGTCTTATTCTACAAGAGAGAACAGGGCGTTGCAGCGGATACACGGTGCGCGCGCGCACAGGTAATCAATACGCGTAACAGTGAAGCAGTGCGCGCGTCTTATTCTAAGAGAACAGGGCGTTGCAACGGATTACACGGTGCACGCGCGCACAGAGTATCAATACGCGTAACAGTGAAGCAGTGCGCGTCTTATTCTACAAGAGAACAGGGCGTTGCAGCGGATGCACGGTGCGCGCGCGCACCGGTATCAATACGCGCGTAACAGTGAAGCAGTGCGCGTCTTATTCTAAGAGAACAGGGCGTTGCAACGGATGCGGTGCACGCGCGCACAGGCTATCAATACGCGTAACAGTGAAGCAGTGCGTCTTATTCTAAGAGAACAGGGCGTTGCAACGGATTACACGGTGCACGCGCGCACCAGTATCAATACGCGTAACAGTGGAAACGGTGCGCGTCTTATCTCTACAAGAGAACAGGGCGTTGCAACGGATTACACGGTGCACGCGCGCACCAATATCAATACGTAACAGTGAAGCGGTGCGCGTCTTATCTCTACAAGAGAACAGGCGTTGCAACGGATACACGGTGCGCACGCGCGCACAGGCATCAATACGCGTAACAGTGGAAGCGGTGCGCGTCTTATTCTCTAAGAGAACAGGGCGTTGCAACGGATACACAGTGCACGCGCGCACAGAGTATCAATACGCGTAACAGTGAAGCGGTGCGCGTCTTATTCTAAGAGAACAGGGCGTTGCAACGGATGCACGGTGCGCGCGCGCACCGGTATCAATACGCGTAACAGTGGAAGCGGTGCGTCTTATTCTACAAGAGAACAGGGCGTTGCAGCGGATGCACGGTGCACGCGCGCACAGTATCAATACGCGTAACGGTGAAGCGGTGCGCGTCTTATTCTAGAGAACAGGGCGTTGCAACGGATGCGGTGCACGCGCGCACCAATATCAATACGCGTAACAGTGAAGTAGCGCGTCTTATTCTAGAGAACAGGGCGTTGCAGCGGATGCACGGTGCACGCGCGCACCGGCTATCAATACGCGCGTAACGGTGAAGTAGCGCGCGTCTTATTCTACACGAGAACAGGGCGTTGCAACGGATGCGGTGCACGCGCGCGCAGGTATCAATACGCGTAACGGTGAAGCGGTGCGTCTTATTCTAGAGAACAGGGCGTTGCAACGGATACGGTGCACGCGCGCACCAGTATCAATACGCGTAACGGTGAAGTAGCGCGTCTTATTCTCTAAGAGAACAGGGCGTTGCAACGGATGCGGTGCACGCGCGCACCAGCTATCAATACGCGCGTAACAGTGAAGTAGCGCGCGTCTTATTCTACACGAGAACAGGGCGTTGCAACGGATACGGTGCACGCGCGCACAAATATCAATACGCGTAACAGTGAAACGGTGCGCGTCTTATCTCTACAAGAGAACAGGCGTTGCAACGGATACACGGTGCACGCGCGCACGAATATCAATACGCGCGTAACAGTGGAAGCGGTGCGCGTCTTATTCTACAAGAGAACAGGGCGTTGCAGCGGATGCACGGTGCACGCGCGCGCACAGATATCAATACGCGTAACGGTGAAGCGGTGCGCGTCTTATTCTAAGAGAACAGGGCGTTGCAACGGATGCGGTGCACGCGCGCACAGGCTATCAATACGCGTAACAGTGAAACGGTGCGCGTCTTATTCTCTAAGAGAACAGGGCGTTACAACGGATACACGGTGCACGCGCACAGGCATCAATACGCGTAACAATTGAAGCGGTGCGCGTCTTATTCTAGAGAACAGGGCGTTGCAGCGGATACACGGTGCACGCGCGCACGAATATCAATACGCGCGTAACAGTGAAGCGGTGCGTCTTATTCTACAAGAGAACAGGCGTTGCAACGGATACGGTGCACGCGCGCACAGATATCAATACGCGTAACGGTGAAGCGGTGCGCGTCTTATTCTACGAGAACAGGGCGTTGCAACGGATGCACGGTGCACGCGCGCACCAGTATCAATACGCGCGTAACAGTGAAGCGGTGCGCGTCTTATTCTAAAGAGAACAGGGCGTTGCAGCGGATACACGGTGCACGCGCGCACCGGTATCAATACGCGCGTAACAGTGAAGCGGTGCGCGTCTTATTCTACAAGAGAACAGGGCGTTGCAACGGATACACGGTGCACGCGCGCACAGGTATCAATACGCGTAACAGTGAAGCAGTGCGTCTTATTCTACACGAGAACAGGGCGTTGCAACGGATACACGGTGCACGCGCGCACAGGTATCAATACGCGTAACAGTGAAGCAGTGCGCGTCTTATTCTACACGAGAACAGGGCGTTGCAACGGATACACGGTGCACGCGCGCACCGGTATCAATACGCGTAACAATTGAGTAGCGCGCGTCTTATTCACACGAGAACAGGGCGTTGCAACGGATGCACGGTGCACGCGCGCACAGATATCAATACGCGTAACAGTGAAGTAGCGCGTCTTATTCTACGAGAACAGGGCGTTGCAACGGATACACGGTACGCGCGCACAGGCATCAATACGCGTAACAATTGAAGCGGTGCGCGTCTTATTCTAAGAGAACAGGGCGTTGCAGCGGATACGGTGCACGCGCGCACCGGTATCAATACGCGTAACAGTGAAGTAGCGCGCGTCTTATTCTACACGAGAACAGGGCGTTGCAACGGATTACACGGTGCACGCGCGCGCACCAATATCAATACGTAACAGTGAAGTAGCGCGCGTCTTATTCTACGAGAACAGGGCGTTGCAACGGATTACACGGTGCACGCGCGCACCAATATCAATACGCGCGTAACAGTGAAGCGGTGCGTCTTATTCTACGAGAACAGGGCGTTGCAACGGATACACGGTGCACGCGCGCACCAGTATCAATACGCGTAACAATTGAAGCGGTGCGCGTCTTATTCTAAGAGAACAGGGCGTTGCAACGGATGCACGGTGCACGCGCGCACCGGCTATCAATACGCGTAACAGTGAAGTAGCGCGCGTCTTATTCTACGAGAACAGGGCGTTGCAGCGGATACACGGTGCACGCGCGCACCAATATCAATACGCGTAACGGTGAAGTAGCGCGCGTCTTATTCTACGAGAACAGGGCGTTGCAACGGATACACGGTGCACGCGCGCGCAGGTATCAATACGCGTAACAGTGGAAGCAGTGCGCGTCTTATTCTAAAGAGAACAGGGCGTTGCAACGGATGCACGGTGCACGCGCGCGCACCGGCTATCAATACGCGTAACAGTGAAGCAGTGCGCGTCTTATTCTACAAGAGAACAGGGCGTTGCAACGGATACACGGTGCACGCGCGCACCGGTATCAATACGCGTAACAGTGAAGTAGCGCGCGTCTTATTCTACACGAGAACAGGGCGTTGCAACGGATACACGGTGCACGCGCGCACCGGTATCAATACGCGTAACAGTGAAGTAGCGCGCGTCTTATTCTAAGAGAACAGGGCGTTGCAACGGATACACGGTGCACGCGCGCACCGGTATCAATACGCGTAACAGTGAAGCAGTGCGCGTCTTATTCTACACGAGAACAGGGCGTTGCAACGGATACACGGTGCACGCGCGCACCGGTATCAATACGCGTAACAGTGAAGCAGTGCGCGTCTTATTCTAAGAGAACAGGGCGTTGCAACGGATGCACGGTGCACGCGCGCACCAGTATCAATACGCGTAACAGTGAAGTAGCGCGCGTCTTATTCTACACGAGAACAGGGCGTTGCAACGGATACACGGTGCACGCGCGCACCGGTATCAATACGCGTAACAGTGAAGTAGCGCGCGTCTTATTCTACACGAGAACAGGGCGTTGCAACGGATACACGGTGCACGCGCGCACAGGTATCAATACGCGTAACAGTGAAGCAGTGCGCGTCTTATTCTACACGAGAACAGGGCGTTGCAACGGATACACGGTGCACGCGCGCACCGGTATCAATACGCGTAACGGACGCACCGGATGGGCCCGTTATAGAAATAGCTTAGAAATTATTAACTGGATTTATGGAGGTTACCCCGAGCTCCAGCCAATGTGTAAACGGGGTACGCGCGCCGGCCAAGTGGCAGCCGGGCGGCGTGCGGCCTGCTGTAATGCACGGCTGCGAGGAATGAGGATAATCGAAAAGTAATAAATACCCTTTTCCGACGGCACCGCTTCGACGCGGCGGGTTGGGGTGTGATGTCAGAAGACGCAGCGCACGTCACCTTCACCTTGAATTAGTCGATCTGCTACTACGTAAAGGTTATGACCCAGAGAGAAACCGCGGAACTAAATGGGGCCGGAGCCTAACTCGTTCGGAGACGAACACGGTAAGACCGAACGCACCGGCCAGTCGCCACTGTGTAGCCCAGGCTTTCGCCGAAGGCTAGCTCGGAGACGACGGTGGACACGGAGCGGTCCCGTTTTGTCTCTCTCTAGAACGTGTTTAGAGCCAGTGCGTTCGCGCATCCCGCAGGAGATCTCCGACTGCGCACTAAGATGTTCAGCAATGTTGAAATCAACCAGAGATGCTCTGTTCCCCATCCTATACATTTTCATTGCCAGCGTCAGGTACCGCGTGGAAAAATCTCAAGACGATGTATTTATTGTAAAATTACCCGCCGGGCTCGATGCTGCCGCCTGCTCGCGGTGTCGGCGCGGGGGCCAGTGAGGGTCAACAAGAAGTGGTTATTTTCCTGAGACCCCTCATAGTCACAGCTCACCTTACTTGTTCTCGTAAAAGTGTGTTGGCTCGCGCTAAAACCCTCGTGTTACGTAATTGCTGTATATCCTGTTTTGGATTGGGGTTCGATCGCATGCTATATGTTGTGCGGTGTGGTGTAGTGCCGTGCGGTGCGGTGTAGTGCGGTGCGGTGTAGTGCCGTGCGGTGCGGTGTAGTGCCGTGCGGTGCGGTGTAGTGCGGTGCGGTGTAGTGCGGTGCGGTGTAGTGCCGTGCGGTGCGGTGTAGTGCCGTGCGGTGCGGTGTAGTGCCGTGCGATGCGGTGTAGTGCGGTGCGGTGTAGTGCAGTGCGGTGCCGTGCGGTGCGGTGCAGTGCAGTGCGGTGTAGTGCAGTGCAGTGCAGTGCCGTGCAGTGCAGTGTAGTGCAGTGCAGTGTAGTGCAGTGCCGTGCAGTGCAGTGCAGTGCGATACCGTGCAGTGCAGTGCAGTGCAATTACCGTGCAGTGCGGTGTAGTGCGGTGCAGTGCGATACCGTGCAGTGTAGTGTAGTGCAGTGCAGTGCAGTGCGGTGTAATTACCGTGCAGTGCAGTGCGGTGCGGTGCGATGCCGTGCGGTGCAGTGCGGTGTAGTGTAGTGCAGTGCAGTGTAATTACCGTGCAGTGCAGTGTAGTGCCGTACGGTGCAGTGTAGTGCCGTGCGGTGCAGTGCGGTGCAGTGCAGTGCAGTGTAGTGCGGTGCAGTGCGGTGCCGTGCGGTGTAGTGCAGTGCAGTGCAGTGTAGTACCGTGCAGTGCGGTGCAGTGCAGTGTAGTGCAGTGCAGTGCGATACCGTGCAGTGCAGTGTGGTGTAGTGCAGTGTAGTGCCGTGCAGTGTAGTGCGGTGCGGTGCGGTACCGTGCGGTGTAGTGCAGTGCAGTGCGGTGCGGTGTAGTACCGTGCGGTGCAGTGCAGTGCGATACCGTGCAGTGCAATTACCGTGCAGTGCAGTGTAGTGCAGTGCAGTACCGTGCAGTGCAGTGCAGTGTAGTGCCGATGCGGTGCAGTGTAGTGCAGTGCAGTGCAGTGCAATTGCAGTGCAGTGCAATTACCGTGCAGTGTAGTGCGGTGCAGTGCAGTGTAATTACCGTGCAGTGCAGTTACCGTGCAGTGCGGTGCAGTGCCGTGCAGTGCAGTGCAATTACCGTGCAGTGTAGTGCAGTGCGATACCGTGCAGTGCGGTGTAGTGTAGTGCAGTGCAGTGTAGTGCAGTGCGGTGTAGTGCAGTGCCGTGCAGTGCAGTGCAGTGCAATTGCAGTGCAGTGCAGTGTAGTACCGTGCGGTGTAGTGCAGTGCAGTGTAGTGCAGTGCCGTGCAGTGCAGTGCAGTGCAGTGTAGTGCAGTGCAGTGCGGTGTAGTACCGTGCAGTGCAGTGCAGTGCAGTGCGGTGTAATTGCCGTGCAGTGCAATTGCAGTGCAGTGCAGTGCAGTGCAGTGCAGTGTAGTGCAGTGCAGTGCAGTGCGGTGCCGTGCAGTGTAGTGCAGTGTAGTGTAGTGCAGTGTAGTGTAGTGCAGTGCAGTTACCGTGCAGTGTAGTGCAGTGCAGTGCGGTGCCGTGCAGTGCGGTGTGGTGTAGTGCAGTGTAGTGCAGTGCGGTGTGGTGTAGTGCAGTGTAGTACCGTGCAGTGCGGTGCAGTGTAGTGCCGTGCGATGCGGTGTAGTGCAGTGCAGTGTAGTGCAGTGCAGTGTAGTGCCGTGCGGTGCGGTGTAGTGTAGTGCAGTGTAGTACCGTGCAGTGCAGTGTAATTACCGTGCGGTGCGGTGTAGTGCAGTGTAGTGCAGTGCGGTGTAGTGCAGTGCAGTGCAATTACCGTGCAGTGCAGTGCAGTGCAGTGCAGTGTAGTGCCGTGCGATGCGGTGCGGTGCGGTGCCGTGCAGTGTAGTGCCGATGCAGTGCAGTGCAGTGCAGTGCAGTGCAGTACCGTGCAGTGCAGTACCGTGCAGTGTAATTACCGTGCAGTGCAGTGCAGTGCAGTGCAGTGCCGTGCAGTGCAGTGCAATTACCGTGCAGTGCAATTACCGTGCAGTGTAGTGCCGTGCAGTGCAATTACCGTGCAGTGTAGTGCCGTGCAGTGCGGTGCAGTGCAGTGTAATTACCGTGCGGTGCAGTGCCGTGCGGTGCAGTGTAGTGCCGTGCGGTGCAGTGCAGTGCAGTGTAGTGCCGATGCGGTGCGGTGCAGTGCAGTGCCGTGCAGTGCAGTGTAATTACCGTGCAGTGTAGTGCCGATGCGGTGTAGTGCAGTGCAGTGTAGTGCAGTGCAGTGTAGTGCGGTGCCGTGCAGTGCAGTGTAATTACCGTGCAGTGCGGTGTAGTGCCGTGCAGTGCGGTGCCGTGCAGTGTAGTGCCGTGCGGTGCAGTGCAGTGCAGTGTAGTACCGTGCGGTGCGGTGCGGTGCAGTGCAGTGCGGTGTAGTGCGGTGCAGTGCGGTGCGGTGTAATTACCGTGCAGTGCAGTGCCGTGCAGTGCAGTGTAATTACCGTGCGGTGCGGTGCGGTGTAGTGCCGTGCGGTGCGGTGCCGTGCGGTGTAATTACCGTGCGGTGCAGTGCCGTGCGGTGCGGTGCGGTGTAATTGCCGTGCGGTGCGGTGCAGTGCCGTGCAGTGTAGTGCCGTGCGGTGCGGTGCGGTGTAGTGCCGTGCGGTGCGGTGCGGTGTAGTGCCGTGCGGTGCGGTGCCGTGCGGTGCGGTGCGGTGTACTCCTGCGGAACGCGGCCAGCGCACCGCAGTACGTAGTTGCGTTTAAATCGCCTCCTGCTACGGACGGGGAACAGGAAGTGTGAAGTTTCATCAATAATATTTAATCATCATCATCTCAACCGATGTATGTGTCTACTATCGGACATAGATCCCCGGAGCGTTCCGTTTGTTGGTTGTGGCACAAGTGTTTGTGTTTGTGTTTGTGTTTGTGCGGTGCGGTGCAGTGCGGTGCGGTGCGGTGCGGTGCCGTGCGGTGCGGTGCAGTGCGGTGTAGTGCCGTGCGGTGCGGTGCCGTGCGGTGCGGTGTACTCCTGCGGAACGCGGCCAACGCACCGCAGTACGTAGTTGCGTTTAAATCGCCTCCTGCTACGGACGGGGAACAGGAAGTGTGAAGTTTCATCAATAATAATTAATCATCATCATCTCAACCGATGTATGTGTCTACTATCGGACATAGATCCCCGGAGCGTTCCGTTTGTTGGTTGTGGCACAAGTGTTTGTGTTTGTGTTTGTGCGGTGCGGTGCGGTGTAGTGCCGTGCGGTGCAGTGCGGTGTAGTGCCGTGCGGTGCGGTGCCGTGCGGTGCGGTGCGGTGCGGTGTACTCCTGCGGAACGCGGCCAGCGCACCGCAGTACGTAGTTGCGTTTAAATCGCCTCCTGCTACGGACGGGGAACAGGAAGTGTGAAGTTTCATCAATAATAATTAATCATCATCATCTCAACCGATGTATGTGTCTACTATCGGACATAGATCCCCCGGAGCGTTCCGTTTGTTGGTTGTGGCACAAGTGTTTGTGTTTGTGTTTGTGCGGGGCGGGGCGGGGTGGGACGCAACACGGCACGGAGCGCCGCTCGCGCTGTCCGCTTGGCCCTCATGCAGTGCACTGCTGACTGGCGCTTGGCGCATGGCGCTGATCGTGGCAGGCGTCGCGGTGCGCAGAACTATGTGTTTTGCGGACTCACGTCGCGCAGTAGTCCTCCCGCCACTCCGGTCCTCGTCCTGTGTTGTGAGTTGAGTCCTGGCTGTGGGAACATTGAGGGTGCTATTTAAGTACATATGTGACTGTAGTGAGCGGGGCCGGGGCGGTGCACGATGTAACGGGTCAAGGAGAAGGTATTGTTAGGTTAATTTCTAGAAGTCCGTGGGGGCTGCGCTTCCCCCTTACACAAATATCCTTAAATAGTCCAACATATGTGTGTGATGTGCACACGCAGAAACGGTTCGTTAATGTGACGCGTGCTGACACGGCAGGAGATCGGCCTGCACCGCTGCACAGCTGCACAGCTGTGCAGCGGTGGGTGGTGGGTAGTGTCCGATGAATGAACGACGGACAACAAATAGCGCGGGTTCGATGCTGTCGCACGAGCACTCGCCTTGTAAAATGAAGACGGCAGTAGTTGGTGGTGGTATAGACGCGCACGCACGCAGGCACGCACGTACGCCGGCACGCACGCACTGCGCCAAGCGCCCCGCGGGGGCGAGCGGCGGTAGCAGTAGTGGAGGGTGCGCTCGGGCTAGTGAAGGGTGCGCCCGGGGCATGCCGGAGAGCGTCGGCCGGACCCGGCCACGGTCCGCCGGATCAGGCGCGTTGCCCATGACGCCCTGATCCGGCGGTAGGAGACGGAGTTAGGTAACCCTGCCGCCGGATGAGTCGGCGGTACGGGGCCTTGACGTTCCACCTGGTGCAGGTGCTGACAGGCCATGGATGTTTCGGCAAGTACCTGCACCAGGTGGCTCGTAGAGAGATGACGCAAGAATGCGTCGAGTGTGGTGCGCCGTTTGTCACGGCGCAGCACACTCTGGCGGAGTGCCCGGCATGGGGCCGCAACGCCACCCCTCGTCGTGCAAGTCGGCAGTGACCTCGCTGCCGACTGTAATCGATCGTTTGTTGAGCAGCGAGAGGTCTTGGAAGGCGGTGGCCTCCTTCTGCGGCGCAGTGATGCGTCAGAAGGAGGCCGCCGAGCGCACGAGGGAGGCCGACGCCGCTGCCGCACATTGCAGGCGGCGGCGGGCCGGCGGGAGAGCGCGGCGGCAGAACCACGCCGTCCGCTTCCTCCCGCCGTGAGCGACGGGCCCCTAACCGGGCACGGTGTGAGGGGGCCTTCGGGCCGTTAGGCGTGGCCCTTTGGGCCTTTTGTCGTGTTTCCCCTGGGGGTGCGCCCGGGGCGCGTTCAATTATCTAAGTTGGCAGCGGAATAGCGCGTAAACGTGTACACCGAACTTAAATTGATTACACAACAAGTACACGGTCGGGCGCAGGCCGGGCCGGGGGCCGCGTCGCGCTCCCTGTAGGAATAATTGTAGTTGTACTCGAGTAAGCGGGAGGCGTTCCTGAAATTTGTTCTAGTGAAGAAATTCTGTAACGGCAAAACTGAACTGTTCAGTTAACAGTTTATCGGCAGCGTCGCCGCGTACCCGCTGCGCTCCCCGTCTGCACGGAAACGGACGTCCGCCACCGCTGAACCACCTACTTTTAATTCGAATGTGTTGGAATGAGTTTTATTTGCGATGCTCTTGTAGTATCCCTCTACATTACTAGTACTTCATTTCTGAACAAGAGAGAGATTTCTAACAGACGACAGAGTTTCTTGTGAACGTATAGAGATTTATAGTTCGTTTCCGGTGCTACATGTTGTTGTGTTCGATCGGCGGTGCACAACCGTTCCACACACAGCTAACTCGTGTTATATAGTCTACAAGACAGAACTACATATAGTGGAATAACAAATAACTCGGTTCACTGTACAAATATGACGTCACCTGGCCAAGAGACAAACATCTGTTGCAACGCTGCTCCCACTGCCGATTCTACTTCACTACACTACATAAAGCGTGTGAGCAGCGGGTACACGCAGTCTCTTCGACCAGTCCATCCCACGGAGGAACTCGGTCAATTACCTCGGAGTCAAAATCAACGCCAGACTCGATTTCGTCGCCCACATTCACGAGGCGAGAAATAAAGCGACCCGAGCAATACTGGGCAAGCTATACCCCCTGCAGTGCAAGAAAAGCAAGGTCTCTCTCAGAACAGGCTTCACCTCTACAAGGTACGCGTAAGACCTATAATGTCCTACGCCAGCGTAGTCTTCGCCCATTCGTCCGAAGCACGCCTCAAACCCCTGCACGTTCTTTAGAACCGTTTCACCCGCATTGCAACCGATGCCGAACGGTACCGGCGCAATGTGGACATCCACAGCGACCTCAAACTCCCCACTTCAGACTTCAGAACAGCACTTAAGAGAGTGCTCCGAAACCTACTTACTACTACGAGCTAGACACACAATGTGACAATCCGCTGTCGGATCACTGCACTCCACTCCATGTAGTACAGTTTAATTTTAAAACGCAGGCCGTTGAGCCGTCGAGCCGGGGAGCCGGGGAGCCGGGGAGTCGGGTCCACGAGCCCGGCGTCAGGCGAGCTGTAGGAGCGGCAATGGCCGCCAGCGCGAACATCACCGTGGCTCGCGATCCAGCCGGAGCTGTAGTTCTTCGTTAGTGTTTGTTTACGTGATTCACAAATCTCACGACACCTTTACATTTGATGTACTGAATCGAAAACGTTAAATGGTTAAACCGTTAAACGTTTTGATTTACCCTCCTACGTTTCTGGTTTTATGGTCGAGTCGTATTTTTGCTATTGCAATTTCGGCAGGCTCAGCTTGGAATTGCTATTTATTTATACAAGGCACTCATTACTGCCACGGAAACATGTCGTCAGTTAATCTCACTTGGGGATGCTGCACCAAAGGTAATGACGATAACATCCACGTAAAATGTACGATTTGTCAAAAGGCTTACCACTGTTTGTTTCGGCTTTTTTTGAGAAAAAAAGCTCTAAAAACGGAAATGTGGAAGTGGTCATAATGTCTAGGAACTACACCTAAAGGTCCGAAAGGGATAACACACCCACGAGAAATGTAACGAAAAGAGGTAACTATAATATGTTCTAATGCAAATAATTATCGATCTATTACAATTTTGTCCACTTTCGGTAGTTTTTGAGACTTTTTTGTCCTTTAATTCAAACTTATTTACATTTGTATTTACCTGCTTGGGCCGGGCCGCGTGTTCAAGTGCGGTAACTTTTATTGAAACTGATCAACGCAACAGATAAAAATGAGCAGGTTGATGTTACGTATCGCATACTGAGTTTAGTGGAGCATCATGGACGCGGTGACACATGGTGTTCTGCTTTCAAATGTCTGCGCTTATCGGTTCATTGCCTCATTGCCCATGTGGCTTATGCAACTCATATTTGGATAAATGTGCATTTCCGGTAGTCCGTAATGGTTTTGTGTCGCTTTTCTGTGAAATTACCTCAGGTGTACCTCGAAGCTCTCACCTCCACTCTACTTTATTTAATGTATTTATCAACGTTGTTGCAAATTGAAAAAACACCCAGCCAAAAGGTCTATTGCGCGTTCGTAGATTTGGAAAAAGCCTATGACAGAGTGGTGAGGAATGAATTGTGGTCCATATTGTCTGCTTATGGAGTAAACAGCACGCTGATACGAGCGTTGAAATCACTTTATGGGGGTTCTAGTCGACATGGTGTCGACATGGTGCATGGAGCTTTAACAAGCAAAGGAATGAAAGTGAATGTAAACAAGACGAAAGTAATGGTTTTAAAAGAGAAGAATGTATGACAAACTGTGACATTATGATTGAGGGACAAAAAGTGGGACAAGTGAAAGAATTTGTATATCTGGGTTCACAGTTTACGAGAGATGGCAAGTGTGATGATGATATTGAAAGAAGAGTTTTAAAAGGGAATCAAGTCAATGGGGCACTTCATAACTTTATGAATAGCTGGAACGTTTCACAAAGAGCACGACTGGCTGTGCATAGAGGCGTGTTGGTCCCCATACTGATGTATGGTAGTGAATGTTGGGTATGGCAGAAGAAACATGAAAGTAAGATTAATGCTGTGGAGATGAGAAGCCTGAGAAGTATAACTGGAGTGAAACGGATGGACAAAGTGAGGAACAGTGTGATAAGCAAGCGGTGCGGCGTGGTTGAAAATGTAGTGACAAGGATAGAGAAAGGGATACTTAGATGGTTCGGCCATGTCGAAAGAATGGATGAAAGAAGATTAACGAAAGAAATATACAAGGTAAGAATGATTGGAAAAATAGGTGCAGGCCGACCTAAGCGGACATATTCCGATCAAATCGGAGATGTCCTAAAGAAAGGCCGGATCAAAAGCACACCCAACAGACGAGCGTGCATGAAGACGCATATGAAAGTGGAGGAAGCGAGAGAGGTGTGCCAGGATCGAAGCGGGTGGAAAGAGGTGGTCTCTGCCTACCCCACTGGGAACGAGGCGTGATATATATATATTATTGCAAATTGCTTTAAATTCTTCTCATGTTATTATGTTGGGTGTGCAAGTAAATTTAATATTATTACATATTAGTACAGACTTAAAGACGACATCGTTCAGGAGCTGGACGTAACTGAAATTTAAGTCACTTTTGACAAATGTTGCCTGTTGTTGCTCATGTGGGCAATATTACCAAACAATCTTCTAAGATGCTCGGGTGCTTATTAAGAAATATCAAGCAATTCTCTGTCGCCACCATTGAGGGGATCGGTTCTTGCTTGCAACTTTCCAGTTTTTCGGCTATGCAACCTATAGAACTGCTGCAGTAAATCAGTCGACATCCCTGCAGACTAAATCTATACATTTCAAAAAGTGGTGCACTCTTCCAAACTTAACACATTTACTATTTTATTACTGCAATTACTTTTTGTTGTTTACGCTAACCTCTCTTATCCATAAATAGTGGATATAATTAATGAAATACAATTTGGAGACATTGAAGGCAAGTTGTGTAGCACCGTCGCGCTGGCTGCCAGCAGCAAACGACTCGAGTCTGCCTGTGCGCCCGCCGCGCCCGCCGCGCCCCGCCGCGCCCCGCCGCGCCCCGCCGCGCCCCGCCGCGCCCCGCCGCGCCCCGCCGCGCCCCGCCGCGCCCCGCCGCGCCCCGCCGCGCCCCGCCGCGCCCCGCCGCGCCCCGCCGCGCCCCGCCGCGCCCCGCCGCGCCCCGCCGCGCCCCGCCGCGCCCCGCCGCGCCCCGCCGCGCCCCGCCGCGCCCCGCCGCGCCCCGCCGCGCCCCGCCGCGCCCCGCCGCGCCCCGCCGCGCCCCGCCGCGCCCCGCCGCGCCCCGCCGCGCCCCGCCGCGCCCCGCCGCGCCCCGCCGCGCCCCGCCGCGCCCCGCCGCGCCCCGCCGCGCCCCGCCGCGCCCCGCCGCGCCCCGCCGCGCCCCGCCGCGCCCCGCCGCGCCCCGCCGCGCCCCGCCGCGCCCCGCCGCGCCCCGCCGCGCCCCGCCGCGCCCCGCCGCGCCCCGCCGCGCCCCGCCGCGCCCCGCCGCGCCCCGCCGCGCCCCGCCGCGCCCCGCCGCGCCCCGCCGCGCCCCGCCGCGCCCCGCCGCGCCCCGCCGCGCCCCGCCGCGCCCCGCCGCGCCCCGCCGCGCCCCGCCGCGCCCCGCCGCGCCCCGCCGCGCCCCGCCGCGCCCCGCCGCGCCCCGCCGCGCCCCGCCGCGCCCCGCCGCGCCCCGCCGCGCCCCGCCGCGCCCCGCCGCGCCCCGCCGCGCCCCGCCGCGCCCCGCCGCGCCCCGCCGCGCCCCGCCGCGCCCCGCCGCGCCCCGCCGCGCCCCGCCGCGCCCCGCCGCGCCCCGCCGCGCCCCGCCGCGCCCCGCCGCGCCCCGCCGCGCCCCGCCGCGCCCCGCCGCGCCCCGCCGCGCCCCGCCGCGCCCCGCCGCGCCCCGCCGCGCCCCGCCGCGCCCCGCCGCGCCCCGCCGCGCCCCGCCGCGCCCCGCCGCGCCCCGCCGCGCCCCGCCGCGCCCCGCCGCGCCCCGCCGCGCCCCGCCGCGCCCCGCCGCGCCCCGCCGCGCCCCGCCGCGCCCCGCCGCGCCCCGCCGCGCCCCGCCGCGCCCCGCCGCGCCCCGCCGCGCCCCGCCGCGCCCCGCCGCGCCCCGCCGCGCCCCGCCGCGCCCCGCCGCGCCCCGCCGCGCCCCGCCGCGCCCCGCCGCGCCCCGCCGCGCCCCGCCGCGCCCCGCCGCGCCCCGCCGCGCCCCGCCGCGCCCCGCCGCGCCCCGCCGCGCCCCGCCGCGCCCCGCCGCGCCCCGCCGCGCCCCGCCGCGCCCCGCCGCGCCCCGCCGCGCCCCGCCGCGCCCCGCCGCGCCCCGCCGCGCCCCGCCGCGCCCCGCCGCGCCCCGCCGCGCCCCGCCGCGCCCCGCCGCGCCCCGCCGCGCCCCGCCGCGCCCCGCCGCGCCCCGCCGCGCCCCGCCGCGCCCCGCCGCGCCCCGCCGCGCCCCGCCGCGCCCCGCCGCGCCCCGCCGCGCCCCGCCGCGCCCCGCCGCGCCCCGCCGCGCCCCGCCGCGCCCCGCCGCGCCCCGCCGCGCCCCGCCGCGCCCCGCCGCGCCCCGCCGCGCCCCGCCGCGCCCCGCCGCGCCCCGCCGCGCCCCGCCGCGCCCCGCCGCGCCCCGCCGCGCCCCGCCGCGCCCCGCCGCGCCCCGCCGCGCCCCGCCGCGCCCCGCCGCGCCCCGCCGCGCCCCGCCGCGCCCCGCCGCGCCCCGCCGCGCCCCGCCGCGCCCCGCCGCGCCCCGCCGCGCCCCGCCGCGCCCCGCCGCGCCCCGCCGCGCCCCGCCGCGCCCCGCCGCGCCCCGCCGCGCCCCGCCGCGCCCCGCCGCGCCCCGCCGCGCCCCGCCGCGCCCCGCCGCGCCCCGCCGCGCCCCGCCGCGCCCCGCCGCGCCCCGCCGCGCCCCGCCGCGCCCCGCCGCGCCCCGCCGCGCCCCGCCGCGCCCCGCCGCGCCCCGCCGCGCCCCGCCGCGCCCCGCCGCGCCCCGCCGCGCCCCGCCGCGCCCCGCCGCGCCCCGCCGCGCCCCGCTGCGCCCCGCCGCGCCCCGCCGCGTCCCGCCGCGTCCCGACTACCATAACATTATAAATTGCAATAAGACGATTGGTCGTGTTCTTATCGCGGTGTACGAGTACTGGTGTTCAGAGAGCGGCTGCTCGTCGTTACCGCGGACAGAGGGCTGCGCCGCGGCAGGCGCTCTAAATGGCCGAGAGAAGTCGACGACCGCGGCACGCGATATTTTTCACGTGGTACGATTAGGCGGCCAATGTAGGTCACCGGGGCAATGGCATACCGTCACACCCACCGCCCTACCACCACACCACACCACCGCACCACCACCCCATCGCCAGGCTGCCCGTACCTCTGTTTCCCTTGAATGCCGCACTCGGCGTGGTGGTAATAAATCTTTATTCTTGACCCAAGCGAATTGTGCTTAGAACTTTGTACTGCCGAAGCATCGTATACGTGTATATGAGCTGATGCTGTGCTGTATTGCAGCGTAGAGGGTGCTGAGGCTCGTGCAGACTAAGACAAGGTGACCTGATCGTTATCACACGCCGAACCGGTCGGCAAACCAAGAAAACTATCGATTGGTTACGCGCCTGCCGCCCGCTGCCCTCCCCTCCGCCCTGTGGAACTCGTCTAAATCCAGGGATATGTGTATCTTATGAATGTCTTTTCGTAGCTATACCATCAGCAGGCGTCGGTGAACCAGCTGGCATGCCTTGTGTTACTATTATATTTCGATTACTCGGCCCGAACACCACTCTAGACAAGGATCGGCACCAGCCAGTGCACTGGAGATCGATCTATCATATGTACAAGTGCTGTATGGAGATTCAAATGTTGCGACGCGACGTGCCCGGGGGCCGGGGGAGAGTGACCGTTTGCGCTCCCCACTGGCCTTAGTCGTGCACAGGTAAAACAGGTTACAACATTTATTTATTTAAAGATAAATTATAAAATTTGTGTGGCTGGCGAGTCGTAGCCACCTGTCTGGGTTGATCCACCGGTCCTGGCGCCAACGCCAACGCCAACGCGAACGGCGACGCGAACGCGAACGCGAACGTCGGGGGCGAGCGTCCGGGGTTCCTGGGGAGGGAGTGTACGGGATGGGGGTTTTGGCAATTTAGCAAAGTTCACGTGAAAAGTTATTTCAGTTGGCTGGCACGCGACGTCGCGCGTCGCCGCGCCGCCGGCCGAACAAATTGAGGCAATAATATCAGCAGGAGATACACGCGGCGAGGGTTATTACATGCCGCGCCGCGCGCACACGGGCTCCACCTCAGCGCGCCGCCCTGTTCCATATTACAACCGAGCGTGTTATTGCAATAACACTTGCGAGGTCAGGTAAATGAGCGCACGCACGCGCACGCGCACGCTCAAGCATTAGTGCATCACCGAGTGCGCCCGGAGCGGGCGGCTGATCAATGATTAGTTCAGGTTGCTGTCAATGCGCGATGTTTTAAAACATTTTCACATACGTTAAAGGTTTTTCAGACAAAGAGTTTTAATCACCTAAAACCAATTGAAACCGCTTGTTGTATGTACTGGTGGCAGGCCCCTGTTGCCGGAGACAGTCTGGATAAGTGCCACCACCGCAGTGCCTGTTGCAGCAGACAAACAACAGTCTGCTAACATTACTGTGTTCCGGAATTACGGTAAATTATTTATTTACCGTAATTCCGGAAATTCATCAATTGCGGAACTCCACGGGGGAATGTATTCATTGAAGTGGTTTTTACCCATTTTTGTTTTGTTTCTTTTTTAAATTTCTTATTGTTAAGGATTTTTTTATTGAAATCTATACGTTGTCAATTTCTTGCACTGTCAAGGGCTTTAGTTCCCAACGAGATCCAGGTGGACCCCTCGGAGCCCACGGGAAATTCGACGAGGATCTACGTTGGCTATAATCTTCCCCTTTCAAGTTTTAAGAATATGGTAGTAATAGTAGTGTCCTTGGACCTACCCTATTTCTAATATATAATATATTGCTACTTCGTAGAAAACATTGTGTCGCGTCATATTATAGGGTCATAAGCCAAATGAAGAGAGTCATTTTACATTTTTTAAGTCATTGGACATATGTTAAGGATTCTGTTGAAATCATTGTATAATGTAGGGCTCATGTAATAAAACTGAGGAGCAGCGAACGTTGTCTTGCAGCGCTCAGAGCGACGCGCCTCGTCGGATCTGTGGTGACGGTGTTTATTTCCGTAGGGCCCGGGTCCAACGATGTCTGCAGACGTACGGGCAGCGCGATGTATAAACAGTTGTCGAATGGTCACCACTTTGCAGTCACGGTACAGCTCGTTAGTTGACAATAAAATAGAACGACCAGTCATTTCCTTCAGAAGAGCTCTTTGAGCTCGTTCCAGTCGAATAATGACGGTTTTTGAGCAAATTCCCGATACGATACGAGCTCTGTAGCGCTTTGTACATAGCCGTGAAATTCAAAAGACAAAAAGGCGGAAGGGAGATATTTGCCAACCTTATACTATATAATACCTGTTAAATGTTGTACTGTTGTTGCCCAACCCTTTCAACATACATACACACACTCGCTAACACACCGTGCACACGCACGCACATGCATACCACACAAACACCTAAAGATGCATGCCCAGCACGCATATATGATACAAGTTCAGTGTTGCTAAGGACTTTTTTTTAAATTTTGGTTTTATGTACGTCTGGAAGTGGGCGTTGTTAACTGCGACACAGTTATTCACTTAACTACTGCAGTTAGCAACATTGACATATACATTGTTCTATATGTTTGTGCTTTTATTTTAATAAATAAAATAAATTAAAAAAATCAAAAACTAAAGTCCTATAAGAAAAAAGTTTGGGGACGTCTGCTCGAGAATTTTATGTTGTTGTTGTTGTCTCTCACTAGTTTTGTATTTTTTTTAATATTCAGTATATACTGATGATAATTCATAAATCGTTTTTGCTTGCTCTAATTTATAAACCAATGTATTATCTAAAAGCCATAAGTTCTTCATAAACAAACAAATAAGAAGTATCTTCAGAGATTTGCAACAAAAACCCCAGGTCTGTTGAAAGTTCAAGAGGCTTCAACTTATCCTACCATGTAAACAGCAACGTGAGCGGCGAGGCGCGGCCGGCCGCTGCCCTTTACAGATCATTTAACGAAAGCACCGCGGGCTGTGCCAGCGGGGAGCGGTGGTGCCGCTGCCGGTGCCGGTGCCGGTGCCGCTGCCGGTGCCGGTGCTCGACCGGAGCCCCGCGCAACGAGCGCTTTCCGGTCTCTCGGGGCGCGCGCCCCCCTGTAGTCTCGTGTAGTTAGTTTCTCGTGAACGACAGCGGCTATCATACATGGCACTGCCGCGGTCGGTACCGCACCGACCCGCCCCACGGTACCGCGTGCACTATGCACCGTGCTAAGTGTCGCGCGCCGCTTCGTGGGCGCCGCAGAGAAATATAGCAACACACGACGTTCACCTCATGTTAAGTGACACGCCTGCCCATAACAACGTGGCGCTAATTAGTATGGTATACGATGCACCACATTGCGCTCGTCGCCTTGAGACATAACATGTTAAGTCTCGTTACCGCAGTAATTTCACTAGTTATAGCGCCCTGCAAACCGGAACACAGCAATGCTCGCACAGCGCTGCCTATACTACCTACGCAGACGATCTGCGGCGGCGGAGACCTGCCACCGGGATGGGTTTGTTGCAATCCGAGCGGCGGCCGCGCGTTACCAACCACGCTGTCAGCATCGTGCGCACCGAGTTACGCGTGTCCGCGCGACCGCCGCGCGACCGCCGCGCGACCGCCGCGCGACCAACAAAACCGGTAAACATACTTAGGTGTACCGGTATGAAATGAGCGTTTTTTTGTTAAAATAGAACACTAATTATTAATGGGAAAGTAAAAACATTTCATTCAAAGTATTGGCCATTGTTTTCTACACATTGTGACCACCTTTCTGGACCACCACAATTTGTGGACACCGCGCCAATAAAATTGTTCGTCTTTTAAAGCAAACCAACCAGACACCCAATTTTCGAGCTCCTCGTAGGAACCAAAGTGCTGCTCAGCCAATGCGTGTCCCATCGATGAAAACAAATGGTAGTCGGAAGGAGCCAAGTCTGGTGAATACGGCGGGTGGGGTAGCAGGTAGCAGGTAGCAGCTCCCAGCCAAGTGTTTTGATTGTATCCTGAACCGGTTTTGCTTTGTGTGCAGGTGCATTGTCATGGAGCAAAATGACCATGCCGTCTTCTGGCCCATTCTGGTCGTTTCTCGATCAATGCATGGTTCAAATTGATCATTTGTTGTCGGTAGCGATCAGCGATCAGCGATCAGTATTAACGGTTTCACCAGGTGGGAGTTTACGAGCTCGTGGTACACCACACCACACGCCTTTCTGATCCCACCAAACACACAGCATTGTCTTCTTGCCGAATCGATCTGATTGCAGCAGTCGATGTTGATGGTTGATGGCATGGATAACCCATGATTTTTTCCGTTTAGGATTCTTAAAATAAATCCATTTTTCATCGCCAGTAACAATCCGATGCAAAACCGATTTTCCTTCGTGTCTTTGAAGCAAAATTTCACAAGTGTTTTTTCGGTTTTCCACCTGTCTTTCATTCAATTCACGTGGCACCCATTTTCCACACTTATGGATCTTTTCCATAGCTTTTAAACGGTCAGAAATTGTTTGTTGTGTTGTTGTGCAACATTTAACATTTCTGCCATTTGCTTTTGATTCAAAATGTCATCTCCATTAAATATCGTTTGCAATTCGGCGTCTTCAAACTTTTTTGGTGGTCTTCCACGTTCTTCATTTCTCACATCAAAATCATTATTTCTGAACCGTTGAAACCATCTTTTGCATGTTGCTTCTGATAGAGCATGATCACCATATGCCTCGACACGCATTCGACTCGCAGCACTTTTCTCCAAATGAACACAAAAAATTAATGCTTTCCGCGAATCATCACTTTCTGGTATAAAATTCGACATTTTTAACATTATGAAAAAATATGATGTTGTCTGTTCAATGACTTGATGTAGACTAAATATGTTTCACAGATGTCATAGCAAACAAACAAAAATAAATAAAGGCTCGTTCAAAACAAATGTTCCCTATCGAGACATTTGTATTTTGACGCTCACTTCATACCGGTACACCTAAGTAGTAAGTAGGTATCGATTGTATGTTGAGCAGCGAGAGGTCTTGGAAGGCGGTGGCCTCCTTCTGCGGCGCAGTGATGCGTCAGAAGGAGGTCGCCGAGCGCACGAGGGAGGCCGACGCCGCTGCCGCACATTGCAGGCGGCGGCGGGCCGGCGGGAGAGCGCGGCGGCAAAACCACGCCGTCCGCTTCCTCCCGCCGTGAGCGACGGGCCCCTAGCCGGGCACGGTGTGAAGGGGCCTTCGGGCCATTAGGCGTGGCCCTTTGGGCCTTTTGTCGTGTTTCCCCTGGGGGTGCGTCCCCCGGGGGAGTCTTGGTTTTTGTCCCCCCTCCCTCGTTGAAGTGAGGGGGGGAGTCTGGAGGGAGGAGGCCGCCGCCCAATTCCTTCACGGGAGGGCGGCGGCAGGGCGTGCGCTCCGTCTTGGGCGCGCGCGGTCGTCTGTGGGGTCGGGGGGCCCTAACGTGCCAGTCCCGCGAGGGGCCGGTACGGGACGGCAGGTGGGTGCCTTTGCTCCCCGCGGGCACCCACCAGGAGGAGTTTTATACGCGGAGGTGCCCGGAAAGTTGCTTGACTGAAACCCGGGCGTCTCCAGTATGCGTATGGCGGGACAAGCGGTGGTGGTTTTAGTGGGTATGGGGGTCACGTACAACATCTCAGTGGCCCCGAGCCCCACATAACCCGGCGTCCCCCCCTTGAAAAGGACGCTGGGTATGCGGTAACAGCATTTCCACCACCGATATCAAAAAAAAAAAAAAGGTAGTAAGTAGGTATCGTAATCATTATTATTTAGTGTATCGCCGACGGCTGCACGACAAATAATTACCAAAAATCGTTGTGGCTTTTAAAGTGTTAAATCGCAAGAACAATCTCCGTCGCGCCGCCTGCACGGAGCCGCCTGCACGGAGCCGCCTGCACGGATGCTTACGTCCGTCCGGCGGGCGGCAACCTCGCGATACTTGCTTAAAGTAAACACTTGATTGATGGTGCCCCCGCAACGCCTCGCCTCGTCGATACTTGTTTCATTTATTTTAGATCAGATCATAGTTAAGAGTTCGCTCACGTTAGGTGCCGCGGGTGCCCCTACCGCGTGCCGAATAGAGGTTGCGCGGCGGCATGAAGCAGACGAGTAGTTTCTTACCCATTATATAGTGTAGAGCTCAGTGCCCCTGCCCCCGCGGCCCTATATCGACACATTCTAGGCTTGCTCGTTTAGAACTTCGCGTGCCACCACTGACGATCGACGGTCAAACGGACAACATGTTTGATGTATATAATTCGGTCGACGGAGGTTCTACTTACCTACCGGAAGTAATTTTCAAAATGTCATAAAGTTGTTTGAATCTTGCATCTAGGAGTGCCATCGCAGGCGGCCGGGGGAAGTAGATCACTAATCACTTTTAAAGTTATGTCAGAGCTCAGTGAGGCAAGGGTCAAGTGTCAATAAGTGGCGCGGTGGCGGGGCGGGGCGGGGCGGGCCGCTGTGGCGCTAGGGCCGGGCGGGCGGGCGGTGTGTGCGGGCGGCGGCTCAGTGCGCGGCGCGCAGCCGACACGCGTGCCGCGCTGCTCCGCGCTGTTCCGTGTTGTTCCGCGTTGTTCCGTGTTGCTCCACGCCGCTCCGCTCCGTGCGGCACGCCCGCCGTTTCATGTACACAGCCGCCACGGTACGAAGTGTGATCGCAGTATTCCGCGCTGGCTGCTGCCCTGCTTTACTGAGCAGGCAGGCGACGCACTCCCGTTAGTTGGTCAATATAAATTATGAAATAATAGAAGATTTAATGCAACTTGTACGATCACTTCCGGAACTTAGATAACCGTAAAGTCTACTAAGTCAGGTGCCCGCTGATCCGCTCACCCGATGGCCGTTCAGTAAACGAGGTGACGCGCGCCTGCCTGCCTGTCTGTCTGTCTGTCTGTCAGTCAGTCTGTCCACGCACTGCGCTATCATATTGAGGCGCACACCTTTTGGAACGTAAACCATGTTTTCAATAAAATATCTCGCGTTGCTACAGTTCATGTCGTGAACGCAACGGTTCCACCAGTCTTAGTTCGTTATATCGCATATCTCACAATGGAACATCGTATTCACCAAAAAATTATTCATTTCACGAAAGCAGTCCTTAATGCAGCGCTTGAGCGCTTAGCCGCGATTGATTTTTCGTTTATTGACTTGAAGTTCAGTGCAGATGACGTGGCGTGTCAATTCGTTTAAAACTTCCGACTTTCGTCGTGTCCCACATCAAAGTGTAACAACTACAACAACTACTACCCGACGTAAAAGAACTATCAAGCAGTGGAGACGCCGGGCGCTTTGCGCTGTATTCAACACTGAGATAAACTTTAAATATCAAGGACTGAGAAAAGATCCCGAAAAAACTATCGCAGTTTTTGTGATAGGCTATTAAAAAACCTCGAGATTAAACGTGAAATATTTCTTTTAGACAATGCGCATAGTAATTAAAAAAATGTAAAGCGAATAAAATTACCACAAACAGAGATACGCATGCGATGCCGCGGGCACGTAGAAAGCAATGGGCAGTTCTGCAGAATTCTCTTCGATTGGTTCCATAAACAAATATTTCTCAAGTGGACAAAAAAATTATGTAAGAAAATATATCACCTTACTTATATCAGTTTAATACACCTCAAATAGACAATTTGTGTCTCATTTCGACCAAATGAAGCAAAGTAAAATAGGTAATAATGAGTCTTAAAAATGTCCGCTGTTAGATGGGAGTGCGACGGTCTCTAGTAAATTTTTAGAATTGGGATTGAATGCCATTGTTAGACCTATTACTAAACTTTACTATGTGTTTAGGATAAGGCATTTTGCCGAAAGGTTCTTAAAAAATCGAAAATAAGTCATAAGACAGGCCACAATAACGCAGCACGAGGCGACGTAAGCATTTATCGCCCGATTTCAACTTTACCTTTACTCTAACAAATATTTGAAAATCTGTTAAACACTCGCCTGTGGTTAAGCTGCTAGAGACGAATAACATACTCTCATAATTGAGTATAATACGGTTTCCGGCTGCTTAGAAGCACAGAACAATATACACCTACACATACCCATACAGTGCAGTCGTAAGTATTATATAGTATATCGTGACGCAACTAGACGCACTAAGGCAACGACCAGGGCCACTACTCCGCCCGGATCTGTTGGAGAGAGTAGAGAGTAGGAACACGGGGAATGGCATATTTCATTTTTAGAGATTTTCTGCACGATCGTGTTCAAAAAGTTACTATTGGTGTTGTAAGTGGTGAGGACGCAATCAATTACGGTGTCCCTCGAGGAAGTACCTCGGGCCCTAGTCTTTTTTTCATTTCCATCAACTACTTATGTCTGCTAACCGTGCCTAATGCCAAGAGTTTTACTTATGCAGATGATATTGCCATCAATTTTCATGGCGAGACTTGGAGTTTGGTATGTCAAAAAGCTTATGGTCTTCATAAAATTAACTTCTGGTTGAGAAACAATTTACTGACTCTGTATGTTCTAAAATTACTAGAACCTACATTTAATTGAGTAGAAGCGACAGTGATGACGAAAACATTTCACTTAAAGTACATTCGTGCAATCTGTTTTTAGGTCGGCCTTGTGTGTGTCGCGCGCTCAAAAGTCCTAAATATAGTATTAAATATTTAGGAGTTACGAGTACGTGGGTAGTACACTGGACGGAATGCCTCGCATTCAGTTATATTCAATATCCAATGGAACAAGGTAAATTATTTGGATATTTAAACATCTTAGATTTGTAAAGGAATGTGAAACTCTACGAACTATTTACTATTACAATACTAGTTCAGTCTGTCCTGGTTTATGGGCTCACGGCCTGGGGTAGTATCTATAAAATTATCATAATTAGATTGCACAGAGCGCAAAGACTTAAAGGCATGACATCGAACTATCGGGTGCTTACTGTGGGACAAGTATACATTTTGCGAGTTACATGTCCGAGGCAGCTCGAGGCAACTCGAGGCGTTACCCCGTACGACGAGAGAGAGAAGGTGCGACGAGGAGACCAACTCCTAATATCATAACATCGCTTCATTTTCGAATATCTGTTGTTAAATAACAGCACATTTATCTGTCCGTTTGTTTATAGAACAAGCTTAACAAGCTGTTACCGACTTCCTTATCATAAACGCGGGGCAATAATGAGGAACTGGCTTATGTTCGTGGACTGTGAACAAATGGAGGGCTCGTTGCTGCCCCTCGTATAATTTAATTAAGGTTTTTTTATCTTGTACTGTTTTTTTCTCATTCCCTACATGTATATCTACGCACGCACCTATACATGCACACACAGACAACGCTGTACGCTGTGGCGTGAACATTAACGGCCGCATTATAAATAATCTTCTATACGCTGATGATACAGTGTTGATTGCCTCTACAGTGGATGATCTGGAACGTATGGTGGAGAGTCTAGAGGAATGTAGTCACAAAGCTGGTCTTAAAATGAATGTTAAGAAGACGAAAGTTATGGTTCTCTGGGAAAGTTATTAATACGCCAGCTATAAAGGTATCTGGTCAAAATCTAGAAAGAGTGACAAAGTACAAATATTTGGGTACATGGTTAAATGAGGAATAGTATACTGAGCTAGAGATAGAGACCCGTATTGAAATTGCTCGCAGTGCGTTCAACACAATGAAAAACGTCCTTTGCGGTAAAAGCATCAGCATCGCTTTACGTACTCGCTTGCTCCATTGCTACATATGGCATGGTCCATTATTTTGCGTGGATGCGAGGCTTGGAATATTCAAGAAGATCTTAAGTAACGTATAAAAACGTATTGAGGCTTTTGAGATGTGGACATATAGACGCATGTTGTCCATTAGCTGGATTCAGAGAGTGACCAATGACAGCGTTCTGCAACAAATTGGCCAAAAGCGTATCCTTATGGTTACGGTTAAAGAACGAAAAATCTCCTACCTCGGTCATGTACTCCGTCATCGGCGATATGATCTTCTCCAGTTAATTATTATGGGTAAAGTCTATGGCAAACGAAAGGTCGGGAGAAGGAGAAAGTCATGGTAGAGGAATACCAGGGAATGGACTGGTATATCTGACGCATCTGAATTGTTCCGCCGAACCATAGACAGAAAAGACTGCATTACGCTGATCGCCAACCTTCACTAGTTGGAGAGGCACTTAAGAAGAAGAAGAACACAGACAACATCGATAACCACTGAAACATACATACAACATATACAGACGAACGCACAGAACTTTTCAAATTTTTTGTTTAAGTATTGTCTCTTGTTAGTGCGCCAGAGTATAATTACTAGGGTTCGACTTCCGGCTCTTTTTAACGATGGTGATCAAAGTAGGCTTCAGCAGTTCTGGCACAAGTGGTCGGAACAATATTTGACTCAATTTTTAGTCAGTTCAGTTTAGACACCGCCGGTCGAAGGAAACCTTCCAATCCGAATAAATGATGTGGTGCTGGTCAAAGAGGACATCCTTTAAACTGGCTTTATAGTCAATAGTTGCTGTACATCCAAGACTTGACAAAATAATTCGCGTGGTCTCATTAAAATTGAAAAATTCTATTGTCAAGAGACCGACTTGTCATTTTGTTTTTCTCTGTTATGTCGCAAACCTCTACACTCCTTATAGTTGTATATCCTCTGCCAGGGTTTGGAGGGAGAGAGCTCTTCTTAGGGTTAAGCACACCTATGTTGTATACGTCTCAACTTATATTTCTATAACTTTTAGCTAAGTGTTTGGATAGTAACAGTAACAATTTCAAAGTTACAGATTTATGTTACTTAACAAATGTAAGCGAGCGGAGTCCCTAGTGAGTGTCGATTGAGAAGGTTAAGCGCGCTTCCGCGTCCGCGGCGGCGGTTGCGGCGGCTGCGGCGGCGCATCCGCTCCGACACGACAACAGCAAATAGAAAGATGGCAAATTGAGAACAACTTCTATAAACAATATAATGATCGCTCTCTCAAATTTTATTTGTGCACGCCCCTGACCGTCCGGGACCGGGACCGGGTCCGGGTCCGATCTGTGCAGGTGTACCGCACAACCTCACAAAACTCCACCTGTCACAGCGGTAATACAAAGGGGCACCTTGTGCGCGAGTGGTGCGCGGGCGCGAATACAAATTAAATGACGAGCAGTTCATAGTGGTGCCTTTGCAGGAGGCGCGCGGCGAGAGGGCGGCCGAGAGGCTCGGCGAGAGGTCGCGCGAGGCGGCGGGCCGTGGCGCGCTGGAGGCGCTCCGCCGGCACTCGCGGCAGATCGCCGCGCGACGCGCGCGCCACGTGCAGGTACGGCGCGGCGGCGTGCGGCGGCGCGCGTCGTCGTGCGGTGTGAATTAAACTCGATATAACTTTTGCCAATTGTGGATAGATCGATCGCCCTTCCATTGTTGGCACCGGTGGTAACTCTAAGTACTTAAGGATACGATAAGGTTGGTGATATGTTTCCTCTGGGCGTGCTCAGCGGGGCAGGGCAGGCAGGGCCCGCTAGCGAGTGCTCACTGCAGATCATTACTCATTGCGAGCAGTCGTAACTCTTCGCTTCAACCAGGTCTGTTCCATATGCGTTTAGCATAACTACAAAGGCTATAGTCATCGTGTTTTGCACTTGAAGCGCGCGCCTCGCTCGCTGTACACGCGCTACACGGCGCGAGGCGGGTGGCGGGCGGCAAGTCCCGACCGTCACCTCTGCCTGTATTTATAGTCTGGACGCGGCGCGCTGCACAACGTGCAGGCGGGACGTGCTGCCCGCCGCCCGCTGTCCGCACGGGGTCCGTTTTAAACTAAGCAGAATGTTGGGAAGAGTTATTTCCCCATAACATCTTCCACGATAATACGGATTGCTAAAGCAAGTGGCGCCGCGCGTTATACATTTCAATTAGGAATCATTTTGTTTAAAATACGAGCGATCCCCTAACAGCGTCGCGGCGCGGCGGGAGAGAAGTGTGCGTGCGTGTGCGTCAGCGTGCGCGTGCGTGTGTGTGTGTGTGTGATGGTCGGGCGGCGCATGCCCGCGGGAGCGCACGGGGGAGGGCGCGCGCCCGCGCTCGCGCCTGTGCTGAGCGGGGTTTCGTTTCAGTTCCGCGAGCGGGCGCGCGGTGACGGGCGCGGCGATGGCGAGGCCGGTGAGTGCGGAGCGGCTCGCGCGCTAGCTTGCTGCGCGCGCGGCGCGTGCGGCGCGGGAGCCGCTCACCACGGTTTGTGTGCGCAGACAGCGGCTCCGACATGTCCGGCGGCGGCGATCGGCGGCACTCCACCTGCCGCGTGGAGCTGGGCGCGCTGCTGGCTCCCGAGCCGCGCCTGCCCGACAGCAAGGTTAAGGTACGACATCCGCATCTGCAAAGCTCTTAAATATGCGCGAGGATAGAGTAAATACTCTTCTACCCGTGCCTAACGCTTCGATGAAATCCAGAAATTGTAGCTCAGATCGGAAGCGGCGGGAGTCACCGGGTGCGGGGATGCGGGGCGGCGCTCCACATTTGCATAATGACGCGCCACCCCGCGCCTGACCTACTTCAGTTTTATCGCAACTCATCTCGAAACTAGCGGGCAGACTGGTGCAAGGGGCCCGCCCCGCCGGTGACCGGGATACCCGGCGGGCGCACCAGCGGCGCCGCGTTGTTGCCGTGTCACGTGCTAGGTACAACATTCCCAAAATATACGCATACGCACGACAAGCCAGCGGCTGCAGCGCGGCGGGCGGCGGGCGGCGGTCACGTGCACCTCGCGAGTTGCTCCGGCGCTGTTGTTTGTTGTGTTACCATAATGTCTGTGGCGTAAAGTATTCGGTGGCGTCTGCCGCTGCACGGCATCCACAAAAGCGTCAAATAACTGCCGGCACGCGGTCTGATCGCACGATCACAAGGGCGCTGTGGTCAAGCTGGTAGATGGGCTAATGAGAAGTTCCAACGCGGCGGTCCGGCACCTTTCAGTGAAGTGCATGCAATGCGACCATCCGACCAGGCAGCAGCACGAGGTTTGCGCACCACGGTGTATAAACAGAAACCTCATGAATGTTAAATGAATGTAATGATGCAATCTCGCACCCATTCAACTCCACAGCGGCACAGCATCCATGGGATGACAGAGGAAGAAAATGTGGTACGTCCACATCAGGAGATGGCTGTGCTCTCCCTGGAGGAAAAGAAATACCTCCTCGGGGTGGAACGGGGCGACGTGGCGGGCACGCGGCGGGTGCTGCAGCGCGCGCGGGACACCGGCCACATAAACGTGGACTGCGTGGACCCGCTCGGCCGGAGCGCGCTGCTCATGGCGATAGACAACGAGAACCTCGAGATGGTAGAGCTGCTACTCGAGTTCGGCGTGGAGACGCGTGACGCGCTACTGCACGCTATCTCCGAGGAGTTCGTGGAGGCGGTGGAGGCGCTGCTGGACCACGAGGAGCGCACTAGGAAGCCGGGCGAGTTACACGTGAGTACAACAGTGGATCGCACACCGTCGTCGCGCGTTACACCGAAATCCGGTTCCTGCAGTCAGCGTCAGGCTGACCCAGTTCCGGCATATTAAGACATGCGAGCAGCATAAAGCACGATGCCTAATGGAACCAGCAGTGCGGAATATCTCTTAACGTTAGATTTCACTTTCGCTTTATTCGCGTTCGCGAGGGTCGGTCGGAGGACAGAGTGCGGGCGGTGGCCCGCCGGTGCACCCCGTTCCGTTAAGAGCGTTCTGCACGCGGCCTTACAGAGCTGGGAGGCGCTGCCGCCGGAGACGGCTACCTTCACATCCGACATCACGCCGCTGATCCTGGCCGCACACCGCGACAGCTACGAGATCATCAAGCTGCTGCTGGACCGCGGCGCCTCGCTGCCCGTGCCGCACGACGTGCGCTGCGGCTGCGACGAGTGCGTGCGCTCGCGCCGCGAGGACTCGCTGCGGCACTCGCGCTCGCGCATCAACGCGTACCGCGCGCTCGCCTCGCCGTCTCTCATCGCGCTCTCCTCCAAGGACCCCATCCTCACCGCGTTCGAACTTTCGTGGGAGCTGCGCCGCCTGTCCGCCCTCGAGCACGAATTTAAAACCGAGTACCAGGAGTTGCGTGTCCAGTGCCAGGAGTTCGCGACGGCGTTGCTCGACCACACGCGCACCTCGCACGAGCTGCAGGTGCTGCTGAACCACGAGACGGGCTCCCCGCCGGCCGCGCTGGCAGAGCCCGGCGCGCCCGAGCGGATGCGCCTCTCGCGTCTCAAACTGGCCATCAAGTTACGGCAAAAGAAGGTAATGCGCACTCACTCTCCTGCACTCCTCCGTAGCTCTAGAGGTGTTCTAGCCGTCTTCCGCTGCTCCCGGTAGACACGGACGAACACAAATAAATGGTTTTTGGCAGAATTAATGTGCAACAAACTCGTATGAACTGTATGAATGTGTTTGCCATCTCGTGGTTCCGATTGTATTTGTTTACACAGTAGCTCTGAGAGATGCACAGTACAGGTTATGCGATGTGTGGCTTCAGTTTGTGGCCCACCCCAACGTGCAGCAGCTGCTGGCGTCCATCTGGTACGAGAGCGTGCCCGGCTTCCGGCGTAAGAACATGCTGCTGCAGGCGGCCGAAATGACGCGCATCGGCGCCATGTTCCCGCTGTACGCGCTCGCGTACATCGCGGCGCCGCACTCCGCCGCGGGGCGCACGCTGCGCAAGCCCTTCATCAAGTTCCTGTGCCACTCCGCTAGCTACTTCATGTTCCTCTGTAAGTTCCCGCGGAGCGTCCGATGCTACCTGCGCTCCGCTCCGCAGCGCACAGCACACTTGTCTCAATGTTTCGCTTGCGCAGTTCTGCTGATATTGGCGTCGCAAAGAATCGAAACGGCCGCCGGCGGGGTGCTGTGGAAGTCGACACACGAGGCGCCGCTCTCCCGCCGGGGCTCGTTACCCTCGCTGGTCGAATGGCTGATCCTGGCATGGGTGAGCGGTGAGTTCGAACATCGTATCAGCGTCTCCACCGCGTGCGAACCGCGCGCGCCCGGCTCTGTGTTCACGTATGCGATTTTTGGCAGGTTTGATATGGAGCGAGGTGAAGCAGTTGTGGGACATGGGCCTCCGGGAGTACGTGCACGACATGTGGAACGTGATAGACTTCGTCACCAACTCCCTCTACGTGGCGACGGTGGCTCTCCGTGTCGTCTCGCACTTCCAGGTGCGTCTCCCGTGCGTCCGGCGCGCGCTCGCCGCTTGCAGTTCGCCGTTCGCTGTGCTACTGAAATGTAATCGCTCTTCAATACCATCAGGTCCGGCGTGAAATGTCGATGAATCTTCAGTGGAATCAACCTCGAGAGAAATGGGACGCCTGGGATCCTATGCTGCTATCGGAGGGTTTGTTCTCCGCCGCCAATATCTTTAGCAGCCTGAAGTTAGTTTATATATTCAGCGTGAACCCCCACCTCGGGCCTCTGCAGGTCTCCCTCAGCCGCATGGTGCTCGACATTTTGAAGTTTTTCGTATTGGACATTCTCGTTATCTTCGCGTTTTCATGTGGTGAGTGCCACATTGACTTCTTAACTTCTACGTTTTCCTGCATCGCATCTGATGACAACGCTAAGAGAAGTGCGATGTACTTTCCAGGTCTGAACCAATTGCTCTGGTATTACGCGGAGATGGAAAAGAAGCGCTGCACCGTGGGCACCGTCTCCGCCGCGAACAGCACCCTGGTGGACCCGGACGCGTGCATCGTGTGGAGGCGCTTTGCCAAGTTCGTACGCGGATGGATATTTATTAAGTTTTATGACACAAAAATTCTACAAATGCTTGCGGCGAATCTCAGCCCCAGTAGTTTTATACTTAAAACAATTCAGCAACGAGACGAGCGGGACGTTCACTTGATGGTAAATGAAACGAGACAAGTCTACGGTAATGGCGACATACTCTTAGTCAGTCAACTAGTAGTCCTGTTCCTGGTATGCTTATTTCCCAATGCCCAGAGCCGTCGTGGCGGACCACGACCACAGTGGGATCATTGGATCTAAGTGGTCCCGTTCATAAATACTCCTAACTAGATTTCGGTACAGGTGTACTTTGCGCGTGAGCGTCTCCGTTTAAGGTAACCTAGGCGGCGCCAGTAGAACGAAATGAAATGAAACTTAGAAAGCGAACTGGAAATTAAAGAATGGAAAGGCTGTGGGGCCGGATGGAATACCAGTGGAGGTATGGAAGGTGTTAAAGTCGGATCGATGGATCTGGCTGACTTTATTCTTCAACTAGTTGTTACAAGAAGAGGCGATCCCGGATGAGTGGTGTAGCAGTTCATTGGTACCCATCTTTCAAAACAAGGGTGAAGTACAGCTCTGTAACAACTATAGAGGAATAAAGCTCACGTCGCATAGTATGAAAGTGTGAGAAAGAATCTTAGCAGGAAGACTGAGAGAGGAGAGTGAGGTAGCCCGGAACCAATTTGGTTTTATGCCTGGGCGGGGGACTACGGACGCCATTTTTGCTCTTCGCCAACTGTGCGAAACATACAGACGTGCGCACAAAAACCTCCACATGGTGTTCGTAGACCAGAAAAGCCATACGATAAGGTTCCGCGGGAGGTACTGTGGTGGGCTCTGAAAGTGAAAGGAGTGCCTGGGAAATACCTGCAGCTTATTCGCGCTATGTACTGTCGTGTCAGTACACACATCCAGTCCACTGCTAGCGAAAGCGATAGTTTCGGTGTCTTGGTGGGCCTACACCAGGGGTCGGCATTAAGTCCGTATCTCTTCCTCCTGGTAATGGATGCACTGACATCAGACATAAAGGACGAGGCACCCTGGGTTATGCTTTTTACCGACGACATCGTGCTTGTCGGGGAAGATGAACGTGAGGTGTAGAGCAGGTTAGAAAAATAAATTAAAATAAATTAGAGAAAGCTGGGCTCAAGATCAGCAGGACCAATACTGAACATTTGTTCTGTGACTTCGGCGGTCCCACCAGCTTTTCTCCAATCGCCTTAAATGGGGTACCCATACCAATCTGCTCCGATTTCAAGTACCTAAGTTCACTCATACAATACGACGGCGATAATGATCGAGATGTGAGAAGACGACTGAATGCAGGATGAATGAAATGGCGACAGGTCACTGGAACGACTTGTGATCCACGAATGCCCCTTAAACTTAAAGGATAAATCTACAAGTCGGTCGTTAGACCTGTCCTATTGTATGGAGCTGAGAGTTGGGCCACCAAGGGTTGGGATGAAAGGAGATTATATGTGGCAGAGATGCGAATGTTAAGATGGATGTGAGGTGTGACAAGGATGTATAAAATTAAGAATGAGTATATTAGAGGAAGTCTGAAAGTTGCTCCAGTGACAGAGAAATTGAGGAGCAAAAGGTTACCGTGGTACGGGCATGTTGCGCGGAGGGATGAAGGACATATAACAAAGAAAGTAATGAGAATGAAAGTGGACGGTTGTAAGGCTAGAGGAAGACCTAAGAAAGTGTGGATGGATTGTGTGAAAAACGATATGCGCAAGAAGAGTGTGAATTCTGATATAAAGTCTGATAAGAGGGACATGGAAGAGAAGTACACACTGTGCCGACCCCACATAGCTGGGAAGGACAGGAGAAAGAAAAAAAGAAAGCGAACTGGAACTGGACACCCGTGTTTTATTTTTTATTGCGTTCTCCCCTAGTTAATTTGAGCTAGGGCCTGACTTTCATTTCTGTGGTCTCTTATTGTTTATTTGCTTATTCCTTATCTCTCTTATCCTTCTTACTTACCCTTCTTTTTTGCCTCATTCTTTCTTCCTTTTCTTCTTTCACCCTTCATTTCTCATCTCTCACTCTCCACCCTTCTCCTTTCGTCCATCCCTCATAAATGAGGACAACTCACTCCATCTTTTATCTTTTCCACATTCCTAGATTATATTACAGTTTATAGTTTGCAGTTAACAATTTTCCTCTAATAATTTTTGTTTTATCACAGTTTTGCTTATATTTTATTAATTCACATTTCCTTACTTCTATTTCTATTCATTATATTCATTCATTAACTTCTTACTTATCTAATACTGTCTTTCTCTTTTGTTTCTTTTTATAGTGTGGCCTATTGCCTTCCTGCAAAAATCCAGAAATGTGTACCGACTGTTGTCCTCACTCATCAGAGAGGCGATACTACCAGCGTTTATTTTCTTTCCCAACTCGATCTCACACACGCAGCGCTCCTTTCCAAATACGGGACAGCAAGTCACAATATGTACCACGGTCTGGTCCACCGCCGGGTCACATATGCACGAGGGACTCTCCCTGAGTTTAAACCTATGCAGGTACTTGGAGAATCCCCCATGCCCGTGAACATTTGGACCAAAACCGTGTCCAGCTCCACACGACGGAGTACGCGGTAAGCCGACGCGGCGTCCGGGAAAAATATCTGCGTTGTCGAAGCCGTCGTGCCTTCCGCGTAGCGCCTGTTCCATTCGTCAATCGTATCCAACCGAAGTTGACGCTTGACGAACGAAACCGGGCACTCCTCGTATTCCGGTTTCCTTTTGCTTTTCAGGGCCGCGTCCTTGGCCAGCTGGTTCGCACTCTCGTTCCCCTCCGTCCCCGCGTGCGCTTTCAACCAAAACAGCCTTATATCCTTCCCTTTCTCTCTAGCCTCTTTTATATTTTCTTTCACACGCATCGCAAGGGGATGAAGGACGTCCGGTTGTGCGACAGGGAAACCGGTGTTGCCTGTTGGAGTTCATGCAGCGTGCATTCTGCTCCCGCAGCCTGTTCGAGACGATGCAGACATTGTTCTGGGCAGCCTTCGGCTTGGTGGACCTGGACTCTTTCGAGCTTGATGGTATTAAGATATTCACGCGCTTCTGGGGCATGCTGATGTTCGGAACTTATGCCGTCATACAAGTGATCGTGCTCCTTAACCTGCTGATCGCAATGATGAATCATTCCTATCAACTTATATCGGTGAGTGCTACTTTTGTTCATTTGAATCCCTCTAATATCTCGCCATTAAAATAGTTTCGCAGGCACCCTCGAATACATCGGCAGCTCGACAGCAGGCAGCTCAAGAAACCTACTGGCAGTACCTTCACGGGCATAGCCTCGCGACGGTAGCATCGGGGACCTAAAGCCAAATGCCGTCACCACTTCCGCCACCGCATTGTTTTTCGTTCGGTCTCTACTTTATGAACATGTCGCGCCGCTGCATATATCGTGTCTGTGTCTATTTCTTTTACCCCTTTCGCAATTTTCATCGTTAAGGGTAGAGAGCACAGACTTACTGCCGCGGGGATGAAGTGGCGTTTGTTCGTCGGTGCATCAAAGAATTAGCCAAAAAAAAAAAAGAAAACAGTCGACCAAGAGCCGCATCCGCGGCAGTGAGCGTTACCGGATGAAGATGACGACATATACCATCAAGTGGTGAGGACGAGGCCGCCTCTCACCGCACTCCGGTCCAGAAACCAATCATACGCCAACCGAATCTTTGAACTCGCATTCGTTGATAGTAAAGCAACTTTGCAAGATGCAGTAAACATCTTTTATTATTATTAAATTGTTTACTACTGCGAGTGCACCCGCGCCTTGTTAACTGCGCAAAATTTGGTCCAAGCGAAAAGGTGCAGCAGGTTGCAGCAGTTTAGATGGTGGGGCAGGAGTGGGGGCGGGTAGGTCCCCCGAAGTTCTTCAAACTCGTAATATAACTACTTCGACTGCGTCGCAACTTCTTTTTGTTAATATTATATAGAAATGTATGGTGAGCTCACGTCGAACAGGTCTCCTGCGCTGACGTTGCGTGGAGCCTGTGCCTGTGCCCTTGCCTTTGCATGTGGAATACTTAAGTTTTGTTCTTTATATTTATTTATTCAATAACGTATCTTCGACAGTACACCACGATAAACATATCCGGTATAAAGTATATATGCAGGTCATATTCCGACGTGTGCACTAGCTGTGGGGTGGGAGGTTGGGGATGCGCAGCGCTCTTTTGTACATTTCCGGAGCGCGCCAGTCTCCGCGCCCCAGATCCCGGGTCGCGTCGCGCGCCCTCTATCCTTTAATTCTAGTTTCGCAGTCTGGACTTGTAGCGTGTGCTGTGTTGCCCCGGTTCTGAACCGTGCCTGAACGACTGCAGGAGCGTGCCGACGTGGAGTGGAAGTTCGCCCGCAGCAAGCTGTGGATCAGTTACTTCGAGGAGGGCGGCACGGCGCCCCCGCCCTTCAACGTCATCCCCTCCCCGAAGTCAGCGCTATACACCTGGAAGTGGCTGCAGAGGCGGCTCTGCGGGCACGCGCGCGCCAAACGCGAGCACATGCGCACCATTCGGGTTAGCGAAACCTACTGACGCAAGCTCGCACACACGCGCGCACGCACAGGCACACACTCGCACGCACAGATACACACTCATACGCACACACGCACGCACAGAAACAGACTCACACACGCACGCACACATTGCTGACGCGAGTATAGACGACCGAATAGGTGATTTGATACATGAAGGAGTGTAAGATAGGGATGTCCCCGCGAACAAACCAGACGCCAGGCGTGCTGTGCAACATTACCGTGCTCCGGTTTAGAGGGCGCTCTAGCCCGTGAAATTATCGGAGTACTCAGAATGAATAATTGAAGTTTAAAGATTCGATGTGATGCAGTGTCATTTCACACCTAAGCAGCGATGCATTGTTAGGGGCGGAGGTGCCACATACCACCACGCTCGTGGCACTTATCACTAGGCTCGTATTGCTTACCACCACGCTCGTACTGCTTACCACCAGGCTCGTGCCACGTACTCGATAGTCTCAATGCATACTTACAGGTTTAAACAATGTATGATCCAATGTCGCTAATCGTGGCACCCATTTCCAGAGGAAGGCGAAGCAGGCCAACGAGCGAGACTTCCGGTATCAGGTTCGTGCGACGTTTTGTTATAAAGTAGTTCTGTTAGTAAGGTTCACTTCGAGCTCTACGAGGTGAACTTAACGTGTGCCAAGTTGTGTTTCTTGTTTTGAAATGTATCCCGTGTGCGGCTGTGTATGGCTGTGTTTGGCTGCGTATGGCGAATCGGTGCCGGTTTCAGGCCATCATGCGCAACCTAGTGCGGCGCTACGTGACGGTGCAGCAGCGGCGCGCGGAGAGCGGCGGCGTCACCGAGGACGACGTGAACGAGATCAAGCAGGACGTCAGCGCCTTCCGTTGCGAGCTGGTGGAGATCCTGCGCAACTCCGGCATGAACACGTCGACTGCCAACGCCGGCGCTCCCGGTGATTATGCTGGTGTTAACATTGCTCCGCGGCCGCCGCCGCAGCATGCTGCGGAAATAGCTTGCCTTGCAACTCGTTAGCTGGCCTCTCCGGGTGCCGCCCCGCCGCACCCCGGTGGCTTGGCTTACAATATACGCAGCAGTCGCGCGAATGGACAGCTAGGTCACTTGTTAGCTTCAATTCACGCGCTGAATGATAATAGGGGGTGGTGGTGGTGCGCAATCGATAACCCGGTCCGCGCTTTGACCGACAGGGGGCGGCGGCGGCAAGAAGAACCGTCAGAAAGAGCGACGCCTGATGAAAGGCTTCAACATCGCGCCGGGCGGGTCGCTGGCGCCGGTGGACGAGTTCCTCGCGTCGTTGCACCACGAGCACGGCGGGGCGCACGGCACGCACGGTGCGCACGCGTCGCTTTCCGCGCTCCTAGGCGGCCGGCTGCGCGCCAGCCAGTCCAGCCTGTCGGACGGCACGAGCGGGGCGGGCTCGCGTCGCAAGCCGCCTCACAAACGCCGCTGGGGTACCATCATCGAGGCGGCGCGCGCCGCCAGGGTCTCACGACTAATCGGACGCTCTCGTTCCGAGGACTCCGTCTGCGATCATACGCGGCCCTCCCCCAGGTTAGTTAGTAACACAACAACAGCCTTTTCTTAACAGCGAATATTTAATTTGTACACTTTATATATCGCCTTAAAAAGAGTTGTATCATTGTGTAAGTAGTTAGGTTTTTATTTAACGCGATTCATATTAGTAAGTATTAAAATAAGCGCTGTTGGCAGACTGTTAAAGTGATAATGGAATCTTAGCTTTGCCGCGTGCATGGGCACTATACACACGGACTCTACATCTTGATGGGTAAAGTCATCGGCAGATATGTACAAAAAGATCTTTGGTTGCGTAACACCAGACAATCGAGCGAACGTGGTGAACACTTGGCGAGGTGTGGTGAAGTGTAGTGAATGGTACCGAGCGCTGCCTTTACCCGCAGCGGCAGCGGCAGCGAGCGCTCGGAGTCGGGCAGCGACTCGCAGCGCAGCCCGGAACGCGCGCGCAGCGGCCCGCTGCACCCGCTGGCCGCGCTCGCCGCGCTCAAGCGCAAGCGCAACGAGTTCTCGCACTCGCGGCGCGCCGCCGAGGAGCGCGCCAGCGAGGCGCTGCAGCGCGCCAGCTCGGTGCCGGCGCGGGCGCCGCCACAGCCGCCGCCGCGCGCGCCGCCCCTGGCCACCGCCGCTGGCGTGCCGCCAGCGCCCACCCCCGCCACCGCCGGCAGCCGCGAGCCTTTGCTCGCCAGCCTCGACGACGACGCGCACAAGGTTCCTCACTCCACACTTATCATGCAGAACTAGCTACGCTCAACTCCGTAACATTCCCGTCACACAGACCTTGCATTTAACCTCGTTTTATAAATCTCTTCATGCGCGACATTTCTTTGCCGAGCGGTCGCTGTCACCGCACACGGGGCGTCCGGGGGGTGTTGTGTTGGAGGCCCACTCGAACACATACAGTTTCCTGAAGAGAGGTCGCGAGTCTAGTTTCAGTTGCGGAGCGCCAATTGTCACTGTCACATCGCGCAATCATTGGTCACAGGAGGCGTGCGGTGAGTGCGCGCAGTGCGGGCAGTGCGCCCAGTGCGGGTACGAGGCGAGCGCGGCGGGCGCAGAGGAAGCGCGGACGGGCGGCGCGTGCGGGCGCTGCGCGGCGCTGGCGCGCCTCGCGGGCGTCACGCCGCTGCACGGGCACGCACCGCACCACTCCGCCGGCTGGCTGTAGGGCGCGCGTCCACCTCGTCTCGCAATGAACAGACAGACCACACCGTCGTTCATCGATTTGAACATTTATACAATAATGATCATTTACAGTATGCACGAATCGCTCGCTACGCGCTGGGGGCCCCTCCGACTTGGGCCGGGGCCCCCCGGGGCGCTCACGACCACGCGTGCGCCGTAGCCAGGTAGCCTGTAGAGCATTCTTTCACAGCAAGCATAGGTAGTAATATTAACAAGGGCATATTTTATCGAACACCAATTAGTTATTAGATGCAAACGAAATTATAAATGAATAGAGTTAAGTTAGGTTATATTTTATATACGACCTGTGTACCAGACTCTCAGACATATATATATATAATATATATATAGATAAATATACAAAATGATTGTGTTCCAGAGAGTTTTCCACGAAACGCGTATTCGGCGCGTGCACGCGCATGCGTACAGATACAATAGTAGTGGTTAAGAACGAACATGGCGAAACAGGGATTTTGACATGACTCCACTTTGTCCCAATTGTCGGCGCTCCCGATTCCCACAGGCCGTGCTTCCGGTTCCGTCATGGATCCGTTACCGATGTAGGTTGTGGCCGGCAGGCACTGATCATATTTACGTGTTGCACAAGCGACGTAGTTATTGTACTACTACCACACCAGCTTTACTCACAATCCTGCAGGAACGAAAGATTGATATTTCACATCACCAAATTCAAATGACACCCCTGCAGGTAAGCCCACCACCCGCCCGTAAATATAAATAAATCAAACGATCCAGCGGCGCCACGTTGCGCAGGCCTCCGATGGTTGTCACGTGGAGAAGTAGAACTGCCTACTTATAGTTAATACGTGATGCGGCAGCCGTGCGGTGCAAGCTGCAGCTGGATGCCGTAGAAGCTGGAAAAGTTCGCTTGTGCGTGCCGCCGCCGTTATGTTCACTTACCATAGGGCCTAAGGAGTCAATAATAGCACTTTTTGTGACGTGTAATGTGTAGCACAACGAAAGTCGCTTCGTGTTGAGCGGGCGCGTCAGTCCAATAATCAACGCCTACACGGCCGCCCCGTGCCCGCCCCGGCCCGTAACGTCCCCGGCCGGCCGCCGGCTCATCGCGGTAGTGTTTCTCGAGTTGCGATGTATCTGACATGAAATTTTCTAAACTCCTGTAACTTCTACACCAAAGCTGGTGGTAGGTCACTGTCGGCGAAGTCCATCTAGATTTATATCATCGCAGCTCCTAGTTCTTGCCGCCAAATAGTACAGTATAAACATTACAGTATTCCGGTTTGAAGGGCGCTGTAGCTAATGATATTGCTGGGGTAACGATTCAACTTTTTTATTTATTTATTACGGTCTGTCTACAAAAATACATGTATTTGTTTCTTCGGATACAAAACATAATTAGACCAAAGAATAAGCAACGCGTAGTCTCACAGGAAAACACTTCGCATAAGCAGGGGTGCATGTGCATTGACAATGTTCACAAACCGTAAATTGACAAGCGGTAGAAGCACAATCTGATTGATGAACGTCATTTCATTGGTGCATGCACTGGGCGGTCTTCATTGACAAAACGCACTGCGCTTACAAAATGCACCCTCGAGGAATTAAGGGATGTGAATATGCCCCGGGCTGACGGTGCACCATCGCACCACGTGACGCAGTGCAGACCTACGTACTTGTATTATCTCGTCCAGTATCATCACCAAATTATTCTGTGTCGCGCAACGTTTGCGCGGGCCGCGGGCAGCGGGCAGCGGCTGCGGGGGACGGGCGGTAGGTGCATTTTACATGTTGTTGTTTATTTATACACTGTATTACTACATAACGGTGCGAACTGTAATAAAGAGATGCACTGCACGAATTTGTTTTATTTAACCAAAACCTCGACCAAACCCAACTGTTCAATGCTGTCCGTGTACGCACCACTCGCTTCTAACTTCATCGCTATTGTACGGACATCCTGTTGGAGGGCGCGTGGGGACGGTGTCCGTATCCCCACCATCGCCATTACTACTTTAGCACTTAACCGATGCGTTGTTCAAAGCATTACATCAAAATTTGTAAATTCGTTCGTTAGACGCGAAGCAAACTAACGAAGACGTCTTATTTCAAACCCAAACATAATTTGGTCCTTCGAGCCGGATGCATGAAACACGGTCAATATAGTAATCATCAGCGCGCCGCAGTTAATTGCTGGAGCTAGACCTCTCTTAAGGAACGAACGCACTTGGCCCGGTGTCCGGATGAGCGCGTGCATTACAGTCCCCGCTCGAGCTGCAGGAACCTCTCGAGGGGTAAGATTTAGGATGATTGTAAGGAACGGAACAGCTTAGAGCGTAAACGTATTTATGTATAGATAGGTGCGGTCGCAGTTAAGTGTGGGTGTGGGCGTGGGCGTGGGCGTAGGTGTAGGTAGGAGCGGGGCGGTGCGCGCGTCACAGCGCGGCGAGGTCGAGCGGCCGGTAGTCCTGGTCGAGCGGCGCGCGCACGGCGAGGTGCACGCGCCCGGCGCGCTCGCTGAGAAGCACGCCGCCGCCGCGCGCCAGCGCGCCGCGCTCCGCTGCCAGCGCGATCTGGTTCACGACGCGCCGCTCCACCTCGTGCTTGATGGAGCGCGCGCCGTAGTGCACGTCGTACCTGCAAGACGACACGCGGCCGTTCAATACATTACATTGCACGCACAGGACACCGCCACATCGCCACATTGCTCACCCATCGGCCAGCGCGCCGAGTACACCGCCCTCCCAACGCAGCTCCACGTCGTGCCGACTCTTCGCCTTCTCCGCCCAAAGCTTGAGCTCCATATTCACCAGAGTCAGTAGCTCCTGCCGCGAAAACGGCAAGAAGTACACAATCTCGTTAATCCTGCCTAGGAACTCGTCGCGCCCAAAATGCTTCTTCAAGATAGGCCGTACGACGCCGTCCTTAAAGTGTCGGGACACCTCCAGCGTCTCCTCGGGGTCCTCGTCGTCCGCATCCTTCGCGCCGGCAGTCGGCTTGTTCTCCACTTTCTCTGTTCATATCGGTTATATTATTTACTTAACGTGCAGTGCGTAGTGTAACTAATACATGGCGCCGGAGACACCGGCCGCGCGATCGACTGTCAAGTTTTGAAAATGCCGTGTTTGTGCGTATGCACGCTCGCGACTCCCCGCGTGTGGGTCCCTCTACTCGGCCGTGCCCCGAGCCCCGTGTACCGTGGCCATTCACCGTCAGTCGAATGGTCCGCTACGAGCGACGCGAGTTCCTCTCGCTACTCTCATTACATTGATTTGCACTCCGAGTTGCTCGTGCAGCTCGCTGGTGGAGAATGTGTTATTATAAAAATAAAATAACATGTCGCGAGGAATCCTCGACGACAGAAGGAAGCACCTTTGGGCAAGTCGGGGCGCGGCGACGGGCGCGTGCGTTGGGCGGTCCGCAGCTCTGCCTCGCGGCGCAGCTGCAACCCGTACTGAGCGATCTCGTCTGCGGCCAAGTTCGAAGTCATCACGAATATCGCATTCTTGCACTCGATCAGCTTGCCCTTGCCGTCCGTCAGCCGCCCCTGGCGCCCGAAAAAGTTTTTTAAGCAAATTCTTTTTAAACAAAACTATTCAAAACAAAATCTGAAGCGGAATTCATTTTTACAAAAACAAGAAAATAACTGTCGTCGCCCAAATGAAGACGAAGCGAGTGCTGAGGAGTGTTTACTCAGAAGAGTAAGATCAGTTGTAAAAGAGTGAACTATGCGGAGGCATCAGAAGTGTTGGGGCTCCGACTGGGAGTAGTGTACCTCGTCGAAGAGCTGCAGCAGCACTGTGAGCACGTCGGGGTGCGCCTTGTCCACCTCGTCGAACAGCACGACTGCGTCAGCGCGCCGAGCGAGCGCGCGCGTCAACTGCCCGCCCTCCTCGTGTCCTACGTACCCTGGCGGCGCACCAATCAACTTCGCGACTTCGTGCTTCTCTTGATATTCGGACATGTCGAGGCGGATGAACGCCGCCGGGTCATCCCGGTGCATGTACCGAGCGAGCTGCTTAGCAAGCTCCGTTTTGCCTATGCCTGAGCTGCCTAGAAATAAAAATACAAGAGGGTGCTCCTCGTCTGCCCAACCGTTCTCTTTGCGACGCACAGCGGCCGCAACCGTCTCGATGGCGACCTGCTGCCCCACGATAAACTGCTTGAGGCGCTGTTCGAGAGGAAAGCGGCGTCTCTCCTCCGCGGCAGCCGCAGCGGCTGCGTCTTCCCATCGGCGCGTATGCTGCAGGATCAGCTCGCGCGCCGGCGAAGGATCTCGTGTGTAATGTATCGGACGCCGACCTGCGTGATCTCTGGCCGTGGGGTCCGCCCCGTGCTCGAGCAGCTCGCGGGCGCACGCCGCTGAGTCGGCCAGGGCGGCGTAGTGCAGCGCCGTCCAACCAAGGAAAGACGCACGTGCGTTCATGGAGCCGCAGAATTCATCTTCTCGGCGTTGCAACACCTCCAACGGATGTAAGCCAACCACGGAGGCGGCGGAAGAAGCGCCGGCATAACGTTCGCGCATGTCGGGGCGCGCTCCCAGGCGCAGCAGCTCACGCACTGCGGCCGGGTGGTCATTGGCTGCCGCCGCCATCAGTGCCGTCCAGCCCAGCGGGTGACGCGTGTCCGCCACACTCTCGCCTGAAGCGCGCCGCCCCTCGCCCGCGGCCTCAATTTGTCTGAAAATTTCACTGTTTCATTTATATTCTGGAATAAAACTTTATGAAATTAAATTTTTATTTTCCTAGAGTGACGGTGATGTCATTTCAGAAGATTTAGAGCACATAATGTTTGCCCATGTTTGTTCAGTAGGAATCGACTTGGAGGTAACTAGCATCAAACCTCTTGTGTTACATAATTGCTGTATATCCAATATTTTTTTGAATGCATGCTGTATGTGGTGCTACTGCAAATTAAGTAAAAGTTCATTATGTAAAGTATTAAAATATCTTATTAAACTTAAGACTTAGGAGGCATACAATCACAAGTCAGATTTAGTTACCTATAAGAAATTTTTTCGTGATTAAATTTTTACATAGAACACCTAAAATAAATAACAAGTCTTACTTGCGAATTTCTTGCACATTGCCTGTTTGAGCAGCTTTGAAAAATCTTTTTTCTGGAAAATACAACCCATTCATATTAACTACATTTTCTGAGCTTTTAAGTAAAAAATACTACAAAAAGAAAATAGATGTTATATTATGCAAACATAAAATATTTCAATCCTCATCCTGTTTCGTTTTTTGACAAACAATGACTAGTTATTGTGTAATTTCCCAATATATTTTACATCTAAATCTTTTAATGCAGTTTTGATAAAACTAATTTAACAAAATTATTAAGATGAAATAATTTTTTATCATATATTTTAGCCCTTGACAAGAATTTATCAAATTATTTACAACCTGGCAGAATGAACATTACATCAACATCAATTAATCAATAAATTTAAACAGTAAAATAAAAGGACTTAAGACATTAAAGAGAAGATGGCAGTTAAACTACATGATACATGAGGTTATGTTCCAAATGGAGATTCCGTGATCTGGCCCAATGTTAGAGATGATCAAGTTTAAATGGGTCAATATTACCACATAAACCTGACTACCCCTAAAGACAGAGTATCTATTCGAAAATTTTTCCTCCAAAACTAGACTTAAGATTACATGACAGCAATCATTTATACTTCATCATGGCATCTGGTTTGGTAGCAAATCTAAAAATCTGGTATCTCAAACAGTAATTAATTACAAATCAAAGTGCCAACCATTAAATACATAATCGGCAGCTAATAAAGCCAAGCCTAAGGAAGCTGCTCCGAGGACATGTCGCAGTGAATTGCTCTGTGACCCCTGTGCTAGTGTTTCCAACGCGAAATAGGAACCCGTGCGTCTTATTGGTACGCAGACAACACGAGACGAGCTTATTATAAGCCGCAACAATCGGTGAAATGATCTTGTTCCCTTATACATGACGAAAAATTCGATCTAAATTTGCAATCTCAATTTTTGAAGCCAAAAATTAAGTATTTTAAATTTTTGGATGTTCATCGTCACAGTTTTTATCCAATCATTCTCCTTTATTTGTGATTGCACAGTGCTCGTAGCATATTTTTTAAATTTTTATTAAATCAGTACAACTAATACTGCAAAGGTGTGGAAATAATGCAGCTGTCAGTGCCGCTGTCAAGTCTTTATTAAAGTTGCCATTAAAAAAACTCTAATGCATATAAAAAAAGCTTTTGCGCTAGTCATTGATGTGGTCAATTTACAACATAAAGCGTAAAAAATACTATAATATCCATAAACATAGATATATTTATTAGAAGAAAAAAAAATTAACAAGACTTTTGTCTGTAAAGGGGCAATAATATACCATTTAAACATTACTAAGTCTTAAAGCTACCTATAGGTCTACCAGGATGTGATGGCATAAAAAAGTTGTAAAAATAGCAATTTTCTTATGGCAACCAAAAAAATGTCATCTGTCAAATGAAATTACGATGAATTGTTTTGGTTTGGCTTCAAATTTCCTTTAAAAAGTGGTGATAATGTTGAAGAAACCTCTTCGATCGCAAGCAAGAAATATAGTTTTCAATGTTTATCAAAGAATACTTGATGTACAAGGTGCAGAACAAACACAGTCATCGATATTGAGCCATGTGCAAGCGTTGACTGGTTAGTAAGAATGACACGTCTTGATACTTTGGTTTATTAAGGTTAAAAAAACGTTTGGTTGATTTAAAACGTCAATAAACCTGCAAGTGGTATAAAATCTTTGACAGAAGAAGCTTTCTCTCAAATAGAGATCGATGAATGGCGAAAATTTAATAAAAATTGTAAATCAGTTCATAGAACAAGATCGATTAATTGAGATGCAGGACGAAAGGTTTATCATAAATACTGCATCTTCCTCGTCTTCCTCTTCCGATCAAGACTTTTTTTATGGATGTGCAGTATTTGGAACCATTTTCAAGTTCTGATAGCCTATAATTAATTAATAGACTAAATTTAATAATTAATAAAATAAAAATAATAAAATAAATTTCGAACTCCCACATTCGCCACAGTAAGATTCTCAAAAATTGTTCTTGATCTCTCATTGGATAAATTTTTATATTTGCATGTATCACACAGAATCAGCCACTATAAGGAAAAAAAAAGTATCAAAACGATTTACACTAATTTCCCCAGTATTGCTAGCGTCAATTTCTTTTTTCCCTATTTGCCATTAGGTCCTGGTAAACCTATAATAGTTATATATAAGGTTGGCAAATATCTCCCTTCCGCCTTTTTGTCTTTTGAATTTCGCGGCTATGTACAAAGCGCTACAGAGCTCGTATCTGGCAATACTATACATAATTTGAAAGGTCTTGACATAACCTACAAAACGACGCTATGCATAATTAGTTTGGATATTGCGTTCAACAGTTATAGACGTGTAAACATTGAGTTCACTAACGCCGAAAACGCGCTATTTTAAAGTTTTCCTTCGTTAATGGTAAATCCGCTAGAGAAACGTTTCGTGAGATTAATGGTGTTTTGGGGGATGGTACTCTATCACTTCGAACCGCGGAGGAATGGTTTCGACGATTCAGAGCCGGTGAAAACGACACCATGGATAAGCCAGCCGGCGGAAGACCTGTGACGACAAATACCGATCAAATCATGGACTACATCGAGTTAGACCGGCATGTGGCATCTCGTGACATCGCCCAGGAGATGGGAGTTAGTCACCAAACCATTTTAAACCATCTGCAGAAGGCTGGATACAAAAAAAACCTTGATGTTTGAGTGCCGCATGATTTGACGCAAAAAAACCTTCTGGACCGAATCAACGCCTGCGATATGCTGCTGAAACGGAACGAACTCGACCCATTCTTGAAGCGGATGGTGACTGGCGACGAAAAATGGATCACATACGACAATATAAAGCGAAAACGGTCGTGGTCGAAGGCCGGTGAATCGTCCCAAACAGTGGCCAAGCCGGGATTGACAGCCAGGAAGGTTTTGCTGTGTGTTTGGTGGGATTGGAAGGGAATCATCCACTATGAGCTGCTCCCATATGGCCAGACGCTTAATTCTACCATCTACTGCGAATAACTGGACCGCTTGAAGCAGGCGATCGACCAGAAGCGTCCAGAATTGGCCAACAGGAAGGGTGTAGTGTTCCACCAGGACAACGCCAGACCACACACTTCGTTGATGACTCGTCAGAAGCTACGGGAGCTCGGATGGGAGGTTTTATTGCATCCACCATATAGCTCGGACATAGCGCCAAGTGATTACCACCTGTTCCTGTCCATGGTGAACGCCCGGTGGTGGTTGGTGGTGTAAAGTTGAACTCAAAAGAGGCTTGTGAAAAGTGGCTGTCCGAGTTCTTCGCAAATAAGGAGGGGGGCTTCTACGAGGGAGGTATTATGAAGTTGCCGTCTAGATGGAAACAGATTATCGAACAAAACGGCGCATATTTGAACTAAATCCGATCACTGTAACACTTTTTATAAAGCATTGAATAAAGAGCAAAAAAACGGAAGGGAGATATTTGCCAAACTAATATTATATAATATGTACAAACTTTGCTAATGGAATGTGAACAGAACAAAGCATAAATTATAGACGCACACGGGGATCAGATCAAACACTCTCGCGGACACAAAATTATTTGGGACAGATACAGTTAAGACGGATGACGGACGGACGGACAAGCTTTGAACTGGTCGGTATAACTTGAGTTCTCACATTATGACTTAATCACTACACTAAGTTAAACTAAAGACTAAAAATTTAAATATTTTTGTGAAAAACCACATTTATTTAATAGTGTTGGAGTTATTACAACAACTGCAATTCTATAATCATTTATTTTTAAACAAAAAAACATTAAGCGTCGAAATATTTAGAGCATAGCGCACGCGATGACGTACTACGGACTGCCAGTATTGTCTCTTTATATAGGTCGTCCTAAAGAATTTTATATTTATATACATTGAATACTATCGTAATAGTCATGGTAAGCGAATATTCGAGAAACCTATTAAAACATCACAGCATTTTTAAAAAGTATTATAATAAATATCTGAATGCTAACACTCAAAATGAGCGAGTAGATAAACAGTCAAACTGATTGTACCGGGATTTCAAGTATTCGATTTAATAACGTTATTTGTGTCTTTTACTAATAGCTTCAAGATATTTAGCCATAGACCTGTAGAAGGTAATTGTAGGAGTTTTCTTATAAATGGCACAGCCACACAAAGGCTCACTTCACTACTTCGTCTTTTTTACTCTTTAGCACATAAGCACAAAAATTAAAAACACTTGATAGTTATTGTCGCGACGTCTATATGCGATTTATTTCCAGTTTAACAAAACAGAAAACTGCCTCATATGGATTTTATTCGTGAGTGTGTTTTAATGTCACTTCAGCAAAAAGGCAAAAGATTCTTTAATGACCATTAGTTGGAGTTAAAGGAGTGAATGTATTAAATTATTCCTATCCATGCGTTTGTGAATTTGTGTTCTCTAATTCCCTCTAGAGGTCTATAGTCTTTGGGATAGGCGTGCAAATCAGAAGCATCTTTCTTCATCATTAATTTAATACGTTTTCTATTTCTCATCCGCAACACTTGAAATAATTAGTGTACACAAAGTAGATAAAAATTGCAGCGGGGAGTTTATAACAATGGTTGCGGGTCAAGAGGACGCCGCTTTGAGTAGAACGAACAAATGTATATTCAAATCGCCCGGTTACTCTCGTATTGTAGCTGTGTTGCCGTAGCTGGGCGGTGCGACAGAGTCGCCTCGGGGCTAAATCTACGCATACGACTCCTCCCTCGACAGATTACAATTCTCAAGTTTAAAATTAATGAAGCTGTGTAAAATCGGTAAAGTATATTATATCATTATACATTAAGGAATGAAACTCAAGACTGTGCAACATACTAGATGTAAATGGTAATAAGAAAAAAGGTAGAACTATAGAAAAAAGCCGCATACATAGGGGTAGCCGAGGGAATGGTATAGATAGATTTACAATTTTCGTCGTATCTTGAAATTATTTATAACTTTCAATTAATTTTTTCACTGCAGTATTTTCTTATTAAATACTAAATTTATCAACATTAATAGGTATTTATTCAACAGCCAAACACCACGTTGTTATTGAATCTGTAAAGCATCACATTAAACTTTCTGACAGTTTGTTTTGATTAGGTGCTAGTGTAGGCTGGAATCGTTTTAGATTAAAATAAATGCAATAAAAGCTGTTCATAGTGAAGTCTATGAAATTTGTGGCGCTCTGAAGTTTATATACCATTTTAGCAAATCTTATTGCTTTGATCCATTTAAAATGTTTTTTTTCTCCTGTCGTAGCTTTAGGTCTCTATTGACCTGAGGTGTTTATTTATTTCGTTAGAAGGGATTTGTTTTTTTTGGCATTGTGATGGCTTTTGGAGGATCGACGTATTTGAAAGATGCTTCAGTGCTGGAGCAGTTGCTCGAGGAAATCAATTTTCAGAGAACCAAGGAGATGCGACAACTTATGAAAGATGGTGAGTCTCTTATATATGTCTAAATATAACTAATTGTTTTAGTGAACAAATGTAGTGCATGTAATATTTACCTCAGGCTGACAAAAATTTTAATAATTCATTATTGATTTTAAGATTTGAATTTTTATTCTCACAAATCATATGCACAATGTAAAAATATTCATCATGTAGATTTCTGTTGAGTTTCTATGGGTTATCATGAACCTGCCTGCTGTTTATTCTATTTTTACTGATATAATGCCACAAGTATAAGTTAAAACTTAAATGTTTACATCATAATGTAGATAGATTAAAGTACATGTAATTAAAATCCTAAAACAAATCTTTTCATACCAGAAGCTATGTTTTCAAGTTCAACATAGATATATAGGTCTTTAGTCAAAACCACTCAGAAATGAACTAGAAATAAACAAGAAGTTCCTTATGTTTGCTTCAAATCCATAGATAATTTTAATATAAAAACTGTATCTTCTTTTTATAACATTTTTTCTTGGGCTAATTGACATTGTGGAGGGCATGGGAAGTCTTTGCCTTGAAGTGGACCATTGCAGGCCGATGAAGATAATAATATAAGGCATTATATAAAATTAAAAATCAAATTGGAAATCTTGAATGACAATTGCACAAATATTTTACTTAAAAGAGTATTTGAAGAGAGAATCAACACATGTATTATAGTATTGCATAGTTTGTGGATCCCATTCCATATCACCTAATTAATTAGCATGTGTTGTTAAGAAACAGAGAGTACTGTGATGAATCGTGTATAACTTTTATTGTGATATGTTTGGTCTTCTACCACAAACCTATATTCTTACTACTCTGATGCTACAAATCTAAACAAGTGTTGTCGTCTGACAAAAGAGAGCACCATCATCTCATACCTTGCTCTATTAGCGAAGAATGGAATTAACATATGTAGAGATTTGATATTTTATTTACATATATTTAGTGGCATACCTTGGGATATGCCTATGTCCAGCAGTGGATTGCCGTGGGCAGTTGATGGTGATGTGTATTGATTATCATTTCACCCCATCTCCAGTGCTGAACATTGGAATGAAATTCTCAAGAAATTTTGAGATTAACAGATCCAATGCCCCCTTCAATCTCCACCAAGTTATCAGTTTACCTAATTATATTTCAAGTACATTACATATGATTTTTCTATCAATCTGTTGTATCTATAAACTTTATGGAATTAGGAAATGCCAAGTACACACTGCTCATGTTGTTTCCATTCAATTTGTCATTATAGTTCCTGCACAGGCTAAGGAAAGTCAAGAATGAAATAATGACAATTTGATTTAAATCCAGGTTAGTTTAGGTTCTTCAACAGGTTTCTTTTTATTTCACACTTATTGAATTGCAGACATTAATCAGAACCATAATAGAAAAGAAACATTTATTGAATTTTTAAAAATTTACAACAGCAATAAACAATTTACACATTTAACTAGTTTGTTCAGTTACTTTATATTAAATTTTCTACCGTTTGAAATTTATAAACTTTATTAAACATTGTTAAGATTTCATTTTCTTTTTATTTACATTTCTAAGTAACAAATAGTTTACTTCCACTCACTAGTTACTAGCTATTATATAAGACAGTACATCACTCGGAATGTGATATTAAATATACATTTCAAAACTCTTAATTTATTAAATTATTAACATTTATCATATAAAAGACATCACATAATGTTGCACAGTTTTGGAAATAATCATGCATCAGAGGTGTGTACAAAGTATGATGAGTTATAATGGATAGTTCAGATATGACTGTGCGATTGGGTGATCTTGTTTATCAAAGAGTTTTTTCATCCAAAAGTAAAAACATGTTAAAGCTTTAGTTGCATCAACAGTATGAAAACATTTACTACAGACAGAGCTTGATGCTGTATGAAATAGCTGGATTCTTGAGTTTGGATTTGTTGTTGCATTTGGTATTAAAGATCCTGACATAAAAAAATCATCAGACTAGTGTATATATAACATAATGGGAAATTTGTAAAGAAATATCAAGTTATTTGTCTGCTGGTTGTTGCTTTAGCTTTGACTTGTACATGTCAATTTGTTGATATTAGACTTGCATCAATATCATTTGAGCCACTTAAGTAAATAGCAATCAATTAATTTCCAACAATTTGTGGGTGTGCTAAATGTTTCCTTCGTTCGCTAAATGTAACCTTACTGCCTAGGCTAAGTTGATCAAATGACTAAGCACAACACATCAGAGAATATGTACTTGAACAAATGATGCAAAGTATTTCATTGTACTATAGCAGGCCACAGAAATGTTTGCTGTCAATAGCTACTTATAAGTCACAGTGGTAAAACATTTATTTACATCAAACTGGCAAGGTCCGACAATATTAAAAATGAGTATCTAATAACTAACACAATGAAGTACACCTTAAGAAGTTCTGACAATGTACCATAGAAGAAACTGATTCAATAAATTACACAGAAATATGTACATGTTAATGGAAATCAATAATCACAAGTTTGAAATGTGTTTTAAAGTATTTAAATAGTTTAAAAAGTAAACATTATTACACAATGTATCTTGGTGCTCTACAACTATACTAATCAAATTTACAGTTCGAAGGCACTTCGTAATTCCTCCTGTACTGCATCAGCACATTTACCTATTGGTTATTATGCACATTCACATAGGAACTTGATAGTACAAAAAGCAAGCATTATTTCATTTAACAATATCAACAGAGTCTGGCTTCGTGGTGCTACAGGGAACGACGTACTGGACAGATTTGTTTGTGAGACATTTCCTGTTCCAAGAGGAGCGATCAATTGACTGTGATGACCTTCTATTTTTTGTGAGGAAGAGGCACGTCAAGGGCTCCTCGCGTTATCTGCCTAAATATGAGGTAAGTCAACTCGAGATTTTTGTACAAAACCATTATCATGCTGATTAGGACATCGAGCAAGGAGATAATTGCTATATAATACAATAAAAACATACGGCGGGAATGACAAACGAAAGAGATGTGATCGCGGCACCGGGCACCGGGCACCGGGCCCACGGTGACGTTGACTGCAATGCAGCGGCTGGTGGATATCGACACGGCAGTGCGTCTGTGTCGACCGTCCCCGGTGTTCGGTTCACCGTGCCCTGGCTCGGTGTCGGCCCCGTGCCGCTGGCTCCTGGTCGGCATCTTTATAAGGCGATCAGTGGTACGAAGTTAGGTTACTTAGTTATTCTCAAGTTAGTATCTATGTTTAGCACCATTTGGATTAGAGACACAAAACTCTCTCAGACATGTGTTTGGGAATACAAAAAGGTTTCATTTCATAACAGTCGTGTACTTTATTTTTAAACATTATAAAAATATTATTTCTTATCGTACGTTACCGCTACAACAACTATGCAGTGTGGCGGGCGCGGGCCCCGCTCCATTCGCTCCATCTGCTCTATCTGCTCCACCCGCACAGATCACAGTACATCTCGTTAATAAATAGTGTGCTCTCCGTAAAAATGACAATTTCATTAGCAATAACCACTTATAAAATATAGAATACAATTTACAAAACACGATTATACAAACGAAAACTCCACGTGTAGGTGGACAGCAGCGGATCGTTCGCGCGAATGGATAAATGTATCTTAAATTGTATAACAACGAAAGCATAGATCGGCTGTTCAGTTCGCTATCGGCAGGTCACGGTGCACCCGCCATGCACCAACGTGCGCTAACGTGCACCGCCAAGCACTGCACCCGCGTGCCGGGCGGGGAGCCTACCGCACCGCATCGCACACGTGTACTAGTCGCGCCGCTCGTTCGCAGACGGACGTTGAGGTGTTCCGCAAGGACTCAAAAGCTGCCCATCGGCGATCCGGAGATCGACTGGGAGGAGACTGTCTACCTCAACCTGATCGTGCACCAGTTCGACTACACGCTCACGCTGGCGATCTGCACACGCACCAGTCCCAAGGAGCTGCAGGTGCTGAAGCGGCACTCCCAAAAGGTGAGTGTCATACGCGCTCCGGGGGCGGCGTGCCGTGGGCGCGTCACTAGCTGAGCCGGCTGAAGAGCTTCGTGCGCGGCCAGGGCAGCGGCCAGTCGTAGCGGCGTGGCACCGGCCCGCGCACGTTCCTCTCCAGGTAAGTAAACAGCCAGTACCACCATTCGCGCTGGATCATGTACTGGTTGTACCCGCCGCCGCTTCGGTGCGGGGTCACCAGCATCGAGTGGAACGTCCAGAATAACCGTGTCGTCACGTAGTACGCGATCACCACGTCAACGGTGTAGTGCCCGTGAGCGAGCAGGACGAAGGAGACGCCGAGCATAGCTGATCCCCACATTGCCCAGTGAACGGGCCACAGCTTCTTCGGCGAGTACTCCGCCACTACTAAGTAGCTCAGCACGAGCACCATGGTGTGCCCCGAGTATATGTAGTCGCCGCAGTACGTGTGCTTCCCGTTGATTGACAGCCCGAAGCCAGAGATCAGGTAAAACATTCTTCTGATGACGAGCAGTGGCGTCGTGTTGTTGCTCTTCGGGCTGCAGTAGTAGGTTGTGCTGGAGACGGGTAGAACAGTCACAAACATGGTGACCGAACGGTACAAGTACAGCAGACCGATTATAAAGAACATACGCCGTGCGACGATGAATCGGTGCTTGTGGAACACTACGACCAGCATCGCCACCGTCGTCGATATCATGATGAGATACTCGGAGACCGCCAGGCCCCAGTCCCTCGCCGTGACGTTGTCTAGCACGATGTCGGTGAGTGGCGGGGTGCTGTTCCTGTCCGGCAGCCGCTCGTGAACCAGTGACAGCGACATCATGTTTATGCAAACGCAGAGGAATAAGAAAAAAAAGGATATTATTGTCTTCCAAATCTCCTTAGGGTAACGTTCTTCGCGGACTGCGCCGGGGGGGATTTCGACCACGAAGTCGGCTGTGTGGGCCCGCTGTGGCGAGTGCTCCTGGTCGGGGTCGGAGTCGTCCGTGGCGGGCTGGGGCGCGTCCGGCTTGACCGTGCGCGCCAGCAGCGGCTGACGCTGCATCAGTTCGGCCTGGCTGGGCATCGTGCGGCGCGACGTGTTGTTGTTCACGTCATTGCACAGCAGCCGCGGCTCGAAGTTGATCCCGCGAATGTCCTCGTGCGCCGTGTCGCAGCCGATGTCCGCGTGGCAGGCGGCCGGCGGCGCGGCGGGCGGCGGCGGTGCGGCCCGCGCTAGCTTCTTCGTCGGCAGCTCATTCGCCAGGTAAACGCGGACCGACTCCACCAACGGCTCCGCGAGGTTGATCTGCTGCGGCGGCGATGGCTCCTTGTCCGGGGAGCGAGCCGAGATCGTCATCCAATTACCATTGGTCTGGATCGAGCCTGGAAATGAAACGAGTCGCACTTGAGATCTCATCAATCCATTGAAACTGTCTCCTCGTCGTTTTGTTAACCAGCTGAAACATTAAAGCGCCTCCTTTAACAACAACAACAACAACAACGATCGTGTCGTGTCGTATCGCGTCGCGTAGTCGACGTTAACTTTGTTGTTACTGCCAACGCTGCGCTTAACTGCAGTTTAATTGCATCGCAATTATGTTTTGGTGCGGCCGGGGGCGTCGGGCGCGTCAGGCGCGCCGGGAGCAGGTGGACACACACTGGGAGCGCAGCGCGGCATGTTGCAGTCATAATATTACCTTGTCGCCATTTCATCCCATACTGTGTACTCCTCAAGTCCAATGGTTTGCCGGACGTGTCTCGACGTTGTAACGTTGTAAACAAACAAAGCGGGAGCGCGACTGGCCAGGGGGGTATCCGGTCCAAAGAGCGACGGCGCTCACTGCTCAACTGCGTCGTGTGACATTCAGTTTACTGGACGTGGCCGCCCCAGTGCAGCCGTTCGTCCGTCCGTCCGAGTGCCCGCCCGCCCGTCCGCTCGGCGAACGGATATATATCTCTTCATTGATTCAAGTGCGTGTGCCTATTGTTTGGCCCGATTTGGTGTTGTTGTGGTGTGATGGTGTTATGGGGTCGCTGAGGAAGCGTCGCGCGTCAACCGAGCCGTACGCGGATTACACTCACCCGATCAATGTGCGAGCTGTCAGTATGGCCGGACGCGGCCTCGCATCGATTCGTCCCGCGCGCCCGATAGAGAGCCGGCGCGGCGGCGGCGGCGGCGGCGGTGCGGCCCGCGCTAGCTTCTTCGTCGGCAGCTCATTCGCCAGGTAAACGCGGACCGACTCCACCAACGGCTCCGCGAGGTTGATCTGCTGCGGCGGCGATGGCTCCTTGTCCGGGGAGCGAGCCGAGATCGTCATCCAATTACCATTGGTCTGGATCGAGCCTGGAAATGAAACGAGTCGCACTTGAGATCTCATCAATCCATTGAAACTGTCTCCTCGTCGTTTTGTTAACCAGCTGAAACATTAAAGCGCCTCCTTTAACAACAACAACAACAACAACGATCGTGTCGTGTCGTATCGCGTCGCGTAGTCGACGTTAACTTTGTTGTTACTGCCAACGCTGCGCTTAACTGCAGTTTAATTGCATCGCAATTATGTTTTGGTGCGGCCGGGGGCGTCAGGCGCGCCGGGTGCAGGTGGACACACACTGGGAGCGCAGCGCGGCATGTTGCAGTCATAATATTACCTTGTCGCCATTTCATCCCATACTGTGTACACCTCAAGTCCAATGGTTTGCCGGACGTGTCTCGACGTTGTAACGTTGTAAACAAACAAAGCGGGAGCGCGACTGGCCAGGGGGGTATCCGGTCCAAAGAGCGACGGCGCTCACTGCTCAACTGCGTCGTGTGACATTCAGTTTACTGGACGTGGCCGCCCCAGTGCAGCCGTTCGTCCGTCCGTCCGAGTGCCCGCCCGCCCGTCCGCTCGGCGAACGGATATATATCTCTTCATCGATTCAAGTGCGTGTGCCTATTGTTTGGCCCGATTTGGTGTTGTTGTGGTGTGATGGTGTTATGGGGTCGCTGAGGAAGCGTCGCGCGTCAACCGAGCCGTACGCGGATTACACTCACCCGATCAATGTGCGAGCTGTCAGTATGGCCGGACGCGGCCTCGCATCGATTCGTCCCGCGCGCCCGATAGAGAGCCGGCGCGGCGGCGGCGGCGGCGGAGGCGGAGGCGGCGGAGTCTCGCGGTCGCCTTAACGAGGTCGCGCCCGAGCGGCGGCACCCCTCTGTTCACTCGCGGTACTCTGGGAGCACTGTACGTTTCCAATGACTCATTCACATTAATCACGACACGGCAGGCACGGCACGGCGTGGCGCGACGCGGCGCGGCGCGGTTGTTTAGTTTCGGTTTCAATGTACACTCATCCAGAGGACGACAAACGAGCGAGCCTGTGGAGCGGCGGCTGCGTACTAGAAACTAGCGGCTCACCGGTTGGCTGCGCCCTGCGGGGCCGGGGGGCGGTGCGCGTGCGAGCGGGACGCGCGTGACGTCACCGGCGGCCGTCCCGCTCGCACGGTGCGGGGCTGCACTCGCGCGCCCCGCCCGGCCGCCGCGCCGCGCCGCACCCCGGACGCCCAGCCACCGCTACAGATTGAGAGCGCCTTCCGACACGAACCCCTCACCGTTGCGCGCCGCTGCGGTGCGATCGGTTGAAACTAAACTATTTATGGTTTTAAAGAATTGAAAAGCAATTACAAGGAATGTGATGCGGGGTGCCGTAGCACATTGACCCTGAACCGTCCCGGCAGGCCCCGGGCGCGCCGACGGTCGCGTGCGATGCCGGTGAAAGTGTTCGAAACGTCGACAGCGGTGCGGCGGTGGTGCGGCGGCGATGTGGCGGCAGTTGATTACCCCGTATCAACAAATATTTCGATTATCGATCAAACTGCGCAGCTCGTGAGTCCGTACGTTCGTTAAGCGGGCGCGGCGGCGGAGCGGCGAGTGCGCGCTGCGCCGGAACAATGCCATTGTGGTTATTTACGAGGCGCTCCGCTAGCCGTAACATGATTGCTGCGCGGGCGCTGGATATAATAACAACAGTTGTGTAATTGAAGAGTTGTCCCGCTGGTGCTCGGTGTGGGGCTTAGCAGCCGTTGGCTGCTTGCGAGGTGTAGCAGAATGAAACTTTGTTTGAGTAATGCGCACCGGATCGCGCGCAGTACGGCGAGTCGCATGACACCATAACACAACACACACACACACACACACACACGCGCACGCACACACACACACACACACACACACACACACACACACACACACGCACACACACACACACACACACACACACACACACACACACACACACACAAACACAAACAAACAAACACAAACTTCTGTGTCTTCCTACACCCGCACCGCACCGCACTGCACCGCACCGCTCAGTAATTTGTGTGAATCCGTTGGTGCTGCGCTCGCCGCCGAGGAGCGGGCTCAAGGTCTTGTTTCAATTGGTAATAAATTTACGCACAAGTTGTGTACGTACGCGGCGGTGCACCGAGCTGCGGCGGCACGAGCCGCGGGCTGCTCACTTCGTTTGATTAAAGAGGACCAACTAAGCAGATTAAATAGTTAAATAAATCCGCAGCCACCGAGCTACGAGCGAGTGGTGTGCGGCGCGGCGCGGCGCGGCGCGGTGCGTTACGTCACTCGCGGAAGTCCGCCGCCGACTCGGTGGACCAGTAAATTATATTCCGTTCAAATGTTTCGTATCGCTGCCCACTTGGCGACCCGACGCACGCACGCACGCACGCACGCACGCACGCACGCACGCACGCACGCACGCACGCACGCACGCACGTTTGGTCCCAGCTAGGCTTGTGCAGTACGTGTACTATGAACTAAAAGAACTAACTAATTCCTTAGTTTCTGCTCCTCGTTCATTTAGTTACGCGAAGCGAAACCGAGAGCGGGCTGAGAGTCAAATGATCGAACTTTACATTTTTTTTTAAATTCTTGACAACAGCCAATTTACGTTCCCACTGTTGAGGCACAGGCCGACCCTCAATATGAGGACGAAAACAGATCAATAAAGGCAAATCATACGTTACGACCTTTAATACCTCACTAACTTAATACAAACAGAAGATCTGTGAATAAGTAACTAGTAAGGGAGCATCAATGTACTTAGTATATATGGGGTCACAGGGATAGGTAGATGTTTTAGTGAATCCACATCAAGACCGGAATTAAACGTACGAGTAGCCGCGGAGCCGGGACTTAAAAACCGAACTCGCTCCAAACTTGCACGATTGTACTAGTTTCAGGTCCCAGCCGTGGGCGAGTAACGCGCGGCGGTCGCGCGGCGTGGAAGAGCAACCCTAAGATATATTCAATATATATTTAGGTGCCGTTCTCCGCATCCGCCTCCGCCTACTTCGCCGGCGGCAACACCCCGCAACTTCCTTAGAACAAGGAATTTTTTTTTTTGGCTAAGCTATAGCCAAAAATGGATTTAACAAAAACTCGGCAAAAGAAATACCACAGGTCATGTCTTCCGGGCCCGGTGCACAAGTTCCAGTTTATTCACATAAGCAATGGTTGGAATTTATCCAGAAACAATATTTAAAAAACCCAAGTGTGACTATCATATGTATGCGAGTCAAATGAAATCAACACTGAATACATAATACCAATATCAATACCAATACCAATTCTGCTCTTGTTCACTCCTCAGTGCCTGCCGTGAGCTGCGCTGAGGAACTTGTTGAGCGGCGCAGCGCCCGATGTGCGCTGATTGCGGCATAAGTGTGGAATTCATTATACTTAGATATATATGTGACGATATATATAAATGACTTCACCTGGGCATGCACCGCGGTGCTGAGGCCTACCTATCCGACAGCTTCTTTACAAGTGGCCTCCACTGCGGTTTACGACCAAGTGTTGTAACGTAAAGAGCAGTCATTTGTCGTTCTTCTACCAACTTTCATAAATAATATTGTATACACTGATTTTACATACTTCATTATGGAACTAAAGCATTTTGTTTGATTTCTATTTACCAAAGAGTTATTAACTCACAAAAGCATTCACTATTTTGGAATTATTCACTTGGTCAGTAAGTAGCTGTTATCGTTTTACATAGACAATGGAAGAAGCGTCATCAGCAAACAGGAGTATCGTGGCTGTCGCCCTGGCCGGGACGGAGGACGAGTCCGGTTACCGTCCCAAATCTTGTTAAATTACCACGCGATCTCGTGAGCAACCATACCAGGATAAGAATCAAGGCAGGCATCGCCGGGACTGCATCTAAATCATCGAAGTGTAATAAATTTCATAAAACACTATTATTGATCCCGGTCCCGGTGGCGTGCAACAGTTAATGTATATATTTATATCAACCCAAACCTCACACATAGCTTCACACTCGATGTCTCGTGAGATTTAATGAAATCAGTTTGATATTCAGTACAGTACTAGGGGCCTGATGGGGGGCGCAACAGTCCGGGCCGCCACCCCAGGCCCGCCCGGACTGTTGCACAGTATGCACGCGGACAGTGTAACCTCCACTGCGTCTCCGCGTCTGTCTCTGCGTCTGCGCATGAGAGGAATGACACGCACGAGGGGACGGTTGGTTCGCTCGCTCGATCTGTCGATGAAAAGCCGCTTTTTGTAACTTCTAAGCGACTTCTTTAAGGCAGAAATGAGTTTGAACGCTGAATGTGTCTTCACATAAGGAGTACTTCAAAACCTTAAAGTACGTAGTAGTAGTAGTAGTAGTAGTAGTAGTAAGTGTTATCATCAGGATCACTTAAGATGGTTCGTATTAAACGAAGCACTCTAATGAAGTAGCTAATCATATCGAGAAGTGGAGAGCTACTCTCGCGGCTGGCGAAGGGCCGGTGTGACTCCTGACTGCTGCCTGCTGACTGCTGACTCCTGACTCGGCGATGTAACACTTCCCAGTTTGCAACATTCACGTCGAGCTGGATCGTATTTCGAACTAGAATAAAGTGAATCATTATCAGTTCACACTGTCATATCACATGTGTTATTGTCTGATCTTATTTAACACCTTGCGGTTATTAATGGGGTGGGGTGGAGTGAGATGAGATCTTCAGCGCACACAACAGCAATGAACTTCAGCGTTAGGAGATGTCAAGTCCTGGTACATCGTCGCTGCGGACAGGCCGAGGGAACAGCTCGCACCCAGCACACTCGTCACTCACCGGCGGCGAGTTCAGTTCACTCGAACCGACTTAAGGAAAGGGCTTCGTGCTTGTATCCGGATATAGAAACCGTGGCCGTCAGTTTGTGCGAAATTGAAATTAATTGTTACTTTAAACTTTTACCCTGAAATTAATATCTAGAACGACAACAACAAGCTACAACAAAAACAAAAGGGTCAAATTGAGGGCCGGCGCGGGCCCTGCTTTTGTGCTACAGTGTCGCTACAGTTTCATATTTCACGGTACTTGGTATTATTACAGGTGTTTTTTTTCTAAATTTTAGAAACTATGTACTTTCTTATACCTTGTCGGATAGATATCGAAGTCAGGTACTTATTTATGTAATTTATACGTATTGTTGTTAAACAAATTTTATTTTAAGATTAAATAAAAATGTAAGTGTGACGCCTTATTTACTTGCCTTGTTACTGTCACGACTTTCAATGAATCTAATTTAAAAGTTCTAACCTCTAAGTGATGATTATTAATTTAATTTAATAAAAAAATAAGTAAGAAATAAAATTTTTTAAGAAACGTAGGATTTTTTTTTAAATATTTAAAAAATTAACTCCAGAAGCATTGTTCTTGGATGAGGTATGCCATAAATAGATAGATAGGACACGAGCTTTACTTTTGCACGTCCAGATCTCTTACACCTATTACCTTTCACCTCCAATCCATATGTATGATCAGATAAAATCAGTCGACATCAGTGAACACATATAGATGTTCAGTAGTGATGCCGCTGAGGTCGATCAGTGAGCCGAGTATTTGCATAAGAAGACTCGGTTTTTAAATCCACACGAAGAGCATCCGATGCTGGACTACTAATGCCTCTACTCGGCCGTCGTTTAATTTGTACGAAGCATAAGACGGTGCGTCGACGATACCAGGTGAACTGCATTCATCGTCGTAATCCTACGCTTCACCACCCGCCTCTCGACAGAGGGGATAAGTCCCCGGTGACAAAGAGATCTTGGCCGAGGAACTTATTAACCGGCGCAGCGCCCGATGTGTGTTGTTAGTGCGAGACCGGTGCGAACACGCCCACGCACACGCACACGCACACACACACACACACACACACACACACACACACACACACACACACACACCGCCTCAATTACGAATGACATTACAAGCTTCCCACAGCGTTGATGGCACGGGAGGGTATACCGATTCATGACACCGGCTTACTCACACTAGCTGTTATTATTTTTGTGAGAAAGGATGTACTTAAATTGATCAATGTATATTAAAAAAAAAACATGTTTTGACATGAGTACTGTCCCCGGATACCGCCCGCTGCCGTATAAGGCTGCCCGGTGGCGGCGCGGCGGCGGCGGGGAAGCCGTACGGAAGTACTCTGCAGACACGGGTCTGCTAATGAGCTGCGCTTCCCCGCGCCGGTTCGGTTCTCTGCCGGCAATAAAGCAACAACATCATCGATCCACTATTGAGAAGTTCATTCGTCCTCTCGGGAGTAAGGACGGCTTATGTCGGACTTGCATCGACTAAAACCCCCACGATGTTCCACTTCATCGCCTGATGGCGCGGTTACGGGGACGCTTTTGTATACATCCGCGAAAACCGCCCCTGCAGTCCCCGGCACGCAGCCGGTGAACTCCGGTTAAAAAACTGGTGCTCTAACCTGGAGCGGCCGCTTCGGGCTGGCCGGGTTGGTTTCTCTTCGTGTCACCGCGGGCGACCAAGCCAAGGTTACTGAGCCCCTCTGCCACGACAAGGCGGAAACCTGCGTGTGAACACGTACGGCTCGGTACACCCGTCCAGATGTCGTGTATGTATTCCTTCTGTTCTGTGAGTTTCAAAATATTTATTAAAAATTCAATAACGAAAGAAGTACAGCACCGGCTGCCAAGCCAACACGCGCTGCGTGACGAGTGAGTATTGCAGTGTTGCAGTGTTGCAGTGTTGCAGGTGCAGGTGCGGCGGCGATCCATTCGCTTGTTGCCGTACATTTGTCTGATATAGAGATTTATTGAGTTGCACGCCCGCCCACCGTAACGTGTCCGGCTCATTACCAACAATTTATATTTGGTCACATAAGTTAGTTACTTCACCGGATGGAGTGTGGGAGTGCGATTGTTGCAAGAGATCAACATGGTGAATTATTTCAATCAAACACATGTAGACGTTCACTTGCTGGATAATGCCTGCGTTCAGGTTCACATTGCCAACTGGATTAAGGTAAGGATTCAGGGACTTCGAACTGAGATCACACGATTTCTCTAAATGTCGAGGGTAACTACCAGCGAGATTGTATTCACTTAAGGGCCGACCTTCATCTCTGCGAAATTATCGTCGGTGGGTACGAGCACCGCGCTTCATTACTTGCAGGTCGTCGGCCGCACGAGCCCGCCGGTGAAACCAATTTCTGCCAGGCGTTGGGCATTTGGTGTAGTTTGTAACTGGAATTAATATATTTTAAGGCTCCGCGAGGTGAGTACAGGGGGAATACTTTCCAATTAGTGCGGTACTCATGCGGTGTCGCGGTGGAGTGCTCAGTAACCGGGGCAGGCGGAGGCGAATGCACCTGTCCGCGGACTCGTAGGGCCGGCGGTGACTGCACAGAATGGGCTCAATGAGTCTCCTTCGGATCTTTGGTAGGTAGGCTTGAAGTGGGTGGTTGCTAGGTGATAAGTGCGACTGCGAAAGGCAGTGAACTCCCGGTCGGAGTGCAGACTTGAACCCATAGTGATGATTGTCGGCGGAGCTATAGGCATGATCTCGTCGCACGAGCTTTACAATGCTTGTTCTCTGGTAGTCCGTAGTTTCCGTGCGACGAATTCGGGAGATCCGGTATGTATTTGGGCCTGAATAGGAAAGTAACAGTCTGTCGAGGGATCTTGCTCGAGGCAATAAGGGCATGCACTACCATATGGCCAGCACGCATGCACGCCATAGGGCCAGCGGTTGCGTGCGCAAGCCAACCTGTAACGTGTCGTTAAGGAGTTCCACTTGCGCAGGTGTACGCCTCCCCGAGCCGCCGCAAGATGGACACGAAGGGGGAGGGCGAGGAGATGACTTACCCCCACATTTGCTTCATGGTCGACAACTTCGACGAGGTATGCATTTTTCCTGTACCATTATCATACTGTCTATTTTTGCATAACTATTTTCGGTGAATCCCATAAATGGTCGGATAAGCTTGATTCTCAAGCGACACGGAGAAGCTTACACGACCTTCTCAAAATTACCACATTTACATCGTTCCGCGACCGGCCCGCGACCGGCCCGCGACTCCGCAACCACTATGAAGCCCTCGAAACTACGCCCGACCTGGTCCACGCGACCACGTGACCACGCTACCACGCTCAACCTAGACATCGCAACCACGTCTTCCGCGACAGCCAGGCTGGCCGACACCGCCTGTAGGAAACAAGTCTTGCAATCGTTACGCACTCTTAGTTTATTGACCACATCCCACATTCACCATTATGTTATGTATGCCGCCATTCGTGACCTGCGTGTTGTTGTTTAAGATTACTAGACCACTAACATAAAAGTCTAGAGCATATTAGTTAGTGCCGCCGTGTGAACGTGTTCGTGCGCCCGCCGGCTGTGAGTTTGCGTTATTGGGAAGAGGGCTGCAATCCACATGAATAAGGGAACGGTAACCGCTTGCGCCCCGAGCGTCGGCACCGTCGACAAGGGCACCAGCACCTCACGGATTTAATTCTCTTGATCGAGTGCGCTCCACTGTTTTAATGATATGTTATCAAATAATAGCCGGTGAGCGGCGAGGTGTCGCAGCTGAAGGTCGCGACGGACGCGCAAGCGCACGCGCATGCATACGGGGCCCGGTGCCGGGAGTCATGTTGGGATGTGCGACACTGCTTTAGTGATATCACGTGTTTTACATTGTCCCTCCTTTCAGGAATTCATTTCCCTCCTTCGGCGCCGCGTTTTTGTTTCACCCATTGTCATTGCAGGTTTGTATCGTATCGTTTCGCGCACGCCCGCACGCCGCACGCCGCACGCCGCACGCCGCACGCTGCACGCTTGCGCCCGGGACCGACGCGAGGCTAAGCCGGCAATTATATGAAGCTGTTCTTATTTAAGTAACGAGCAGAGTCGTTATTTAACGCAGTTAAACAATTAAGAATTATTGACAATAAAACAAGGTAATTACGAAGCGGTGCAGTTACGGGGAGCGCGCGGGGCCGGGGGCCGGGGGTGTAGTGCGGTAATAGCTGTTACGGTGATGACCCGACCTGGTGACTACCACGCGCGCCCGGCTCCCGGACCGCTCGGGCGGCGGGACAGATCAGTGAAATCCACTTAGTCAAATATTTCAATTTGTAACAAATGTCAGAACACAATCGTATATACAAATGCAGGTTTCTTTGGAGTGATTGCGTGTACCGGTCGGTTGGTGCTACTTTTTATCCGATAACCTAAGTTCTCCCCCGCCCCCTACTACGAAACTATAGCGAGGACACGGGCGTAGAGGTGCACAATATTGTACGCGCGGATACGAGGTGCCGGGCCGGGGCAGCGGGTGCGCTGTCGGCAAGTGAGCGTTATCGGCGCGTTATCGCAGCACATCGTCTGTTCAGATAAAGAAACAACTCAGGAATTTTGTGGTTTGTGATAAATTGTAATCGGTTATGTGCGACGTGCGACGTGCGACGTGCGACGTGCGACGTGCGACGTGCGACGTGCGACGTGCGACGTGCGACGTGCGACGTGCGACGTGCGACGTGCGACGTGCGACGTGCGACGTGCGACGTGCGACGTGCGACGTGCGACGTAACGCTTGTAGCTTCACGTAGTCGAGCCGCGCTCATGCCGTAGGCAGGGTTCTTCGGGCGGTAGTACAAATATTTCTTAATATCAATCGAAACCAAAGCATTCGGTAGATATTCTGTGTAACGGTTAAAGACACAACGCTACAGAGAGCAATTCGGTCAGTTGGCGGGGCGGGGGTGAAAGTGGTGATGGCGGTGGTGCTGCTGGTTTGCTGGATGGCTGGGATGTAGATTGACGGGTGATGTGTGCACACAGGTGTTCTGTGACATCGTGGTGCGCGACGGGGAGATGGTGTGCGTGGAGCTGGTGGCGCGCGGGCGCGCTCATGCCGTAGGCAGGGTTCTTCGGGCGGTAGTACAAATATTTCTTAATATCAATCGAAACCAAAGCATTCGGTAGATATTCTGTGTAACGGTTAAAGACACAACGCTACAGAGAGCAATTCGGTCAGTTGGCGGGGCGGGGGGTGAAAGTGGTGATGGCGGTGGTGCTGCTGGTTTGCTGGATGGCTGGGATGTAGATTGACGGGTGATGTGTGCACACAGGTGTTCTGTGACATCGTGGTGCGCGACGGGGAGATGGTGTGCGTGGAGCTGGTGGCGCGCGGGCGCGGTGCGGCGGCGGGAGCGGTGCTCTTCCTGGGCTCCATTCGGTACGACGCGCTCACCAGGGTGTACGACGCGAGGGTGAGTACGGGCTGGCAGGGCGCCCGCTTCACACAATCGATGTCGTTATCTCGCTTCAACTGTTCAACCTTTCTTCTCAACCTTCCTTTCGGCAAAAGTAGATATACCATCCATCGCATGGGGAGCCAATGCTGTTTATACACCAGGCAAGATGTAGCCTCTGCTGCGTGTCCGTTAAATGTTTAAGACTCGGAGCACAATTTGGGACACAACGCTGATCTCATTTGATTTGCTCAATAGCGAGGGCCTGCTGGCTTACTGGCCAGCTGCGGCGCTTACGTATCCCCAAAGTGTCCCCGAGGGTGCAGCCTGTACACTAAACGGCGCCTAATTGTTCCGCAAGCCGCTTTGGTTAAACTAGTAATGTTAGTGTGCGCGTGTCGCAGAGGTGGTTGGGGCGGGTTGGCGCGGGTTGGGGCGACGGCTTCCTGCCGCCGGCCGGGACACGGTGGAGGCCATCAGGCCCCACCTGTCCCGGTGGATGAGCCGGCGGTACGGGGCCTTGACGTTCCACCTGGTGCAGGTGCTGACAGGCCATGGATGTTTCGGCAAGTACCTGCACCAGGTGGCTCGTAGAGAGATGACGCAAGAATGCGTCGAGTGTGGTGCGCCGTTTGTCCCGGCGCACCACACTCTGGCGGAGTGCCCGGCATGGGGTCCGCAACGCCACTCCCTCGTCGCGCAAGTCGGTAGTGACCTCTCGCTGCCGACTGTAATCGATCGTATGTTGAGCAGCGAGAGGTCTTGAAGGCGGTGGCCTCCTTCTGCGGCGCAGTGATGCGTCAGAAGGAGGCCGCCGAGCGCACGAGGGAGGCCGACGCCACTGCCGCACATTGCAGGCGGCGGCGGGCCGGCGGGAGAGCGCGGCGGCAGAACCACGCCGTCCGCTTCCTCCCGCCGTGAGCGACGGGCCCCTAACCGGGCACGGTGTGAGGCTGCCTTCGGGCCGTTAGGCGTGGCCCTTGGGCCTTTGTCGTGTTTCTCCTGGGGGTGCGTCCCCGGGGAGTCTTGGTTTTGTCCCCTCCCTCGTCGAAGTGGGGGTCTGAGGAGGCCGCCGCCCACCCCTTCACGGGAGGGCGGCGGCCGGGCGTGCGCTCCGTCTTGGGCGCGCGCGGTCGTCTGTGGGGTCGGGGTCTAACGCCCGGTCCCGCGAGGGGCCGGTACGGGACAGCAGGTGGGTGCCTTTGCTCCCCGCGGGCACCCACCAGGAGGAGTTTTATACGCGGAGGCGCCCGGAGAGTTGCTTGACTGAAACCCGGGCGTCTCCAGTATGCGTATGGCGGGACAAGCGGTGGTGGTTTTAGTGGGTATGGGGGTCACGCACAACATCTAAGTGGTTCGAGCTCCCCACATAACCCGGCGTCCCCCCCCTGAAAAGGACGCTGGGTATGCGGTAACAGCATTTCCTCAACCGATATAAAAAAAAAAAAAAAAACGGGTTGGGGCGACGGCTTACCCGATTTGTTCGTTGTGCTGTTGTGTTCGTTGGTGTGGCAAATAAAAGCAAGCCGTGGTGTCGCCGGAGCGATGACAAATATTTTTTTTTTGGTGTATAAATGAAGTTATATAGTACGGCGGATTAGAGCACCCGTGTGTGGAGTACGTTAACCGCACGAATAAATCGACTTATCAATGGGCTGCGGGCGCGGAAACGGGGTCGACGAGATGGCCTCCCTCCCGCACACTGCGCTCCCCCCGGGGGTAGCCACATCAACTTGTGAATCCCGGATGCCGGACGCTGCCGATGACGGCCACCTGAGATTGATAGATGAATAAACGAACCGGTCGAAACCGTTTCCTCTCGCATCTGTTCCTGTTGAATCGGATCGAATCGGATCGAATCGAATCCTCGTACTAGAAATCAGACCTTTCCTTTTGTACGCTTGACGTTTTATTTTTTATATAACATTATCTTTCATGAATGTAAAATATTCTCGGTCGAGTCAATTTTTAGTTTTTCAATTATAGAAATTGAAATCAAAGGCCGTACAGCCGACACACGCAGCACACGCTGCACACGTAGCACACGCAGCATACGCACACGCGCTCTCCGTGTTGTCCGCGGTGCGGCCGGCGGGGGTAGACGAACATTTCCGTTTACAATTCGATTGTTGTGTTTATGAATCCTGTGTGCAGTACGCTGCGGTGTCAGCTGATCAATACATTCCCGGTGAGTGCGATCCGATAGGCGCGCAGCGGCGATGCGGCGATGCGGGACGAGATCCCAGTCGGTAAAGGATGTCACACGTGTATCACTTGCTGGGCTTCTCTGTGAGGTTGGGTGCGTGCAGGCTTTACGTAGGTGGGGGGCCGACGAGGGTGGAGGGTGGTGTGAGTCAACACGTCCCCGCCGTCTTTCGGCGCGCACATTCATTTTTAATGTATGAAGCGACGAGCCAGCGGGACGTTCGCCTGACGGCAAGTGATACGCCTGCCCGCTACAACGTGGCGCCAATAAGGATTATACACTGCACCATGTACTTGTTGTTCTAATACATAAAATGTTGTTTCGATAATGCAGTAATTTCAATAGCTACAGAGTACTTCAAACCGGAACCTAGTAGTATTCGCACATTAATATTCAGCGGGAGAAATATGAGCTGCGGTAATAGCTACATAGACGGTGTCCAGCTACAGCGAACTACCACCGGCAAGTGTGAGCGAGCATAAAGTGTACGTAACATATTATGACATGTATGCGTGATATGTTAATGTCAGCAAAGAGGCTGATGCGCACGTCCCACAAGTGCACAGAGCACAGTACACAGGCTACAGTGCACAGTGCACGATTGGAACGACTGAATTGAATCGCTTAAGGATTCTTTGTTTCTACCCCGACTCATCGGGAGAACGGTGACAGGTGACGACGCCCCCGCCCCGCCGCGGGGCGCCATGTCCGCCTGTTGTATGTAACGAGATTCTCGTTGAATTGAAATATAATCGTATCGTAATAATGTCATTATCCAGCAATCGTCGCTGTCCACAAAGATGGCGCAGCGGATGTCGTTCGGGCTGCTGGGCGGCGCCGGCGCCGGCGCGGGGCGCGGCGGCGGGCGCGGCGCGGCGCGCTGCGAGTTCGTGCGCATGAAGGGTCCAGGCGGCAAGGGGCACGCGGAGGTGGCGGTGTCCCGGCCTCGCGGCGCAGCCTCGCCGGGCTCCGAGCCGGGCCTCGCGGCGCCCTGGCCCGACGACGTCGACGATCCCGAGGACCTGTTTCTCTACCGGCATCAGGTGAACTACCTTTATAAATGAGACGAGCTGGTGACTCGCCCGCGACCGCGAACGACTGTCCGCGTCGTCGCGCACGTCCGGTGAGACCGCGGTGAACAAATTATTTATACTTAATCCTGTACGCTAACCGTACGTACCTCTTTATGTTGTACGCGTTGGGGTTAGTCGCCCTTATACTCAAACCGTCTGACGCACATGTTTCGTGAAGGGTGTGCTACTGCACCCTGAAACAGCGATATCCTCCCCGTGTCTTCAGATTTTTGATAGTCCCAGGATCGTCCAGCTGAGTTTAGTTTTACTATTAGCTATTCTAGGTCCTCATCTCGCTTCAATGTTCGGGTGTTAAAAGCGCCAATAGCCAGTTAGTGGTGGTGGCCTGACGACCAGAGATTGTTAGGACCTCCTCCCCCACCGCAATCGTGACTGCTTGACCAGGAGCAGTGGGGCTGTCGGGTACTGGAGCCCGTAAATTCTGTTTGCTGTCCATTATATGTACGCTATTGCCCGTATTAGCTGTGAATCAGCACGCTGGGCATGCGGGCTGGCGACTGTAAGGTATTGGCAGGGACAGAGAGATGTGGGAGAAGTGCGGATGTCTTAGAGGAATGTTAAGAAACGCGGGAATAACGGGTAATGTAGGATGTTACTATTTTGAATATTGCCGAGGGAAATGTAGCTCTTTGGACAGAAGAACTCACTGATAGGGTATGCTGGTAATGCTCGCAGAAATGTCATGCTGACCTTCTCCCGTGATTTTTCTTTGTTAGAAGCCTTTTACGATACGCCAAAGGTAGTGTAGCGGCGGGGATAGCTTATTGTAATCCGTCTCCCACACGCGATAGGGGAGAGTGCTAGTTAGTTATGGTTTTACGAAAACTAAGTGTAGGTGATGACGAGGCTATCGATGCTCCGTGTTCCAGCGGCGGCTGAGCGACCCCAGCGCGAACATCGCGATGTTCGCGCGCGGCGGGTGGCGCACGCGCGACCCAGCCGCCGACCACAGCCGCTCCGAGAACGACGGCCTCGACTCTCTGGTGGACGGCGTGGCGGAGGTCGAGGCAGGGGACCTGCGCGACGGTGAGCACGCCGCTGCGCCCGCTAACATAGCGGCATATATCTTCTTAACACATTTTGACCTACGAAGGGTCCGAATAATGTTAGGAACGAATCGCCAGAGTTCCGATGTTGGTATATACCATCATATAATCACATTCCTATTTCACATATACATGTCAAAATTGAATTGACATTGTTCATCGTCTCCTGCGGACACTTGTACTCGAGTGAAGTGCGCGACATTAACCGGGTTGACTTCCGCGAAAGCGATGGCAAGCGGCGACTGCCAGCGATTATTATTTATTTTACAAGTAATTGGTGTATTTAAAAAGAGCCATTGGCCGATGTACTGGAGGTGTGGTTGTACCAGAGCCTGGTACTCGCGCAGATGGTGCGCGGGTTGAGTGCCCCGGATCCACATGGCCACGCTTCAATCAGGATCGATACAGTCGCACCCTGCACCGCACCCTATATCGCACCCTGCACCGCACCCTATATCGCACCCTGCACCGCACTCTGCACCGCACTCTGCACCGCACTCTGCACCGCACCCTGCACCGCACCCTGCACCGCACTACGTGTCCGCGAGGACAAGCGTGCCTCCTGCGTCATTACCGCTAACATGACAACATGACATATTTCTTGACACGTTAACGTAACCAGTAGAACTATATCTATATATTGCTAGAGCTCGCGCAACCGATACGTCCCCTCTTCTATTCCGACAGTACTGCTGATGCACCGTGCACCGTGCAGCGAATTGAGCTGTGTTTATTGTTTTATCGCAGCACGTATGTCGGATGTGACTCTTTGGATGTAGAGTTATACTACGCCCGCCGCTGTCTGCCAGCACTGACTGGCGCCCTGTCTCCGCCTCGCTTGTTGCCTCATCTGTGTCGTTTCTTGAACCCTTCTCGCGTGTGTAAGTCGCCCGGAGGAAGCCAGTGAGACGCGATACGCAATTCGCCGCGACAGGGCCGCGTGTACCAACCGAGTGACCCACCCCCGAGGGTCGGCCGAGACTGGTTTGCTCGCATTACCGCCGTGCCGCTGAGGCTGCGCCGCCGTGTGGTCGCTGCACATGTGCTACTCCATCAGTTCTGAACACTCACATACGACATTTCAATTCCGTTAATGCGCCGCCCAAGTGCCGCCACGAGCTCATCGGCAGGCGGCCAGGCAGGCAGGCCCAGTTATGCGAATCGAGTGTTCTCCTTGTAGACTCTCTGCTTATCACTCAACGTCTTTCCGTAGTGCGGCGCGGCTCACAGGCTTCCTCCGCGCGGTGGAGTTGCTGTGCTGGGGGTGGGGGCTCGGGTTGCGCGGCGGGGCGGATGCGCGAGGTGTACGCGCGCGAGGCACGCGACACGGCCACGCCGGCCTGCCTCAGGGAGGTGGCGCCGCCCGCGCGGGCCCCGCGGCGCGCCAACGTCGGCGCGCCCCCGCTGCGTCCGCTGCCGCGCGCTGCGCCGCGCACGACGCTCACGCCGCGCACGCAGCCGCCGCGCGCCCGCCGCCGGGCGGCCGCACCCGCACCCGCCGCCAGCGACGACGACGAGTGCGAGCTCGCGCACGACGCGACGCTAGACTGCGACGCGAAACTATGTAGCGGTGCGGCGCACGGGCAGGGCCCGGGCCCGGGGCCGAGGCCTGTGGTGCGCGGCGCGGAGGAGCACGCCGAGCACTTCGTGCCCGAGCCGGGGTCGGAGGGTGGTGCGGGGTGGAGCGCAGGCGCGCGCGCGTACGTGACGCTGCCACGGCGACAGCGCGGGGTGGCAGCGGCGTTGTTCCGGCGCACACGCCTGCCACCGCGCCGCACCACCCCCGATGGCACCGACATCTACTATTGGTGTGACCTGCCGCCGAGGAGTGTACACGGTACCGCTTCTGTCTCCGTCTCGCTTGCCATCTGCACGCGCGCTCATCTCGTTCTCGTTCATATCCTCCATCCTGTTCCACTCCCCGACAGGTGCGACGCTGTATTTAATGACGATAAATATCAAATGTTTACACTTCGCTTCCAATAGGAAGGCGTGCATTGTTATAATGTTTCACTATTTTCTTACTTAATAACACGTCAGTGGTGATGGATATCAGTGGTCGGGTGCCGTTCGTTGCAGAGCTGGACGACGGCGCGTACAACCCGCTGTGGGCGATGCGCGGCTTCACGCAGACCTTCCACCTGTGGAAAGAGGGCAAGCGCCAGCAGTCAGCGCCGCTCAACGCCTACCTCACCTACGTTACGCTGCCCTGGTGGAGCATCGCCAAAGGTTTGCCGCATCAACCATACGCACACACATGCACGCACACGTACACGCATACGCACACACACACGCACAGAGACAAACACCCACGCACACGCACGGTCCCGCACACATAAACACACACACACATGCATGCACACGTACACGCATACACACACACACACCCAGAGAGACAAACACCCACGCACACGCACAGTACCGCGCACGCACACACACACGCTCCCGCACACGCACACGCTCCCGCACACGCACACGCACACGCACACGCACACGCACAGTACCGCGCACGCACACACACACGCTTCCGCTCCCGCATAACACAGTCGTGCGCGTAGCGTTGCAGGGGCCAAGATGAATTCAACGCTACAGGACAATGTATCGAAAGATGCCAAGGGACTAAGACCTCGAGTTTTAGCAGAAGACTTCAACGCATGGGCGGTAGAATAGAGCAGCTGAAAAACGGACAACAGGGGTCTGGCACTCCGAGAAATTCTACTGATTTGGCATTTAACTCTGCTCAATGAAGGGATGACGGGATGTTACCAACGTTTATTAAAGGTGGAGCGAGATCCTATATATAGAGTTTGCGTTTGTAAGTCACTGCATCGCCAAGCTGGATGGCAGTAGATCACCGGTGCCGGAGACCGTCTGGCGAACCGCAGCGCCTGTTCCAGCCGCCGAACAGTAGTGCAGCTCTGTAGCCAGCGTAATGGCTGGGGTAACGAGACTCGACATCTTATTTCTCAGGCGACGATCCGCGTCCATTAACGTAGTGTTGGTCCCGTCGATTAATTGTATAAAAAAATGCACACTGGAAGTTAATCGACGACTATACCCACAGTGACCATTGTGCCATAATATAATCATAATATAACCAATGAAAGGAGCCCGCCGCTCCTGGGCGGCGGCAGCTGCAGGTTAGAAATGAAGAACATGTGACGAGTGTACGTTACATATGTACGCGGGGAGGCGGACCCTGTTGCCTTCGACATGCATTTTCTCCGTCAAAAAAACCACATGGACGCACGCACATTCAGGCACGCACGTGCACGCACGCACATGCACGCACACCCACACGGACACACCACTTTATGGATACATATTGATTGAAAATTGATAAGTAAATATAAAAAAAATTCAAATTAAATAAGCACGCCTCACGTTCCAGATATCCTGGACCACCGCGAGGAGCCGATCCTGACGTTCTGAGTGCACGCCTCCGCGCCCCGCCGCGCCCCTCCGCGCAACCCCGCTCTAGTCGCATCGTGTTATTGTTTGCTGTGATTGTCCATAATTAAATAGCCGATGAGTATTCATGTGTATTAAACGTTTTAGTATTTAAGTTGAATCGAGACTATAAGTGTTTAGTTAAGGTACTTGTATTATTGCTTGCTATCTATTGAGGAAGTCGTGCGGAAGCGGAGCGTTTTCATTTTATAAATGATCTAATTTAGTTTAATATGTAATTGCCGCGGGGTGCCGCGAGGAGTAGCGCAAGCTGCGCCCGCGAGCGTACAGAATGTGTCGGATCATTTTAATTAACGCATGCAACGCGACCGCCGAGCCTGCCAACTCGCGCAGAGGTCGCGCCGCACCGCTGCGGCAAGTCCTTCCTAATTCTTGATGTAGACAGGGCTGCAAGCTACAGCGGCTCTTACAGCTCATCTGACACTGGGCTCGTGGACCCGGATCCACGGCCTGAGGGTCCTTCCTAACGTTACTGTGCCCCGGTTAGAGCTGCTGCCGCTGTTGTAATTAGCGTGTCTCAGTGTGCACCGTCGCAGATAGCGCCGCATTGTTACGGACAAGCGTATCACTTACCACCAGGTGAAGGACCCGCTCGTCTCGTCGCTTAGCAGTATAAAAAACAAAAACTCCATACATTGCAATTAATTAGAAAATGCAAAACTCTATAAGAATATCATAATTTACCCAAGCAACGTAATGTCCGAACAGAGAGATGGAAAGTAAAAGGTGCGCACTCCCGCGCCCGCCACGCCCTCCACGTCCGCTACGTCCGCCACGCCCGCCACGTACAAGTGATAGTGATTGCACTTAGTGTCATCGAAAAGCGGCTGAGCCTGCCGTCTTTCTTCGTAAACCGTACACCGTACAACCCCGATGGACAATTGAACGTGCGAACAAATCGTATTGTACACTGTAGGTATGATGGCCGTGCGCGTGCGCGTGCGCTCTGCGAACGTTGAATGTATGAGGCGGGGCGCGCGGTGCGGGGCCGTGCGGCAGTTAGTACTACCCTCCTTTGTCCCGTGCGCGGTGAAACTCTTGCAAAAAACCTATCGAATGTTGTTAGGTGAAACGATCACGTAAACAAAGCTCTTTCCGGCGATCGCACGCCCTCAGTTCTTCTATTTTGTAAGGCTCCCCAAGTGTCGCTTGACCTTCAGTCCGTTCTTGTTTGTTTGCTAGCCGTGTAGTCCGTACGGGCTTACATACAAGTACAACAGTCGATGTTATTGTGACGGTCGCGCGCCGCTCACGTTTCGTGTCGATGCGCGCGCGCGAGGGTTGTACGTGGCGGGTGGTGCCATTTTTTTTTTTTTTTGATATCGGTGGTGGAAATGCTGTTAACGCATACCCAGCGTACCGGAGCGCATGCCCAGCCGCCGCCCTCCCGTGAAGGAATTGGGCGGCGGCCTCCTCCCTCCAGACTCCCCCCTCGTCGAAGTGGGAGGGGGGGACAAAACCAAGACTCCCCGGGGACGCACCCCAGGGGAAACACGACAAAGGCCCAAAGGGCCACGCCCAACGGCCCGAAGGCCCCCTCACACCGTGCCCGGCTAGGGGCCCATCGCTCACGGCGGGAGGAAGCGGACGGAGTGGTTCTGCCGCCGCGCTCTCCCGCCGGCCCGCCGCCGCCTGCAAGGTGCGGCAGCGGCGTCGGCCTCCCTCGTGCGCTCGGCGGCCTCCTTCTGACGCATCACTGCGCCGCAGAAGGAGGCTACCGCCCTCCAAGACCTCTCGCTGCTCAACATACGATCGATTACAGTCGGCAGCGAGAGGTCACTGCCGACTTGCGCGACGAGGGCGTGGCGTTGCGGCCCCCATGCCGGGCACTCCGCCAGAGTATGGTGCGCCGTGTCAATCGGCGCACCACACTCGACGCATTCCTGCGTCATCTCTCTACGAGCCACCTGGTGCAGGTACTTGCCGAAACATCCATGGCCTGTCAGCACCTGCACCAGGTGGAACGTCAAGGCCCCGTACCGCCGGCTCATCCACCGGGACATGTGGGGCCTGATGGCCTCCACCGTGTCCCGGCCGGCGGCAGGGTTACCTAACTCCGTCTCCGGGTGGTGCCATCCGCCTACCTTGGCCAACCCCCGCTACACATTCACTGTAGTTTTGTAGCATATATCATCGGAGAGCAGCGCTTGTATGAGCGGGTGCTCAAGAGCACGAATGTGTACTAACTAATCTCACAGTGGTAAATAAATAAAGTCGTACTCGTACGCCGATGTGTTGTAATCACGTTCCTGTAACAATCCACCCGTAATCCGGTTGCTGGTGGCAGCGCCGCAGTCAGCCGGCTGAGCACCGGCCGGCGGACAGCAATGGCTGTTGAACAAATTTTAACAAACAAATGAGATACAGGAGCGGTTGTCAGGTGCAGCGGACGAATTTATTCTGTAAGTTCAAGTTGGCAGTCGGTCCACTGCAAGACCTGCGTAAAGATAACAGCGAGTTGTGTGAATAAATGTCCTCTGAACAGAACGTGTGCTTTCATTTTACCTTTATTCCATAGTTGCGCTGGACACCACAAAAGTTCCCGGCCAAACTTCGGGGTACATGAGAGATGTCGGTGGAAGGATAATTTCCATTGTTACTAGTCAGTTTATGTTATATGTAATAGAGATCAAGTAATAGTGCATTGATGATTAATTGAAAATGTGTCCGACAGAGCCGTGCCCCGTACTCAGATGCAGGTAGAATTCTTCCAAGGAGTGGAGAAAAAATAATTTATAGACTACGAATTCAACTCGCAAAACGTTGCTGCGGCCGCCGAGTGCCGCAGTCCGAACCGGCCGCATCGCAACGGTCACGTGGCGCATGCGCACGTTTAGTGTCTCAATCAGTTTTGTGTGTCCACATGTATATTCCCCGTGGTCATGTATGTCCAAATATATTGTGTGAATTATTTTATAGATTTAAAAAAACAGGTTTTGGACAAATAAAACATTCCTTTCTTCCTCGGTTGGCGTTCTCGCAAGGAAGTCACTTTATAGACATTTCCTGATCGCATTGCTCTTTAAAATGAAATTATTAAGTATTGTGGCAAAGTGACATTGATCACCTCCGTCTTCAGACCTGTCGGTCAACACTTGGCCTGTAACATATGTAAAGTTTAGATAGTATATAGTTAAAAACAACGGCCGCCTTGGAGTGGAACAATTATACTATACTATATTTACATCTTTCACTCATATAGGACTCTTGAGGGAGACCGTTGGTACGAGTTAGGTAACACGTAAGTGCCTGTTTATGGCGTCGGCGCTAGTGTGCGAAAATTGCTGCATCCAGTAGAAAAAGCGCTTGGCAAATCACCGAGGTTATTACCGAAAGGTTATCATTGAGTGAACGGCCTGCCCAACCCCGTGCCTTCGTATAAGTTAACAATAATCCAACAAATTACACTAGGTTGTTAAATTGAATTTGCACTTTCCCATTCCTTCCGATCCGGTTTACTAGAATCTGTTCCTGTCTCCATGCCGGGTCACGAGCGTGTGCGGATCGGGATCCTGCTCCCTACAACCGCAGTGGAAGCAACCCGCGGTTGCTTTGCGCACACATAATCACCGCAATGCTCTTGCACGGTGAATATCTGTATACGTCTACAGGTGAGACTTCCTTCGCGTCGTTGCGTCCAGGCTTCACGACGCGTTCGCGCGCATTCATAGTCTCCGAGAGCTTAGCGTGCTGTGTCGCAAAAGCCTTGCGTCTACTCGGTCTGGATACTACATTACCACCGCTCCGGCGGATGGCGCGAATCCGGTCGTCCTGTCATTCATTTCCGCCAGGACGTCTATACAGATCTATCTAATATTCGCCCAGAGATTCCGATACAGGCGAAGGTAGTCGGGGAACAGGCCCGCGCCCGGCCTCGACGACCGAGTAGAATCGCCAGATAAAGCACAATTAGAACCAGACACACAATATACAGAATACGCCAATAATATAACGCCAGATAGCTACATCCCGCGTAGCACTTTTTAGTTTCTAAAACCTCAGGCCGTGGATCCGTGTCCACGAGCCCAGTGTCGGATGAGCTGTAAGAGCCGCTGTGGCTTGCAGCCCGATGTACATCAAGAATATCTAATATTATAAAGAGGAGTCACAGTAGCAGCACACGCAACTCGCTCCTCGAGACGCGTGTCTACTGCCGGACCTCTGTCGTCGTCTATTGCGGCGGTGTACGCGATGAGAGCCGGGGCTAGGTGCGGCGGACGCGGGCCGCGGGGCCGGCGGCGCGTGTGGGCACGGCACACGCCCGCGCCGGAAGCACCACTTGCGCCCGCGCAGCCCGCTGTCGTCAGCTCATTACCCTGTCCGCCGCCGAAGGTGAGCCCTCTGCATTGCGTAAGCTGCAGTATTCACCGTGAGTAGGGTCACGCGGTGGCAGTGGACCGCGAGCGCAGTGGTGCCAAAGCAACAGCAGGTTTTCTTTGTTCGAATCTCGAGTCCAAGACATCAAGTAATTACCGTGGTAATTATGACCTCATTATGTTGGTGTCTTTAGAACTAAAGCTTACTAAATGTAATCACAAATGACTTTTCCCGCCCGTCGGCTCGCAGTTCCTCTCTCTCTCTCTCGCATTTTGTCTCTATTGTTATAATTAATAGTGCGAGCTGGTGGAACTGCTTGTCGCAGTTGCTGTTTCGTACGTTTATTTTTATAAATAATTAAGTAGTTAATGTATTCGACTGAGTAAATTCATGTTGACTGGGTTTAGGTCTAATCACCATCGCAGACCGCATCACCACTTAACACCAGGTGGGATCGTGGTCAATCGCTAATGTATTTGATTGAAAAAATAAGTATACTCCCCTTGCGCGCGTTTTGTTGACCGCATGACCTCATGACATTTGACCCTTTATCGCCTAGCCGCTGCCCCGGTCGCCCGTGCCCCGCCGCCCGCCGCTTGCCGCTCGGCTGCGCCCGCGCACCACGCAGACCGGCGCGCCGCAGCGAGCTGTGCTACCGACTCGCGGTGAGTCTCCAATATAATTATTTCAATTAACTAATCACCATCACATACCGTGCGGTGGACGGGCCTCGTGTCAACCGCGCGGGTACGTGCGCACGGACATCGAGTGGCATGTTTTGAACAAAGCTTCTTTAATTCCTTACAATCGGTGTCGTTTTACCAGTTTTTTATGGCCCGAAGCGCGAGACGAGCAGAACATAGGACGCGTAACCGTTGCAATGTCGCGCGCGCAGATTAGAATGACGAACACTGCATCAAGTAGAGCTTGTCGACATCCTAACACACAACTTGTAAGTCGAAGAGACTTAGACTTCGGTTAAGTCACTAGCCGCAACGCCCTTCAAACCAGAACATAGGGAAGTTTATGCGCTGCTGTTTAGCGGCAGGAAAAGGTGCAACCGTTACCTGCCCTCGGTAGAGACACATTCTGGGTTAAAGACAATAAGTCTTTTGTAAAAAGAGTAAAGGGATTCGCGATGTACAGCCGCCGGATGTAAAGACTACTCATAATTTTAAGACAAAATATCGATCGATAAATAGAGGTCATGCGGCCGCAGCGACAAAGTAACAGCCAAGTTACCGGCTAACTCCTGCCCGGATCCAGTGCTGCGCAGTTCATTTGTACGATTTTGTTGTTTATCAAACGGCACTATTAATCAGCTGCGAAAGCTTGCCGCACGGCGCCAGAAACTGTGCCCCGTCCAACCCACAAATTGTCCTCCGGAGTGCGCCCATCCGCAGTTTCATCTTAATACAAATGCAACTCTACAAAAAACGTTACTCTGTAATTGTCTTTAAATGACGTCGACTTCGAAAGCTCTTCACTGATATCCGCAGCGAACTGCGTTGCTTCCTAAATTGTACTGTTGTTAATTCTGCACCGCAGCGTTGGTTCTACAAGAGGGATGAACACCCCGTTCCTATGTTCCTCGAATTTTCCAATAAAACAGAACCCGGTATGACGTTGTTCGTTGTTTCAGTACGAGAATCTGAAACAATGCTGCTGTTGTGCACGCTGCTGGCGCTGCTGGGCGCTGGCCTGGGCTGCGAACTGACCCCGCGAGAAGTCGTCGCCAACAAGTCTCCTGGCGACAACTTCTATCGTCTGCTGCTGAACGGGGAGGTGGAGCGGTACGCTCCGGGCAAGAGATACGTCGGTAAGACGCGCTATTAAATGTGAAGGTACCGTAAATACATTATGTAACCGATTTAACGAGTCTGCTCGCCGTTCGCCGCCCGCCGCCCGCCGCCCGCCGCCTGATAACGAGCCCGGCCGCGCCTACCGGGAACTGATAATCTGCTCCCAATACTCCATACAATATCGGAGAACTCGGCGCACAGGGATTTTTGTTCACAATTATTTGTAAATTTTGCAACATCTTGCTGTGTGCGCATACGCACACTGCGGACGAGCTCTGATCGTCGAGCGCTAGCACTGGGTGGCCGGACCGGCTGGACCTGCTGATGGTTACCGGTAACACTGAGTATGTACTTACAGTACACACGTAACAATAACGTCTGACATCAAATATAACAACACTTTTCGTAAATAAATCTAGTAACGCTGGTGGGATCGCGCACCCACGATGTGGTGCAGCAGTTCACGAGGTTCAAGCTCGTCCTGGACCCTCTGGATCCCGCCGCCGCCCGAACTCCGAGCAAGCAGGGGCAGTTTCAACTGTTCGCAGACACTCTCACCAAGTTTGATGAGGAGTGCGTCAATTCAGTGGTCGAAGCCGACGATCTACCTAAGACTGAGGTCCAGGTCATGTGGAAAGCACCGCAATCCGGCTCCGGATGTGTGATGCTCAAGTAAGATGCCTTTGCTAATTAGAAAAACGGAGAAGTGCAAAGTATTATAATTGTGGTAAGGAGCATACAGTGGTTATTGTGGCGGTCGGCAGGGCCATGGTGTACGAGAACGCGAGCCGCTGGTTTGCGGAGGACGGCCAGCTCGGGCGGCGCGTCTGCGAGGACACCGCGCTGGCCGCGCCCGACTGCTGCGCCTGCGATGACGCCAAGTACAAGGTGGGCCCGGCATTGCTTGTCTCGCCACCAAGCACCGCACCCGATCACGAGACTCTCGGCCCTTGACCGCTGGTGGTAAATGTGTCTTTGTCCTCTTACCGAGTAGCAGTATACAGCCATTGTCGTCGTTCGATGCGAGGGACTCCGTAGCTAATGTTCATGTGTTTCAAGTAAAAGGTTTGAGTGTTCGCTTGCATTAGTAAAAGTGATTTCTTGTGTAATTTGTAGATGGTGTTTGAAGGTCTGTGGTCGCCACAAACCCACCCGAAGGACTTCCCGGTACAAGCGATGTGGCTGACGCACTTCTCCGACATTATTGGCGCGACTCACCCTAAGAACTTCTCTTTCTGGGGAGAGGGACAGATCGCCTCTGATGGTTTCAGGTGTTTATCATAAGTTTTACCTCATATTATATTGGAATGGAACTACCTTGACAAATTTGCGTGCGTGCGTGCGTGTGATTTGTTCACGAGTGGACATACATTAAGTAGACATGTGTGGTGCTTAGCAGAGTATGTCGGCAGGTCGCTCGCCGAGTGGGGCTCAGTGGGGCTGCTGGAGCGTGAGCTGCGGCAGCAGGGCCGGCTGCTGCGCTCCGTAGTGAAGGCACAGGGACTGTGGCACCCACGCGTCAATTCCAACACCACCGCAGTGTTCACCGTGGACCGGAACCGGCACTACGTGTCACTCGCCTCCATGTTCGGTAGGCACCATGCTTTGCTTATATTTCTTTCATTGTAAGGAGCAATCATTTAGTTAGTAGTTAAATAAGAGGTTTTTAACTTCCATCGGGTGTTACTTGATCGCTGGAGATCCGTCCAGCAGCGCCTGTCGTGGGGTGTCTAATCAGCCGACACGTCCGAGTGGTACTGTTACACAAGATGCATGGGTGCAAATAATGACGGTCAGTTCCGTTCACGGTGAATGTCTGTGCGGGCAGGTCCGTCTCCCGACTGGGTTGTGGGGGTGAATGGGCTGGAGCTGTGCAACAAGGACTGCAGCTGGACGGAGTCCAAGACCATCGACCTGTTTCCCTACGACGCGGGAACCGACAACGGCATCTCTTACATGGTAACCCAGTAGTAGTTGTACTGGTGGTGGGTCTCTGTTGCCGGAGACCGTCTTACTAAGTATCACCGCAGCGTCTATTTCTGCCGCCCAACAGTATGAAAACATTACTGTGTTTTGGTTTGAAGGGCGCTGTAGCTAGTGTAATTATCTGAGTAACGAAACTCAACATCTTATATCTCAGGCGACGAGCGCGATGTGGTGCAGTATATATCATCCTAACTAGCGCCGCGTTGTTATGGACGGGCGTGTATCACTTACCATCAGGTGGACGTCTTGCTGTTCTCATCGCTTAGTTGAATAAAAATTATGTTTAATAAACTTTTGTCTTTCCTCCTCGTCCTCTTCGTGTCCGAGTGTTTCAGCTTGGACGGTAGCGACAGAACTGACTTGAAGGCCAGAACCTCTGTTTATTTTAGTTAATGAACAACAAGAAAAGTCCTGCTCGATTCTAATATACTAATTAGTTGAATTGGAAGGTTCTGTAGCCTGCTTACCCTTTTTGATGTAATCATGCTGTCTTAGTCTGCGAACTCCGAGACGGTCCCGCGCGAGAAGATGTACCGCATCACAACCATGTACCCGGAGGACCCTCGAGCGCCATTCTATAACCCCGGAGTCAAGGAGATGAAACCTCTAGCGCGGCTTTACCTCACCAGAGAGAAGATAGTCTCGCGCGCCTGCGACGAAGAAACTCTGCAGTCCATGGTGGTGGAGGAGGCGGAGAACACGCAGGCGGCTAACAGACGTATGTTAAATAACTTTTACATTAAATACGAGTACTACAGCGTGCGGCCAGCTGGCTGGTTGCTGCTGACAGTCTGCTGACTGCTGGCTGGCTGCTGTCGGGAGAAACGCTGGTCTTTTATTTGCGCAGTTATTCTTGGATAATCCTTTGTATGGAAACTGTCGAGTTGCAAAATGGTAGTGTGTGAGCCTGTGTGTGTGTGTGTGTGCAGCGGAGTGCGCGTTGACGGAGTGGGGCCCGTGGTCTGCGTGCTCGGTGTCGTGCGGCAAGGGGTTGCGCATGCGCGCCCGCGAGTATCGGATGCCGCAGAAGGCCGCCATGTTCTCCTGCAACCGGCAGATCATCTCCAAAGAGATGTGCGTCGCCGACCTGCCCGAGTGCCCGTGAGTGTCGCTGATTTAAATAATAGTATGTTGATATAGTAAAAGCAATTATCATTTTATTTTGTTTTTTTTTTATTTACTTACTAGTACAGAAAATTCGAAAAATCATAAAGAAAGGATATGACTGCCTGTATCTCCAGGGAGAGCGCTGCTGCAGTAGAAGATGATGAATCAAACGCGGCGCCAATCGAGGAGTTGAACGAAGTGTGTAAGACGACGGAGTGGGGTCCATGGAGCGAGTGCTCCGTCACGTGCGGCATCGGAGTCAGCACCAGGAGGCGCACATTCCTCAATCACATGGGCCTCAAGAAGTGCCCTCTTGTGGCAACCGGTACGCGTAAACTGAATGTACAATTTTTTTTTTATGTAACCTTACGTCACATTCTTGGATGTATGCGTTGACCTCATCGAGTGCTGTTCCTCACAACTGTAGTCTCTGTATTCCTCGTAAAGCTTACAGTCTCAGTCAAGGCGTAGGCACTGGTCTGCGCATCGCATTTGTGACAGCAGAGCACTTTAATTTCAGAGGAGAATCGCAAGTGCATGGAGCCGCAGTGCATGGAGCAGGAGGTCGCAATCTCGGATCCCGCGTGCCCCACCACCGAGTGGTCGGGGTGGTCTCCGTGCACCGCCACTTGTGGACGCGGCGTGCGCTTCCGCACGCGTCTGCTGCTCGTGCCGCCCGAGCGCCAGCAGGACTGCTCCGCTAAGGTCGAGCTCATGCAGCAACGCCCTTGTCAGGAGCGCGAGGACTGCACTATCGACATGCTGACCGCCAAGCGTGAGTGATGCTATACAACAACACCGTCCAGGTTGTGAAACATCTTGCAAACGTAGAACCGTATCAAAGTTCTACGTATTGTGTTTCCGTTATTTGTTGAGATAAAAATGATTTTTTTGTTCTTTATTTTAATTTTGGGACTTTTAATTAACAATTGTGACAGTCCCATCGTACCATATATAAATTCTATTTCCAAAATTGTATAGTCCCCAAGACTTAATTAAATTTTAAGACAAAATTAAACAGTGCTCTAGCTTTCTCAGAGCACAGAGAAGACAGGATCCTGTAATGTGTACTATGACTGTCTAATTTATTAATACTAAGATTATCCATAAGTGTTATCTTACTGTTCCCGTGCCGGACACATTCCTGTAGTATGTGATACAGATCTTCAGTTTTGTTACACACCTCACAATAGAGTGAGGGTACCTTTTTCATCATAAAATGGAATTTATTTAAAGAAATGTACCCGGAACGCATTCTATGTGCTATTTTAATTGTGTGTGGTGGTTCATTCACTACTGTTTTGTCCCACACTCCTTTCTCCTTAGACCTTTCATCAAAGTAATTCTTCTAGATATCATGATTTTTTTTCTTAATTTTAATTTTGGGACTTTTAATTAACAATTGTGACAGTCCCATCGTACCATATATAAATTCTATTTCCAAAATTGTATAGTCCCCAAGACTTAATTAAATTTTAAGACAAAATTAAACAGTGCTCTAGCTTTCTCAGAGCACAGAGAAGACAGGATCCTGTAATGTGTACTATGACTGTCTAATTTATTAATACTAAGATTATCCATAAGTGTTATCTTACTGTTCCCGTGCCGGACACATTCCTGTAGTATGTGATACAGATCTTCAGTTTTGTTACACACCTCACAATAGAGTGAGGGTACCTTTTTCATCATAAAATGGAATTTATTTAAAGAAATGTACCCGGAACGCATTCTATGTGCTATTTTAATTGTGTGTGGTGGTTCATTCACTACTGTTTTGTCCCACACTCCTTTCTCCTTAGACCTTTCATCAAAGTAATTCTTCTAGATATCATGACATTTTTTTCTATATTTAATGAAAAGGTCACTAACATTTGGACGCATATGAATTTCCACCCCGTCTGAAATTGCTCTTTTGGCTAGATGATCAGCTTCTTCATTGCCGGTCACACCAACATGAGATGGGATCCATTGTATCCTAATTATAGAGTTGTTGTTCATCAGAATAAATATTTTATTTAGAATAGCAGAAGCCAACGGGACACCTCTATCACCGGAGGCACATTCCTCTAGATGTTGTTCTCACACAGGCACTCCTACTCTCCGTAAAGATCTTAATTTTCTGTAACATAGAACATGAATTTTCTGTAACATAGAACATGAATTTTCTGTAACATAGAACATGAATTTTCTGTAACATAGAACATGAATTTTCTGTAACATAGAACATGAATTTTCTGTAACATAGAACATGAATTTTCTGTAACATAGAACATGAATTTTCTGTAACATAGAACATGAATTTTCTGTAACATAGAACATGAATTTTCTGTAACATAGAACATGAATTTTCTGTAACATAGAACATGAATTTTCTGTAACATAGAACATGAATTTTCTGTAACATAGAACATGAATTTTCTGTAACATAGAACATGAATTTTCTGTAACATAGAACATGAATTTTCTGTAACATAGAACATGAATTTTCTGTAACATAGAACATGAATTTTCTGTAACATAGAACATGAATTTTCTGTAACATAGAACATGAATTTTCTGTAACATAGAACATGAATTTTCTGTAACATAGAACATGAATTTTCTGTAACATAGAACATGAATTTTCTGTAACATAGAACATGAATTTTCTGTAACATAGAACATGAATTTTCTGTAACATAGAACATGAATTTTCTGTAACATAGAACATGAATTTTCTGTAACATAGAACATGAATTTTCTGTAACATAGAACATGAATTTTCTGTAACATAGAACATGAATTTTCTGTAACATAGAACATGAATTTTCTGTAACATAGAACATGAATTTTCTGTAACATAGAACATGAATTTTCTGTAACATAGAACATGAATTTTCTGTAACATAGAACATGAATTTTCTGTAACATAGAACATGAATTTTCTGTAACATAGAACATGAATTTTCTGTAACATAGAACATGAATTTTCTGTAACATAGAACATGAATTTTCTGTAACATAGAACATGAATTTTCTGTAACATAGAACATGAATTTTCTGTAACATAGAACATGAATTTTCTGTAACATAGAACATGAATTTTCTGTAACATAGAACATGAATTTTCTGTAACATAGAACATGAATTTTCTGTAACATAGAACATGAATTTTCTGTAACATAGAACATGAATTTTCTGTAACATAGAACATGAATTTTCTGTAACATAGAACATGAATTTTCTGTAACATAGAACATGAATTTTCTGTAACATAGAACATGAATTTTCTGTAACATAGAACATGAATTTTCTGTAACATAGAACATGAATTTTCTGTAACATAGAACATGAATTTTCTGTAACATAGAACATGAATTTTCTGTAACATAGAACATGAATTTTCTGTAACATAGAACATGAATTTTCTGTAACATAGAACATGAATTTTCTGTAACATAGAACATGAATTTTCTGTAACATAGAACATGAATTTTCTGTAACATAGAACATGAATTTTCTGTAACATAGAACATGAATTTTCTGTAACATAGAACATGAATTTTCTGTAACATAGAACATGAATTTTCTGTAACATAGAACATGAATTTTCTGTAACATAGAACATGAATTTTCTGTAACATAGAACATGAATTTTCTGTAACATAGAACATGAATTTTCTGTAACATAGAACATGAATTTTCTGTAACATAGAACATGAATTTTCTGTAACATAGAACATGAATTTTCTGTAACATAGAACATGAATTTTCTGTAACATAGAACATGAATTTTCTGTAACATAGAACATGAATTTTCTGTAACATAGAACATGAATTTTCTGTAACATAGAACATGAATTTTCTGTAACATAGAACATGAATTTTCTGTAACATAGAACATGAATTTTCTGTAACATAGAACATGAATTTTCTGTAACATAGAACATGAATTTTCTGTAACATAGAACATGAATTTTCTGTAACATAGAACATGAATTTTCTGTAACATAGAACATGAATTTTCTGTAACATAGAACATGAATTTTCTGTAACATAGAACATGAATTTTCTGTAACATAGAACATGAATTTTCTGTAACATAGAACATGAATTTTCTGTAACATAGAACATGAATTTTCTGTAACATAGAACATGAATTTTCTGTAACATAGAACATGAATTTTCTGTAACATAGAACATGAATTTTCTGTAACATAGAACATGAATTTTCTGTAACATAGAACATGAATTTTCTGTAACATAGAACATGAATTTTCTGTAACATAGAACATGAATTTTCTGTAACATAGAACATGAATTTTCTGTAACATAGAACATGAATTTTCTGTAACATAGAACATGAATTTTCTGTAACATAGAACATGAATTTTCTGTAACATAGAACATGAATTTTCTGTAACATAGAACATGAATTTTCTGTAACATAGAACATGAATTTTCTGTAACATAGAACATGAATTTTCTGTAACATAGAACATGAATTTTCTGTAACATAGAACATGAATTTTCTGTAACATAGAACATGAATTTTCTGTAACATAGAACATGAATTTTCTGTAACATAGAACATGAATTTTCTGTAACATAGAACATGAATTTTCTGTAACATAGAACATGAATTTTCTGTAACATAGAACATGAATTTTCTGTAACATAGAACATGAATTTTCTGTAACATAGAACATGAATTTTCTGTAACATAGAACATGAATTTTCTGTAACATAGAACATGAATTTTCTGTAACATAGAACATGAATTTTCTGTAACATAGAACATGAATTTTCTGTAACATAGAACATGAATTTTCTGTAACATAGAACATGAATTTTCTGTAACATAGAACATGAATTTTCTGTAACATAGAACATGAATTTTCTGTAACATAGAACATGAATTTTCTGTAACATAGAACATGAATTTTCTGTAACATAGAAGAAATTATATAGAATAATGCTTCAGAAATAGTGAACAGTTCCGCCGACATTATATTAATATTCGATATTACTTTATACAATCCAGAGTTTAAGTTTTTATAACTGTAAATACCACGCCGCCCCAATACCAATTTCGGATTTAGAACCATCTGTAAAAATATTATTCCATCCTGAGTATTTAGTATTAATTTCCTGCAGAATAATAGACGATTCCGACGTATTTGTCTGACGTAGAAGCCGGCGGAACATTCAATTCAAAATTCGTATATTTTTTAGAGCTTGGTTTTTTTTGTTGAGTTGAGTGTAATGTTTCTCTGTATCGTAAGGGAGCGTTTCTATAAGTACCGTTTCCTTTGCTCAAAACAGTTCGTATTTCTTTTTTGTTTAAAAATTCGGACATATATTGTCTAAAGCCAACGGATTTCCCCCACAGTTGACGCATTTGAACTCTTTCGGTTCCGTGTCCCAGTTTGCATGTTTTTAGTGCACTTGAGACCAACTATAGTGTTTCTAACTGAACAGGAACGCGCCATGTGGCCAAAGCTCGAACAGTTTGAGCCGTGGGTTGTGGTGACTGGTGACGTGTAAGACTCAAGCTTAAACCGGCATCCAAAGCCTGTAACATACGAGGGTAGCCGAATTCCCCTAACGCATATGCGTACGGTTTCATGTCGTCATGCCGTCCATGTATTATCAGGAGTTATGCGGTTTAAGTGCTTATAGATGCAATTTCATCATATTCACTGGCGGTGACAGGCACATTTCCTTTTCTTCAACATCTACATCAATATTTCGACTAATGCCATAGCTTAAATTCATCTCGTTAGTTAACGGACATCTATCAGATATCCAGCATCTACCACATGAGTGCAGCTCACAAGTCATTCACACTGCATCGCGTTTCGTTTCCTGTCCGGCGACCACTTTATGTGGGTGTCGGTACTTTATTTTTAAAATTTTATTTATCTTTTCGGCATTTAAAAGTTTTGCTAATTTTATTTGTTTAGGTAACATATTTACCGATGTTATGCAAACTTCTGGACGTATGTCTTCGTTTGCGTAATTTTTTTTCTTGTTTGTTGTCAGTTTTTACCTTTTCACCGTGATAAAGCTCCTTCATCACATTATGTTCCATCACTTCTTAGTCTTTTTTCTAGGCGCGAATGTCGAAGATCTTTTAGTCCACTGTTATTTGTAACTTCAGAAAATATTTCTTCATTCTGTGGAGTAGTATGAACTAACCCAATGTCACTAATATCACTTTCATCTCCAACATCCATGACTTCAAATTTCGTAAACATAAGGTTAGGTAGTTCGAGAAAAAAAATACACTAAGCGCGAAAGTAGTTAGCAGTTCGTGCGTCTGCTTACGCTAACGGCCCGCCACTCGATACAAATGTTGCTCGTGCTTGTGCTTGTGCTCGTGCGCTGCTCGTGCGCGTGCGAGTGCGCGATAAACTCTACTTTTAAACTCCACTGCCCAATGCATTTGTACATTACTTAGAACATTTTATTCCAATTAAAAGTCAACTGGCAATCGCAGAGTTCACCGTGATAAGAATTGAAATTGTGATATATAATATAATATCCGGGTAATGTAATTGTAATCCGACAGGCATCTGCATGGAGCCCCTGGAGCAGGGCCCGTGCCGCGGGCTGTACCAGCGCTGGGCGTTCGTCGCGATGAAGGGCATGTGCGTGCCGTTCAACTTCGGCGGCTGCCGCGGCAACCGCAACAACTTCATCACGCCCGAGGACTGCATGGACACCTGCAAGCTGCTGCTCGGTGCGTGAGTGCGTGCGTGAGTGCGTGCGTGAGTGCGTGCGCGTGCTCCGGCTGAGCCGGGGAGCGATCCGCGGCAGCTTAATGTGCACGACTTGACAGAGGCTTACGGACGGACGCGTCGTTCCGATAAGACAAGCAGAGCGCACTTGTGCAATCATTATACTTAAGATACACCACCCACTGCGCTAGCTGATTTCAACCGGTGAGCTCATTTTAATTAGATTTGAGCAATTATGCGGTTCCAGATACGAGCCGGTCCAACTGCCACTAAGCTTGTTTAAATGATTTTATCAAGGTCGGCGCAATTTAGGTTACCCGATTGGAGACTCCATTAAGTATAGTAGCAAAGTTTGTTAACGTCATCTCATCCCTGTAATCTGTGCGATTTGCGCTGTAGGCAGCGCTGGTGACATCAGTGACGTCAGCCACATCTCCAGCCGGTGGAGACGCGGGCGGCATCCGCGTGACCTGTACATGCCACTCGATACCACCACAATGTATTCAATGTTTGTCTAACCTAACGCGTCACTTGTGCCGTGTATGATTATAACACAACCCACTTCCAGGGGGTTCCGGTCCAGCGGCTGCGGTGCCGGCGGCAAGCGCGGCGCTGCCCGCAGCTAGTACCAACTACCCCGGACTCAGCATCAACTCCATCGTACCGGTACCGCCGCTCTTGAATGGTAAATATTATTTGATGTTTAACTGTTCTCAGCTTTTAACGATATGTACTTTAACTGTATGCTACAAATAAAATAAACCGTCAGGTCTGCACAGCTCGTACCCCGGCAGTGCAGCCCTGCTTTGGCTACGGCGCCACTTGCGGAGTTGATGAATGTTCCCCGCAGGTCTGCCGGTGCCCGCGGCCGGAGAGTGCCGGCTGAGCGCCTGGAGCGAGTGGAGCCGGTGCAGCGTCACATGCGGCATCGGATACCAGGAGCGCACCAGGACTGTCCTCGTGAGTTCCATATTTGAAACGTTAATAAAGACGTCATCAGCGACCGCGTCTCTCCGCGGTACCATTTCCGCTTCGCAGCTCTAGTAGGCGAGGGGACACTATATAAAATGCATTGCCCTGTGCAGTAACGAAGAGACATTGATTGCATTGTGTGCAGCGTCACGGCGGCTGGCCGTCACACCGCTGGCACCTAGGTCGGAAAGCTCTTTTATTAGTCTAATTGTGCACGGCGAGCTGGTCCCGTTCTGGCGCAGGGTCGCGGCGACCAGTCATCATCTTTGTCTACGAGGTGGGTTTCGTCAAAAGCTTGTCTGCTGTGTTAGGATAAGATTGCTGCTGATCGTGGCTCGGTCCGGGCACCGGCACTTTTAAGCACAGCGTCGTGTAGCGTCGAAAATGAAGGCAGTGAATGATGCAACTCGTGAAGGAAGATCCATTTTTAGAGAGCTTAATCCTTGATGTCAGGTCTCCTTGGCCTCGTCTCCATGGGCACCGCCGTAGCGTGTGTGTCTGCCGCCGCATTAAGCGTACAAGCAATATTGTGCTCCGGTTTGGGGCTAAATGGATCCGCCTCCTCACGTAGAGTGCGAACGTTAACTCGTGTGCACGTGTCCACAGGAGCCGCCGGGCCCCGGCGCGGCGCCGTGCTCTGGCCGCCTCAGCCGCCGCCGCAGGTGCTCCAGGCCTTGCTGATTATATTCCTTCAATAATTTCTTGTTTCGGATGACGTGCTAACGATAGGTCCTCAGCGAGAGCAGCGCAGCGTGCGTTTGTGTACCGTAACTGAACAGTGGATCACGGGTCCAATCCATTTACCCATAACAATGTCCACTGTGACCATCCGGTGTGACGTTTGCGCAAGGACCCCAGCGAGCTGAGCATTCATACCATTGCGACTCCCAAGTTTTGCTTTGCGCTGGTGTCGTGAGTCGCTGCTACAGTTCAGCGCTTTAGCTGCGTATCATCACAGATCGTATTAACGCGATACTGTAACGTCGTTGTCGTCCTGTCGTTGTCGTCTACATGCCGAGTTTTTATATTTTATCTATGGGCGGTTAATAAATGTTCTTGCACGTGTCATTGTTTGATTTATATTATATATCGCATCCGGCGTTTGGTAAAGTGACAACTGTTCATGTGGTGGCCCCGGTGCACTCCACGCGTCCCAAGCGGGAACCCAACCTGCAGCACACATTAGCAGCACCGCACCGCTGTCGCGTGGAAATGGTTTAGTATTGAGACCTGATGACCTATTGACCAAAATATTGTACGAATGTATCGTGAACAAGAAGGCGTAAGACGATATATGTATTAAGTTATGAAAATACAATGATCCAACATTATCATCATCATCAGCAGACAGACGTCCACTGCCGGACATCGGCCTTGCCTAAAGATCTCCACGTTTGTAGGGGATTATATGCGCGTACGTAGAGGATATATTATATATATATATATATATATATATATATATATATATATATATATATATACCACGCCGCGCTACGCCTATATATATATATATATATAACATTGGTGAGAGGCAGAGGCTCGTTTGTTGATTAGCAGGGTGCGCCACGAGCAGGTGAGGTTGGCTTGGGTCCTGTGAGTTGTAGTGCGGGCTCCTTGCAACACACAACGATCTAACATTTGCATAAAATTGATTCCCGTACAAAATGTCTCACACAAATGAACAATATTTTTCCAACAAAAATTTAAGATGAAATAGAATAAAGAAATCAAAACAAAAACTTAAGTTTTTTATCTTAAGAGAGTGAAATAAAACGAGTAAAATGTTGTTTTACAAATGTTCATAGACCTACTTCAAAATGATAGTTTTATTGTGTGCACCAAACGGACGCTACACCTCGACACCGTTCGACTGCTCGACCTCGCATTAAGGCTGACGGTTGTGTTCAGGAAGCTGGTGTGGGCGAGCAGGGGTCACGGTGCGTCGTTACACGGTCTGCGGCGCAGCTCGACGTGATTACGAATGTCAAGGTCCCCGGTACAGAGTGAGGGGAGCGACGGGAGCCCGCGTCACGTACTGTACTGTACTGTACTGTACTGTACTGTACACAAATGTGGAATGTTTCGTCATTTTGCAATGATGCATGCCCGCGTGCGCGTACTCGGGAGGTGATGCAGCGTACCACCGTGTCAACATTCGAGTTGGGGATGGGTTGTCGGTTCGAGAGCAGCACCAACGTTTCATGCCAATAGCAGGTCGGCGTCGCACGGCCTCTTGTTTCCTGTTCTGAGGAACACACGTGGGATTGTTCGCGTCGTGATGCGTGTCAGTAACCTGGTCAGTGGTCGCGCGGACACAGGGTCGCGCTGCGCGGGCCAGTACCCCGCCGGACGTCAGTCGTCCGTCCCTCTGCTTCCTTCTTTCCTCAGCTATTTATCAATTAAATCGATATTACAACACAACAATCGCTCCCAAGCACCTCTTGGCATCGTCTACGAGGGTCTAGTTCTCACAACCGTACGTAAGTATAAACCAGATACTATATGATAATAACGCCCGAGAATAAGTGTTTTAAGCTTAAAGTTCATTTGCCGAGAACATAAAACTTATCCCATCTCATTAAATGATGCTCATGCAATTTCTATTGGTGTCCTAGTCTCCCGGCCAGGGTCCCGTGCTTCACGTGCCCAGGCACAGACACGTTTGTATTGCAGGATGCGCTCGGGCTCTTTGCCCGCTATCCGTATACCGTATATCGGCGCGTAAGACTGGATCGCTGGACGCCGCCATGTAATTCATTTTCGAGATGGTAATGGACCGCCGATTGGATCGAAATCTCAATCTTCTCATGGACTCTGTCTATAATCATCTGAAGATCTTTTTTGTAATGAGGTGATGAGGAAACAGGAACCGTGTCGTCAGGGCAGTGTCAGTCATTGGTGATTTATACATCAATCAGTTCCGTCTAGGGCTCTCGACAGAATTGTATGGCCGAGGGGACCGGAGACAGCCTTGACGTACACCAGGGCACATTGCAACTTCCTGCGCGTGGTGGGGGAACAATTAGAATAAGTTTATCGTAGTATTATTTCCATTAGATCTGCGGCCGCCGCCGGAGGGGCCAGAGAGGCCTTGCACTATGCTTACTGTTGCAACCGTCAAGTAGGGGCGGAGGGCGCGGGCGAGCGCTTTCCACTTATTTCTCATATGCACCTGTTCCCGGAATGGATTATGTGTACTTAAATTCCGTTATATTGTCAGACGTAGTGTATGTTTACGAGGCACGGCCGGGCCAGCTTCACAACTCACCGAGCCATCCATTTTTATAATGGTTATTGAACATAAATTACTGTATATTAGTTACAATCTAATCAGAACTGCTCGCTGGCCTAATGGTTAGAGCTTGCAGCTTTCATTCCGTAAGTCGCAGGTTCGAATCTCGGCATGTACCGATGACTTAATATTTAAGTTGTGTCCATTTGTGTACTTAAGTTACAACAGCGAGATACACACGGTGAAGGAAAACCCGCACACAGAAACCATCTTTGTGTGTGTGTGTGTGGTGGCCCCAATAAAGTGGCAACAGGCTCGCCCCCTGTTACATGGGACCTAATCTGACCACATCTGGCGAAAAGTGGGTGTTTATTCACCTCTGTCTACCTCTACTGGGAAAAGGCGTGACAATATAAAAAAATATACTAATCAGAACTTATTGCCCATAATTCAATGATATCGGCCGTGCTCGCGGCCGTGAAGAGTATGGGAACCGGAGCGAGGGCGGGGCGCCGGTCGCGTGCACGGAGCGCGTAATTCCGCGGGCTCGGGGCTCGGGGCTCCGGGCTCCGGGCTCGGGGCGCGGAGATTGCGCAATACCTAATTATAGGCTAAGGGATCGACTGCTGACGGCACTGCTGCATATTTGAGTTTTGGTAGATTGCGGCTTTTTCTGATCGGCTGCATCAAATCCACGGGCGCTGCGTGACGCTGTGATATAACATCAGTCCGTCGTAACCGTGTGGTGGTGGTGGTGTGTGCTGTGTGATGGGGGGTGCGCCACGCCCGCGCAGACAAGGTCGCCGCGCCCCCGCTTAGGTCGGACGACACCCTCTATTTACTACAATCAATTACGTAACTCGACGCTCATTTTCACATTCAAACAACGGATGGGTGACCGCAATATTTTCTCATGCACCATTTTTTTTAGTTATACATAATTAAACAATGAGACGTGCGGCACGTTCACCGATAAGCGATACGCCCGCCCACGATACTTGGCGCTGGTGAACATGGTATGCACTGCATCACATTGCGCTCGTCGCCTGGGACATAAGATGTTCTTCTTCTTAAGGTGCTTCTCCGACTAGCGAAGGTTGGCGGTCAGTTCTCCAAATTTAACTTTGTCTCTTGCGAGGCGAAATAGTTGGGCGGCACTCGCAGTTCCCGTCCACTCTCGGATGTTGCGTAACCTTGATTTCTTTCTACGACCAACACTCCTTTGACCGGCAACTTTTACCATCAAGATGAGTTGGAGGAGATCATATCTGTCATGCCTGAGCACGTGGCCGAGATACGATACTTTTCTCATCTTGATGGTCTGCAAAAGTTCCCGTTTTTGGTTGACTCTTCGTAGAACCTCCTCGTTTGTCACTCTACGAGTCCAATAAGATGTTAAGTCTCGTTATTCCCGTAATTATTCTAGCTGCAGCCCCCTCTAAACCGGAACACAGTAAAGAATGCACACTGTACTATTTGGCGGCAAAAATATTCCATCATCAGAGACCTAACATCTGTAAAGACCACCACATGCTAATTACATATGATACAGGTACATAACGAGAATGCGTTTGCGCGACAGACCGACGCGGGGCACTTGGCGGCGTAACGCGAGCGCCGGCCGACCAGCGCACGAACGCAGTGTCCGGTGCGGCCACTTCCTGCGGGGGAGGACGTGCCGCCGAAGGGGGAACCAGGAGCGCGAGTGTCTCCCACCCCATGCACCTGCGCGCTGCTCGCGTCGCGCGATGCTTGCGTGCGTGGGGTGGCCCGTTTCCTTTAGCACTCATTGGAACAACGGCCGCGTGCTCCAGTGCGTGGTGCACGCGCTGGGCGCTGGGCGGTGCGCGGTGGGCGCTGGGCGCTGGGCCCCGCCCCCACTGCCCACTGCCGGCATAATAACATGTTTGCCGGTTCGTTAAGCGGAATCATCAAAATGAAGTTGGGTGATCAGTCGAGAGTACTTTGCGATTCTGTGTCATTTCTTTAAATATGGAGTAATGACACGAGGGTACGCTGTGCTGTGTCATCAAATCACTTGGTTGTTGCGCGCGCGCCGCACCAGGGAAGCGGGGCAGAGCAGCGCACCGCCCGCGCACCCCGGACCCTCAGCGGGCGGTGATCGTACGGGCGCTGAATGTTTGCGAAGGGTTTTGGTCATTTATTGTCAACAAGAATATTGTTTGAAAGTTTTTAATTCAATACGCGAACATTCAACAGGGGCGCGTGGCCGCAGCGGGCACGGCACGGTCACGGCACGGTCACGGCGTGGGGCAGGCAACGCGGTGCGGCGGAGCGCGCTGCTTAGATCAAGGCGTTGCGACAGGGTTTTTTAGCACTTCTTTGGTGTTAATAGGGTGGCCCCTGACTGTGTGCATCAATACATTCCGTGAGTGTTCTGCGGGGTTCAGGTCTGGGGCAGACTGAACTGGGCGAGCCACTTAGAAAAGTAATCGCAGTTATCTCTGAAGCGGGCTGTCGCGCCGGTTGATATGTGGCATGGTGCGTTATCCTGTTGGTTTTTTTTCTACGAAGCTATGACACGGACAGGACCTTCACCTGATGGTAAGTATTACGCCTGCCCATAACAACGTGGCGCGAGTTACTATGGTGTACACTGCACCACATGCTCGTCGCCTTATGACAAAATGTTTAGTCTCGTTACTCCAGTAATTACATTAGCTACAAATCTCTTCAAACCCGAACACGGTAATGTTTGCCCAGTACTGTTTGTCGGCTGCTGTAGGCGCTGCGGAGGTACCTACCTAGACGGTCTCCGGCACCAGGGACCTACTGGCGGCATATATAAGTATTATCATGCCCGCGGTTAAATGATTTTATTGTTCATTACTGCGATCGCCAAAGGTTATCATATTGAGCGAATATCACCAAACGTAACACATCATCACACCACGACATGCAGTGGTGTAGCTTTGGCCGAGGCTGAATGTCCTTTCTCTATATTCCATCATGTAACGATGCGGTGCTCATTTGAAATTTACAGGTTCTACAAACTCACGTGTTAGCACTCATGAGCATGTACTAATGCGTTACTACTGTGGCAGCGCAGCCAACGAGGAGTTACTGCGCAGCGCCAGCTACAGACCTGGACAGACCTACATCAACTGTCTGCGTCGCCAGTCCAACGGGTTCCCGCCTTGTCGTGGCGGAGGGGCTTAGTAACCGTGGGGCCCAACACGGTGAAGCTAAGCGGAACCCACCCGGTCAGCCCGCGGCGAACGGCCGGCCGAAGCGGCCGCTCCAGGTTCGAGCACCGGTTGGTATAACTGGAGCTCACCGGAGCGGCCGGGGGTCCGGGGACAGCTTTTTGCTGCCTCCTGCGGCCGGCTGCAAGGGCGGTTTTATACCGCCTCTGCAGCCGAGGTGGGGTCTTTTTTTTTTTTTTATGGTGATGTTCTCGCCCCAGTTTTATTGACAACTATAGCGGTTTCATCGGACTCAGGGCTCGCGGATCCGGTATCCGCGAGCTAAACGAGGTGGGGTCGCGGAGGACGTATCCGTATATAGGAGACGTACGAGGTAGAGGACGCAGGCACCAAGCCGAACCCGTGACCCTTGCCACCAGGCGACGAGTCGGGAACATCGTGGGGGTTTTAGTCGGTGCGAGTCCGACATAACCCGTCCTTGCCCCCACCAGGACGGGTATGCGTAGGTATTTCCCACGTAAAACAAAAACTACTTGCATCGTCGTCGTCGAGCAGCGACCGACCGGCAGCCGCCACGCGAACGTGCAATGTAGTTCACCAGGTCGCCGTCGGCGAGCTGCTCGCAATCGGAGCTCCGCTGAGGCATTACGGCTGCGGTGACCCATTTTCGGGACCGGGACAAAAGTTCACTTGGCCACCCCATCGCACAACCCAACCCTCCGTCCCACCCTCCCTCTGCTCCTCTCGCCGCTGCCACGAAGCGCTGTGTCCGTTCGGACAACCTTCGATATAAAGCATGTTCTATGTTGCTTTTGTTTGTTTCAATATTTCACTGACCGGAAGAGCGACCGCGCGGGCGGTACCAGCTAGTGCCCGTCACACGGCTTCTTCCTCCAGCCCTTTTATTTTCGTGGGAAGATCCTGCATGGGATACCCTTTTGCTGTGGGGGCAACAGAGGGCTATGCTGCACTCTTACTCAACGCTGCGAGTAGAAACACCGGGAACGCTTTCGCACGCCGCCGCGGTCCCGACACCGGGAGGCCTTAATGAGGCCGCGTCTCTGGGTGGAGCTGCAGCTCTCCACCCCATTTATCGGCAATACGCGGAACTATCGCGCGCTCCATCGCGTGGCCTAACATACTTACTACCAGATTACCCCCTAATCCGCTACCATAGGGGTTTGATGACGGAGAATATTCTCCTGCGACATCCAGGTATCTGCCTACGGATTGTGAGATGGGTGTTTTTCTCTCGGTCCCTCTCTGCAATCTCCTGCGACATTAGTTTCTCGCAGAAGGTCATGCCAGCGTCCCGCGACGTCTTATTACTGATCATGGTTTTAATAAAACCAAGCAGCGTGCGGTCACCCCTACAACAGTGACAAGGACTTGGGGATGAGCATCCCATGCAGAGCAAAGCTCCAGGGTGTGTTGCGCAGTATCTTTGTCGCATATACAATGATGACTCGAATGACTCTGTTGTCGGTTCTTTTCAGGTCATGCGGCTCACGAGCTTACCAAAACACTCATGACCTGAAAGTACCTGCACCAGCCGGAAGGTCAGTGACCCTTACCGCACCTTCAGCCCTACATGTCTTTACATTCCCTGAAAGTTGGCGAAGTTGTTGCGACTGTGGTCTGTGTGATCCAGGTCGATCACTTACCAAAACACGAACACCTCTCTGTGTCCCCCATACACATTCTAAACAACCCTGATTCACATATCTGTTTGCAGTGAACTTACACAAGCGCTGACGCAGCACCGCAGCACCGCAGCACCATCGCACAGCTTGATAAAGGTATCAGTTACAGCTACGAACGGATTCGGTCGAGTCTACATTTAATTAAAAGACCATACCGGATATAAGTCCAGTCGTATTGGATGTAGCAGCTCGGCAGGCACGCAGCTATACTGCTAACCACCGGTTGTAGCAGAAGGTTACGCGTGGCGCCGCATGTACGCGTGGTTACTGCAGTTAATCGTTTCCTGACCCGTACCGATAAAGCAGGTCACGCGTGTGCGCGCGCGCAACCCACACACACGTACACACGCACACGCACACACACATCTTTGATTTTTTGTTTTTATTCAAGGAAGCGACGACACGCGTGGGACGACGACGAAGGGACTGATGGTAAGCGATACGCCAGCTCATAATAACGCGGCACGAGTTAGGATGGCATACACTGCAACACATTGCCGCTCGTAGCCCTCAGACATAGTATGGTAAGGCTCGTTAACATATGAGAGTTAATAACATTAGGCGCTGCAATGATGCCTACCTAGGCGGTTTGTGGGAACAGAGAATTTTATTTTTGTCTCGAGTCAAGATTGTGTGAGATTCTTACTCAGTAAAACCCCCTCAGCGGTCTGCATCAGTGCATTCGGAGAGGCTCCGGGATCTCTCATAGAACGCACCGGTGCCCCTCCACAGTCTGTGTTACACGCCTCCGAGGAGGAGCCTAACCCTCGTGAACACCATCGCTGAGCCATACACTGTCCCACGCAGGATCGCTTGTTGAGCGATAAGCGCCCCCACTTTCCTCGTAAGGCCTGCGCAATTCCTACACCCTTTTAGTCTGCTTCTACAGCAGGCAGGGCTTACCTTAGACCTATTCTTACTACTTACTTAGCCCGAGAGTGTGGGGCTGTTCGTGACAGAGAGAGAAAAAGACCTACCTACCGCCAGTGGAGCTTGCATATCATGCGTGGAGCCGTGGAGCCCGCAGCCGACCTGTCGCGGCGGCGCCCACCGTCGCCCACCGTCGCCTACCGTCGCCCACCGTCGCCCACTGTCGCACCGCTCAGTGAAAGCATATATTGTATACTTCATTAAAGCGTATGCGTCCGACTTCCGCACTGCGGCCCGTCGTAAAGCCGGCGGACAGAGTCGATGTGTTTGTTTGTGCGGTGTGCACGTGCATGTGCATGTGCAAGTGCAGCGGCGTGCGGTTAATGTTCGTAATGTGGCCCTTCATTTCAATTCGTGTGTTTGTGTGAATTCTCCCGGCTGCTTGTGCGCGCGTGACCCACGCGGAAAGGATGTCACAACCAGCGTCAGCACGCGCACGCGCACGCGCACGCGCACGCG